>JAVIAB010000008.1:55180940-55498440 GCA_032433765.1 Megaustenia siamemsis
AGTACACGACTGCTGAATGTAATAAAAAGTTGACTAAATAATTTACACCACACAATTTATTCAAATTGGCCTCTATCTGTTCACCCTGAAAGAGGATGTTGTAACCCTGTGAATGCGAATTTCAGGCTGATGCATGTGTAATTTTAGGCCCGATATATCCAATTTTTGAAAATCATCTGCCTTAAACGTTATTCTCATAAGATCCTTATTTAGTCAGCTCTTTACGAATTTCAAGGGAAAAAGTGAATCAATGACTAATTATACTAATTTTTTGTTGAAAGGAAGACGGCACGTCATCACTGATGTAGTGATGGTCACATCAAAGAATATGTTGAGTGGAGAAAAATAAGAACACTTATACCATGTTTCTAATATATGGCACTAATGAGGTGTGAGATTAGTTTTAATACCAGGCCTTATAATTTAGTGCTTCTGTCCTTTTTATTAACTTTACTAACATAACAAGTCAGGAAATTATTTCTTTCATTGTTTCTTTCCTTTTTGTTTTTTTGTTTTTGTTTTTTGTTTTTCGCTTAATATGTTCAGTTCCAACATCTTTACTATGTTTCATTATACAAATTCGATAAAACTAGAAATTGAAATCGTCTATCACTGATATCAGAGATTACTAACACAAACACACACGTGCACACACACACACACACACACAATTCGCCTAAAGCTGGGTTTAATTTGTTTTCTTTCTTTCTACTTTTCTAAACATTTTAAACAGGCAGAATACGAGCATGCCGACTTGAGCGACCCAGTAACGGCTGTCTGCTGGTAGAATAGGTTACTGTTAACGGCAAGCACAAGAAGTCATATCACTAGCATAAGAAGTCATATCACTAGCACAAGAAGTCATATCACTAGCACAAGGAGTCATATCACTAGCACAAGGAGTCATATCACTAGCACAAGGAGTCATATCACTAGCACAAGGAGTCATATCACTAGCACAAGGAGTCATATCACTAGCACAAGAAGTCATATCACTAGCACAAGGAGTCATATCACTAGCACAAGAAGTCATATCACTAGCACAAGAAGTCATATCACTAGCACAAGGAGTCATATCACTAGCACAAGGAGTCATATCACTAGCACAAGGAGTCATATCACTAGCACAAGAAGTCATATCACTAGCACAAGGAGTCATATCACTAGCACAAGGAGTCACATCACTAGCACAAGACGTCATATCACTAGCACAAGAAGTCATATCACAAGCACAAGAAGTCATATCACTAGCACAAGACGTCATATCACTAGCACAAGAAGTCATATCACAAGCACAAGAAGTCATATCACTAGCACAAGACGTCATATCACTAGCACAAGACGTCATATCACTAGCACAAGAAGTCATATCACAAGCACAAGAAGTCATATCACAAGCACAAGAAGTCATATCACTAGCACAAGAAGTCATATCACTAGCACAAGAAGTCATATCACTAGCACAAGGAGTCATATCACATGCACAAGAAGTCATATCACTAGCACAAGACGTCATATCACTAGCACAAGAAGTCATATCACTAGCACAAGAAGTCATATCACTAGCACAAGAAGTCATATCACTAGCACAAGAAGTCATATCACAAGCACAAGAAGTCATATCACTAGCACAAGAAGTCATATCACTAGCACAAGACGTCATATCACTAGCACAAGAAGTCATATCACTAGCACAAGAAGTCATATCACTAGCACAAGAAGTCATATCACTAGCACAAGGAGTCATATCACTAGCACAAGACGTCATATCACTAACACAAGAAGTCATATCACTAGCACAAGACGTCATATCACTAGCACAAGGAGTCATATCACTAGCACAAGACGTCATATCACTAACACAAGAAGTCATATCACTAGCACAAGAAGTCATATCACTAGCACAAGAAGTCATATCACTAGCACAAGGAGTCATATCACTAGCACAAGAAGTCATATCACTAGCACAAGAAGTCATATCACTAGCACAAGAAGTCATATCACTAGCACAAGGAGTCATATCACTAGCACAAGAAGTCATATCACTAGCACAAGAAGTCATATCACTAGCACAAGAAGTCATATCACTAGCACAAGGAGTCATATCACTAGCACAAGAAGTCATATCACTAACACAAGAAGTCATATCACTAGCACAAGAAGTCATATCACTAGCACATGAAGTCATATCACTAGCACAAGAAGTCATATCACTAGCACAAGGAGTCATATCACTAGCACAAGACGTCATATCACTAACACAAGGAGTCATATCACTAGCACAAGGAGTCATATCACTAGCACAAGGAGTCATATCACTAGCACAAGGAGTCATATCACTAGCACAAGGAGTCATATCACTAGCACAAGGAGTCATATCACTAGCACAAGGAGTCATATCACTAGCACAAGGAGTCATATCACTAGCACAAGAAGTCATATCACTAGCACAAGAAGTCATATCACTAGCACAAGGAGTCATATCACTAGCACAAGGAGTCATATCACTAGCACAAGGAGTCATATCACTAGCACAAGAAGTCATATCACTAGCACAAGAAGTCATATCACTAGCACAAGGAGTAATATCACTAGCACAAGGAGTCATATCACTAGCACAAGGAGTCATATCACTAGCACAAGAAGTCATATCACTAGCACAAGGAGTCATATCACTAGCACAAGGAGTCATATCACTAGCACAAGAAGTCATATCACTAGCACAAGGAGTCATATCACAAGCACAAGAAGTCATATCACTAGCACAAGACGTCATATCACTAGCACAAGAAGTCATATCACAAGCACAAGAAGTCATATCACTAGCACAAGACGTCATATCACTAGCACAAGACGTCATATCACTAGCACAAGAAGTCATATCACAAGCACAAGAAGTCATATCACAAGCACAAGAAGTCATATCACTAGCACAAGAAGTCATATCACTAGCACAAGAAGTCATATCACTAGCACAAGGCGTCATATCACAAGCACAAGAAGTCATATCACTAGCACAAGACGTCATATCACTAGCACTAGAAGTCATATCACTAGCACAAGAAGTCATATCACTAGCACAAGAAGTCATATCACTAGCACAAGAAGTCATATCACTAGCACAAGAAGTCATATCACTAGCACAAGACGTCATATCACTAGCACAAGAATTCATATCACTAGCACAAGACGTCATATCACTAGCACAAGAAGTCATATCACTAGCACAAGAAGTCATATCACAAGCACAAGACGACATATCACTAGCACAAGAAGTCATATCACTAGCACAAGAAGTCATATCACTAGCACAAGAAGTCATATCACTAGCACAAGACGTCATATCACAAGCACAAGAAGTCATATCACAAGCACAAGATGTCATATCACTAGCACAAGAAGTCATATCACTAGCACAAGAAGTCATATCACAAGCACAAGGAGTCATATCACTAGCACAAGAAGTCATATCACAAGCACAAGAAGTCATATCACTAGCACAAGAAGTCATATCACTAGCACAAGATGTCATATCACTAGCACAAGAAGTCATATCACTAGCACAAGAAGTCATATCACTAGCACAAGAAGTCATATCACTAGCACAAGGAGTCATATCACTAGCACAAGACGTCATATCACTAACACAAGAAGTCATATCACTAGCACAAGACGTCATATCACTAGCACAAGGAGTCATATCACTAGCACAAGACGTCATATCACTAACACAAGAAGTCATATCACTAGCACAAGAAGTCATATCACTAGCACAAGAAGTCATATCACTAGCACAAGGAGTCATATCACTAGCACAAGAAGTCATATCACTAGCACAAGAAGTCATATCACTAGCACAAGAAGTCATATCACTAGCACAAGGAGTCATATCACTAGCACAAGAAGTCATATCACTAGCACAAGAAGTCATATCACTAGCACAAGAAGTCATATCACTAGCACAAGGAGTCATATCACTAGCACAAGAAGTCATATCACTAACACAAGAAGTCATATCACTAGCACAAGAAGTCATATCACTAGCACATGAAGTCATATCACTAGCACAAGAAGTCATATCACTAGCACAAGGAGTCATATCACTAGCACAAGACGTCATATCACTAACACAAGAAGTCATATCACTAGCACAAGAAGTCATATCACTAGCACAAGAAGTCATATCACTAGCACAAGAAGTCATATCACTAGCACAAGAAGTCATATCACTAGCACAAGAAGTCATATCACTAGCACAAGACGTCATATCACTAGCACAAGAAGTCATATCACTAGCACAAGACGTCATATCACTAGCACAAGAAGCCATATCACTAGCACAAGACTTCATATCACTAGCACAAGAAGTCATATCACTAGCACAAGACGTCATATCACTAACACAAGAAGTCATATCACTAGCACAAGACGTCATATCACTAACACAAGACGTCATATCACTAACACAAGGAATCATATCACTAACACAAGAAGTCATATCACTAACACAAGAAGTCATATCACTAGCACAAGAAGTCATATAACAAGCACAAGAAGTCATATCACTAACACAAGAAGTCATATCACTAGCACAAGAAGTCATATCACAAGCACAAGACGTCATATCACTAACACAAGAAGTCGTATCACTAGCACAAGAAGTCATATCACAAGCACAAGACGTCATATCACTAACATAAGAAGTCGTATCACTAGCACAAGAAGTCATATCACTAACACAAGAAGTCATATCACTAGCACAAGAAGTCATATCACAAGCACAAGACGTCATATCACTAGCACAAGACGTCATATCACTAGCACAAGACGTCATATCACTAGCACAAGACGTCATATCACTAGCACAATACGTCATATAACTAGCACAAAACAAAATATATCCACCTTATCTAGCTTTATGAAATCATCTCTTCCAGCACAGAGTACACCCATTTCTTCACTCAGAGAAACATGTACAATTTAAGACAAAATAGGTAGCAGAATAACAAAGAAATTATTATTAATTTTGGGGGAAAAATAGAGTTAAGGAGCTAAATTAGGAGCCGCGATAGCTAAGTGGTTAGTGAACTGGACTACAAAGGACAAGGGGTAGGGTTCGATCCCAACCGACGGCTTCCGGGTTCACCCAGCCTTAAATGGGTACCGGATTTTTTTCTGGGAAAGTAAAGCGGCACGGGCGTAATACCGACCACATTACCTCAAAAATCATGTACTGAAGGTCTGTAAAATTTATGGTCACTAACACCATATTCTGTTTACGCCACTTGGCGTGACGGGGACTCTTTACTTTTGTTTTAAGGAGCTAAATTTACTGGAGACAGTCGTTAGCTAGTTTTTTTTTTTAAAAGAAGGGCAATTGTGTGTTCTTTGTTGATTGCAGTATATGTGATTAATGGAAGGCCGATCGGATAGGCGGTAAGAACCATTGAGTTTCAGTCTGAAAAGTGTTCCTTATTGCAGTTTCCGTATATCCAAGTCCGGCTTCCTGCTGGAGCTGCTGCTGAGTAAATGCTTTGTGCACATCGTGAACTATGTATGTAACTGGATCGTGTTTCGATATTCGGATTGCTTACGATGAATGATGATATCGTATGACGAAGGACAGTTCAGCGGCGTTGACTTTCGGTGCCGCTTGACCTTGTTATTTGGCGTGTGATGTAGCTGCTATGATGGTGACTGCATGCGCATTTCTTTGTTTGGATCTTTCAATGAGATAAGTTTTAATTTAAATGATTCCAATAGCACAGGCGGTTGAGCAATTGTGGATTTTAATTCGTTTGCAGTGATACCGGGGCCTTAACCTAACCATAACCGTGACCATAACAAACGGACACAAACATAAATCATACTAGACAACATATAGTGTCATTAAATGACGAAACAAATTTACTAAACGAAAGCTGCGGGCAAAAAGGATGAAAGTATATTTGCTGTAGAGATAGATGCAGTTATTGGGAGGTAGTCACAGTTGTGTGGTTGCGCTCCTTTAGATGTCTTCTTTGTTTGCTCATTTCAGAGTTGCAGTTTGTATAGTGAGTATTGTTATTGTTATTGGCTACGGAAGACCTCGGTCTCACAGCAAACGAATTAAAATCCATAATTGCTCAACCGCCCGTGCCAGTGGAATCATCCGAATTACTAACTCATCTCCCAAACAAAGAAAGGTAACTGTAGTCCCCATCGTAGCAGTCTCAGCACACGCCAAAAGACATAAGGCGAAACCGCGCAGAAAGTGAACACAGCCAACTGTTCCCCGTCATACGATATCATCATTCATCGTAAACAAGCGGGATATCGAAGCAGGATCAAAACGGATGAGGCACACAGCTCACGGTGTGCACAGAGCACTTAACTCAGTAGCTCCTGCAACAAGCCGGACTTGGAATATGAGGAAACTGCAAGAAGGAACACTTTTCAGACATAGCCTTCAATGTTCCTGCCGCCTATCCACCATATACCATGGGAGTTTACGTCCTCCAGAAAATGATGATCGTCGTAGCACTTTATGATGTTAGGTCATCATTGATGACTCCAATTCCAAACATATAGACACACAGTGGTGGTAAGTTATCATTTCCAATCCAACAGAAGCCACATGACCTGTAGTTAGTAAAAACACAATTGATGATGTTCTCCGCTCCCTTCTTGTAGCTGCCGCCACACGATTCTGATGTCTCATTAACTTGGACATCATTCAAAAACAATGTCAGATGAACATTCCATATATATGGCTTTGCTGATGAAGTGCTTGGTGCAACAGTTGTATCAATCATAGTGGAGGCTCCTGGTATGTGGTCATTAATATCACAGACGGCACATGATGTTGTTATATTCAGAATTTCTTTCAGGGGTGTAAATACGTGGCACACACATGGAGAGTGGTTTGTGGTCACAGTAATCCCATTAAAGGCAATTCTAGGTAGCATGGCATAGCTGTTTCAGAACAGCACAATCCTGTGATGTTTTCTGTGTTCGCTATAAAACTGCTGCTGCTACCCAATCCTGACCAATTATAGGTGTGGACATTATTCACTTATAGGTGTGGACATTATTTAATTATAGGTGTGGACATTATTCATAATAATAGTGAGTATACGGCACGTAATGTTATAAAAATGGAGGGACACCTACGATAATTAAGGATTAGACTTCAATCTATAATAAATATTTACCTCCAACAGCTATTTCAAATGGTAAAATAAAGTTAAAAGATAAAAACCTTCGAGAAAGAACTGTCAGGACACCTTCTTAACATTAAATGACCAAATAAAATAATCAATGAAAACCTCCGGGAAATAACTGTCCCAACAGCAGCTTAACATTAAATGACCAAATAAAATAATCAATGAAAACCTCCGAGAAATAACTGTCCCAACAGTAGCTTAACATTAAATGACCAAATAAAATAATCAATGAAAACCTCCGAGAAATAACTGTCCCAACAGTAGCTTAACATTAATGACCAAATAAAATAATCAATGAAAACCTCCGAGAAATAACTGTCCCAACAGTAGCTTAACATTAAATGACCAAATAAAATAATCAATGAAAACCTCCGAGAAATAACTGTCCCAACAGCAGCTTAACATTAAATGACCATATACAATTACAAAAATATATATATTAAAACATTTGGGAAAGAACTACCCAGGTACCTTTGGAAACGGAGATCAAGTAGAGGAAGTCGGAATGAATTTGCCACATACAGCGAAGACAACAAAGCAATATTACAAGAATCAATGAACTGGAATCCACAAGGAAAGAGGAAAATTGGAGCCCTGAAATAAACCTGAAGAAGAATCGTCGTGTCGGAAGCAAAGACCTAACTAAATCATAGATAATGACTACAGATATGGGATATCAATAAACAATAAATGTAAAGACTTAATCATCATCAAGTACCGGGCCTGCTGGCGTAGGTGATCATGTCTCTCCATAACTTCCGATCACGACAGATATTTATCATTTCTGTTGTTGACCTTCTGTCAAGCTATTCTCTTAAGCTGTCTGGTATCTTTTCGCTTTGCTTCCCTCTATCTCTTCGTCCCTCAATTTTTACAGTTGTTACAATATATTCCAGCTGTTAACTTCTCATTACACGGCCAAAAAATGATGATTGTTTCTTCCTAATATTGGAAATTAGCTCTTTTTTTTTTGCTTTGGCCTCTTTCAGAACGTTTTCGTTACTCTTCTTAGCTGTCCATGGTATTCTCAACATTCTTCTGTAATACCACATTTCTAAAGCCTCCAGTGATTTTCTTGTCTGTTGACCTATTATCCATGATTCACATCCATATGTTAAGACTGCCTCTACATAACATTTAAGAACTTTTTTTCTTGTTTCTATTGTCAAAAATGGAATGTATAGTATATTCCTAATTTTTTGGAAAGCTGCTTTTGCCTGAGCCATTCTGCATCTCACATCTTCTTTAATATATAAAGACTTAACAACCAGTGAATCCCAGTTCCTCATTCACAAGTGCGTGACGTTGAATGACCACGAGAAAGAAAAATAGATGAGAGTCGTGAAAAGTATTGACTTCAGTCGCTACCCAGGGAACAGATCCTGATGATGGGTTAATGTGTATCTTAAATAATAGAGAGAAAATGGAATATGATTACATTATTTGGCACAAGAATGGGAAAAAACGGGTAGTATCACCACATCGCTCATTAAAATGTGCCGCCATTTGTGGGAAAACTATGGTCATTGCCACAATATTCCTTTTAGGGCATGTGCCATAGAGGGATCACTTGCTTTTGTTTCTTGTTCTTTATCCCATAGTCTTGGAGATCGTTTGGGGCATGTGCCATAGAGGGATCACTTGCTTTTGTTTCTTGTTCTTTATCCCATAGTCTTGGAGATCGTTTGGGGCATGTGCCATAGAGGGATCACTTGCTTTTGTTTCTTGTTCTTTATCCCATAGTCTTGGAGATCGTTTGGGGCATGCGTCATAGAGGGATCACTTGCTTTTGTTTCTTGTTCTTTATCCCATAGTCTTGGAGATCGTTTGGACCATGTGCCATAGAGGGATCACTTGCTTTTGTTTCTTGTTCTTTATCCCATAGTCTTGGAGATCGTTTAGGTCATGTGTCATAGAGGGATCACTTGCTTTTGTTTCTTGTTCTTTATCCCATAGTCTTGGAGATCGTTTGGGCCATGTGCCATAGAGGGATCACTTGCTTTTGTTTCTTGTTCTTTATCCCATAGTCTTGGAGATCGTTTGGGGCATGTGCCATAGAGGGATCACTTGCTTTTGTTTCTTGTTCTTTATCCCATAGTCTTGGAGATCGTTTGGGGCATGTGTCATAGAGGGATCACTTGCTTTTGTTTCTTGTTCTTTATCCCATAGTCTTGGAGATCGTTTGGGGCATGTGCCATAGAGGGATCACTTGCTTTTGTTTCTTATTCTTTATCCCATAGTCTTGGAGATCGTTTGGGGCATGTGCCATAGAGGGATCACTTGCTTTTGTTTCTTATTCTTTATCCCATAGTCTTGGAGATCGTTTGGGGCATGTGCCATAGAGGGATCACTTGCTTTTGTTTCTTGTTCTTTATCCCATAGTCTTGGAGATCGTTTAGGCCATGTGCCATAGAGGGATCACTTGCTTTTGTTTCTTGTTCTTTATCCCATAGTCTTGGAGATCGTTTGGGGCATGTGCCATAGAGGGATCACTTGCTTTTGTTTCTTGTTCTTTATCCCATAGTCTTGGAGATCGTTTAGGTCATGTGCCATAGAGGGATCACTTGCTTTTGTTTCTTGTTCTTTATCCCATAGTCTTGGAGATCGTTTAGGCCATGTGCCATAGAGGGATCACTTGCTTTTGTTTCTTGTTCTTTATCCCATAGTCTTGGAGATCGTTTGGGCCATGTGCCATAGAGGGATCACTTGCTTTTGTTTCTTATTCTTTATCCCATAGTCTTGGAGATCGTTTGGGGCATGTGCCATAGAGGGATCACTTGCTTTTGTTTCTTAATCTTTATCCCATAGTCTTGGAGATCGTTTGGGGCATGTGCCATAGAGGGATCACTTGCTTTTGTTTCTTATTCTTTATCCCATAGTCTTGGAGATCGTTTAGGTCATGTGCCATAGAGGGATCACTTGCTTTTGTTTCTTGTTCTTTATCCCATAGTCTTGGAGATCGTTTAGGCCATGTGCCATAGAGGGATCACTTGCTTTTGTTTCTTGTTCTTTATCCCATAGTCTTGGAGATCGTTTGGGCCATGTGCCATAGAGGGATCACTTGCTTTTGTTTCTTATTCTTTATCCCATAGTCTTGGAGATCGTTTGGGGCATGTGCCATAGAGGGATCACTTGCTTTTGTTTCTTAATCTTTATCCCATAGTCTTGGAGATCGTTTGGGGCATGTGCCATAGAGGGATCACTTGCTTTTGTTTCTTAATCTTTATCACATAGTCTTGGAGATCGTTTCGGCACCACTGACAGACTTCCTCAGAGCCAGATTTAGTCATAAGCTAAATAATGTACATCATAGGGTTAAATATAGAGCCGCGATAGCTCAGTGGTTAGTGAACTGGACTACAAAGGACAAGGGTAGGGTTCGATCCCAACCGACGGCTTCCGGATTCACCCAGCCTTAAATGGGTACCGGATTTTTTTCTGGGAAAGTAAAGCAGCACGGGCGTAATACCGACCACATTACCCTAAAAATCATGTGCTGAAGGTCTGTAAAATGTAGGGTCACTAACACCATATTTCCCTATACGCCACTTGGCGTGACGGGGGTACTTTACTTACTTTTTTTTACTTATAGGGTTAAATAATAATGTACAGTTTAGGGTTAAAAAAAAGGCCTTCTTGTACTTTACTTCACCATCATCATCATCATGTTCCAAACGGGTTGACCTAGGCGATCATGTCCTTTTACAATCTTCTACCTACAGTACATCGTATCAGTTCTGTTGTTGACTGTTTTCCATGCCATGACACCAATCTATCTAGTATTTTTCTTTCTTTGTCGTCCACGATCTCTCTTTCCTTTTATTTTGCCTGTTGAAACCAAGTATTCCAACTTTCCTCTTCTCATGTGCCCGAAAAATGTTGATTGTTTTTGTTTGATAGTTGTGTTTTGGCATAACTATACCAGTCAATATAAAAAGTAGTTTGCCATTCCTTTCCTTCTTGGCAGTGACTGTACTAGTCGGAGATCGCATACTTTACTTCACTGGTGTAAAAGAACAGAAAAATGTTGCGATATCACATATTTAAACAAACTCAAGTAAATAACTTTTTCTACATTATTAAGATTATCAAAACAATTTAACAATATCGAAACTCTTGGGCCCAACAGATATGTCTCCCCATGGAAAACATAAAATACCAGAACTTAAGGAAAATATAACCGGAATATGACATGCGGGAGTACGGGGAAATGAAAGAGCGGACTGGTTGGCTAGCTGCGCTGTCGTTGAGGACGGGCAATCAATGGATCGGGCGAACATCATCAATGCCCTCCGAGATGTGGGAAGAGCACATGACTTCGAAAAACACAGATCCACGTCACTTCTTCGGATGAAAGAGATGGGAGTTAAGATGGGCACAGCCAGAAATGAGAAACTTAGTGGGCGTGTAAGAAGGCTAATCAACCAACATAGAACTGGAGTCGTCAGTCGCTGGACACTGAGGGAATTGCTGAGGAGGGGATCTGAGCACCTATGGACATGTTGGGAGTGCAATGATGATGAACCGCAAATAACACAATAACTCAATAACAGGAATCATGAAAAAAGTCACCCAATCAGACACAGAAAGAAAACACGTAGCAGAAAAACACATACACGATACCTGCCCACAGGACTCTTGGTCCCACATATACACAGATGGCTCTGCTACAAATGCCACCAGAAATGGAGGGGAGGTGTTTTCTTGACGCTGAATAACCAGGACGAGATCACCAAGTCAATAGCTACTGGAAAATTCTCAAACAACTTTAAAGCAGAAACTGGGGCCATCAGAGAAGCTGCAACACTGGCTACTCAACACAAAAATAATATGCACAATAAATTGGTGATTCTGCCTGATGCACTGTCAAAACTATCAGCTCTAAAAGCCCCAAGAACAATGAACTAGATGACCTGAGAACAACCCTGGACCAACTTTGCAATAACTTCCAGAGAGTAGTCATTCAGTGGATACCATCACACTGTAATATACACGGGAACGAACGCGCAGACAAATTAGATAAAGAGGGAGAGAGATTACCACAAGAGAACCCTCCGCTCAGTTATGATGAAGCCAAATCCATCCTCAAAGTCAGTACCATGAAAAATGGAAACGAGAACACCCAAAGCATAACGAGAGTGACGGATACCACCAACTATCAAGGAGGGATCAAGTCATCATACTTCGCCTTCGCACTGGCCACAATAGAATGAGAAATCACATGTTCCCTAAATTCAAAATAGGTACAACCAGCCTATGGGAGCCGCAATAGCTCAGTGGTTAGTGAACTGGACTACAAAGGACAAGAGGTAGGGTTCCATCCTAAACCGACGGCTTCCGGGTTCACCCAGCCTTTAATGGGTACCGGATTTTTTTTCTGGGAAAGTGAAGCGACACGGGCGTAATACCGACCACATTACCCCAAAAATCATGTGCCGAAGGTCTGTACAATTTATGGTCACTAACACCATATTCCCTATACGCCACTTGGCGTGACGGGGGTACTTTACTTTTTTTTACAACCAGCCTATGCCACTATGCACTGGACAATATGACTACAAAACATGTTCTACAGGATTGTCCCCAGTACACAGTCTTGAGAAGAGCAATGTGGTCCACACCCACCTCCCTGGAAAAGAAACTATATACGGCAATCGATTCGCTTAAACAGACAGCTGACTTCATGAGAGAGTCTGGAATCCTACTCTGATTGAGTCTTGATCGCAGAGAGAGAGAGAGAGAGAGAGAGAGAGATTATTAAGGAGCTGTGGTCAAATCGTTAACACTGCTGCTTGTTGGTGATAATTGTGTTGCCTTGAGAGATCTTCTCAGTTATTAAACAAGATTTGAGTATAGTTCTGCTGTAACAGATTTTAAATGATCACAGGGACGTTATAAGTTAAATTTGTGGTTAATTTACGTCAGAAAGCGTTACATTTGTAATACTTTCAAATATTTCTGCACATAACGTTTTTGAAATGATATCAACCGCGTACAAATTACTATTCTAGAATGTTCAAATTGTTGTCCAGTATCCACATTTCAATCCACTTTTAAAATCAATCAATCAATCAATCAATCAATCAATCAATCAATCAATCAATCAATCGATCAGTCTCAAGAATGTTAGAAAGTAGTTTCCTCACGATATCTTCAATCATATATGAAGCAACGTTTTTATGATTATAACGAAAACACTACTTTCAGATAAAAGAAACCAGCTGTTACATATACAAGCATTGATATAAAACAACGAGACGTCTCTAAAATGTCACTTTTTCAGCTATAGCTATCAGCTGTGAGGGTAAGATCACTTTAAGATAAAAACTCCGTCGAGTTATCTCCCAGATACAATTGAAGTATTCAATGGCGGACTATATTCTTTAGCTGTTTGTTCGTGACCTTTCTGTAAAAATCTTCCGGTAAATTGCTCAAATTTAGCCAATCTTGAGCCAGTAGAGCTACATAAGAACAAGAGGAGTCGTAGAAAGCGTTGTTTTAGCGTTGTAAAGACGGTGATGTGTAGAAAACAAAATAACGTTGTTAAATGTGAGAGAAAGACCGGTCTGTTGTCTCAATGAATCCCGCAGGGTCAAAAGTGGGGACAGATAGAATCGTTTCTAAGCACCGAGTTGCGCTGTTGATGTTCTGATGTTTAATATCAACACAAATAATCTCCGTGGTCTGTTGACTCTGTATCGTTATACAGCTTTACCTTTGTCTTTGTGTTACAACATTCAACACAGTACTAGTGCAATTTCCATTTACAAATATATTTCATTTCCATATAAATACAAAATTAACACATCATAGTGCACGAACTCCGTAACAAAACCAGGGTCAGAGGGAAAATTTAAGAAAGGTGGTTATTTATTTTGAAAAAAAATAATATGAATTATAGTTCTCTTTCTGAAATTTGGCCCAGTCAGCGGCACACAGCCTACACTTTTCAATTTTTAACTACCAAGGGTTCTTTTACGTGCTCAACTTGAACAATTATCTACTTTTTAATTTCCGTTTCTGATAGGATTAGATACGGCAGCTCAACTAAATTTAGATAAGAAAAGACTAAACAAATATTCCATCTCTCCACATTTATTTTGAACTAAGTACCTTCTCGTTGTGGTGTGACCACTCACTTCAGCGCTACGGCGTCCCCGACACAACTGTAAACGTGTCTTGGGTTTATATAAACTGGAGATAATAAAGATCGGATATAGAGATCTGCTAATAAGGATCTGATAATAAAGATTTGGTAATAAAGATCTGCTAATAAAGATCTGCTATAAAGATCTGCTAATAAAGATCGGCTATAAATATCTGCTAATAAAGATCTGCTAATAAAGATCTATGATACTGGCATTATGAAGGTGTTAAGCTATACAGTTGTAAAGATGGTAGAAGGATCTACTCGATAATCAGCTCTATGTGGAAAATGCAGATGTAAAATCTCTAAAGAGAAATCAACTAAATCAAAACCGTACAGGAACAAGCAGTCTATTAATCTACATAAACAAAGTCAAGTGCCCCGTCACGCCACATAGCGTATAGGCAATATGATGTTTCATAATTTTTACAGACATTCGGCACACGACTTTTGGGGTAATGTGGTCGGTGTTAGCCCCGTATCGATTTATCCTCCCCCCCCCCCAAAAAAAAAAAAAATAAAATAAAAAAATCAAAAAAATCCAGGTACTCATTTCTTCCTCTTCTTCTGCGACCATGGCTCATCCAGACTAGGACTCCGGACTCTCTTATAACGACAGCTGTCTGCTTCAATGATTCGGTTGACCTATAGAGTTTCTCTTCCAGGGAGGTGGGTGTGGGACACATTGTCCTCCTAAGGCCTGTGTGCTGGAGGTAATCCCGTAGAATGTGATTTATTGCCATGTGATCCAGGGTACCCATTGGGTGAACCTGGAAGCTGCCGATCAGGATCGAACCCTACCTCTTGTCCTTTGAGTTCACTAACCAGTGAGCTATCGCGGCTCCCTATAGTCTGCATACAATTAGAGAAATGCTGTGACGCGAGGTGTAACGGATATGGGGATGTCCAAACTGTAATGAAATTGATTCCATGAATAGAAAAGAATAGAATAGAATAGAATAGAATAGAATAGAATAGAATAGAATAGAATAGAATAGAATAGAATAGAATAGAATTATCAGACAGACCATGACGAAGTACATTTATTGATTTCGACTCCTTTATTAAAATTTTAGGTCGTGATTCAATTTTGGAATAGATGAACTTTCCCATAAAGTCTTTAAAATTCGTTGGTTATGATGATAGCAATTTTGCAGACGTCATTAATCATATAAATCACATGAGAAACTAGAATTCAATGTGCGTTTACGTCATCCAAGCCCCAACACTGAAACATCAAGTCTCATGTTTATATCCTACCTCCAACACTGGAATATCGATCCTCGTGTTTCTATCCTACCTCCAACACTGGAATATCGATCCTCATGTTTCTATCCTACCTCCAACACTGGAATATCGATCCTCATGTTTCTATCCTACCTCCAACACTGGAATACCGATCCTCATGTTTCTATCCTGTCTCCAACACTGGAATATCGATCATCATGTTTCTATCCTACCTCCAACACTGGAATATCGATCCTCATGTTTCTATCCTACCTCCAACACTGGAATATCGATCCTCATGTTTCTAACCTACCTCCAACACTGGAATATCGACCATCATGTTTCTATCCTACCTCCAACACTGGAATATCGATCCTCATGTTTCTATCCTACCTCCAACACTGGAATATCGACCCTCATGTTTCTATCCTACCTCCAACACTGGAATACCGATCCTCATGTTTCTAACCTACCTCCAACACTGGAATATCAATCCTCATGTTTCTATCCTGTCTCCAACACTGGAATATCGATCCTCATGTTTCTATCCTGTCTCCAACACTGGAATATCGACCATCATGTTTCTATCCTACCTCCAACACTGGAATATCGATCCTCATGTTTCTAACCTACCTCCAACACTCGAATATCGATCCTCATGTTTCTAACCTACCTCCAACACTGGAATATCGATCCACATGTTTCTATCCTACCTCCAACACTGGAATATCGACCATCATGTTTCTAACTTACCTCCAACACTGGAATATCGATCCTCATGTTTCTATCTTACCTCCAACACTGGAATATCGATCCTCTTGTTTATATCCTACCTCCAACATGAAAACATCAATCCTCTTATCTCCCACATACCAGAAAGCTAAAACATCAGCCCTCTTTTCAACATCCTACCCCTCGACATAGGATTTCAACCCTATTATCGCCTACTACTTTCAACATTAAAACATCAATCCTTTTGACCTCATCCTACTTCCAACATTAAAACATCAATCCTCTTGTACCCATCCTACTTCCAACGCTAAAACACCAATCCTCTTGTCCTCATCATACTTCCAACATTAAAACATAAATCCTCTTGCCCCCATCCTATTTCCAAAATTTAAAACATCAATCCTCTTGCACCCTTCCTTCTTCCAAATTTAAAACATCAATGCTCTTGCCCAAATCCTACTTCCAAATTTAAAACATCAATGCTCTTGCCCCCATCCTACTTCCAAATTTGAAACATCAATCCTCTTTCCCCCATCCTACTTCCAAATTTAAAACATCAATCCTCTTTCCCCCATCCTACTTCCAAATTTGAAACATCAATCCTCTTTCCCCCATCCTACTTCCAAATTTAAAACATCAATCCTCTTTCCCCCATCCTACTTCCAAATTTAAAACATCAATCCTCTTTCCCCCATCCTACTTCCAAATTTAAAACATCAATCCTCTTGTCCCCATCCTATATCCAACATTAAAACATCAATTGTCTTGACCTCATCCTAATTTCAACATTAAAACATCAATCCTCTTTCCCCCATCCTACTTCCAAATTTAAAACATCAATCCTCTTGCCCCAATCCTACTTCCAAATTTAAAACATCAATCCTCCTGCCCCCATTCTACTACCAACATTAAAACATCAATCATCTTGCCCCCATCCTACTTCCAAATTTAAAACATCAATACTTTTGCCCCCATACTACTTTCAAATTTAAAACATCAATCCTCTTGCCCTCATCCTACTTCCAAATTTAAAACATCAATCTTCTTTCCCCAATCCTACTTCCAACATTAAAACATAATCCTCTTGCCCTCATTCTACTTCCAAATTTAAAGATCAATCCTCTTGTTCCCATCCTACTTCCAAATTTAAAACGTCAATCCTCTTGCTCCCATCCTACTTCCAAATTTAAAACGTCAATCCTCTTGCTCCCATCCTACTTCCAAATTTAAAACATCAATCCTCTTGCTCCGATCCTACCTCCAACATTAAAACATCAATCCTCTTGCACCCATCCTACTTCCAGCATTAAAACATAAATCCTACTTCCAAATTTAAAACATCAATCCTCTTGTCCCCATCCTATCTTCCAACATTAAAACATCGATCCTTGCCTAACACAGAATCTACTTCTAAACTAACTGGTCCTTTCCAGTGATATCTTAAAATTCTGCAGTCAGCATATTGAGATAATGAGACCAGTCGGAACAATAGCAACTGTGTGCACATCATTAGCATATGCAAAAGTTGCCATTAGCAACGCCCCTGCATAGAGGGGGAATGGGGAGAGCGATATTCTTACATTCTTGGCAACGCAGTTTAACAGAATTGTTTCCTCTGGCCCGGACCTTTGGGTCCCTCGCGTGAGTCCCTTTTGTCATCCATTAAAATGCATCTGTTTAATGTGGGAGTTAGGTAAACAAAATAGGGCCAGCGCTAAGTGTTGCAAAGTGTTATTTTACGACTTTCGTAGTTGTGCAATGTCGATTTGTAATTATCAGCACCCGATAAACACGAGATGTGTACGAACTTAAAGCACGGATTATCAATTATACAACTTCAATAGTGATTCTGACGTGTGAAACGAGGCGACTGAACAGATAGGTTTCGTTGATTGATTCAAGTAAAACTAGTTTGTTTCAACCCGTCGTTTCTCAACATTGAATCAATCAGACTTCTTTTAATGGAGCCTCGGTGGTTGAATGGTTAGTGTGCTCGCTTCCTGGAGATAAAGATCCTGGTTCAATTTCTAGAAGTAACGGACTTTTTGTTAAGACTAACACGGATCCGGGGTTCACCCAGTCCTTAAAATTGGGTACCAGATTTTTTTTTTCAGGAAGTAAGGTTGGTCTAGGCCTTTCGTGATCCCGATTTAGAGCTGTGTAAATCATGAACATCGAGACACTCAGTCATAATTTCCAGTCATCTATTCATCAAGCACCCTGTAATCGAATGATTAATTGTCGGTTAATTATTCTTCATGTCATTACAACCATTAATTTATGTTTTATACATTTCTCATTACTGTTTCGTAGTCATATTTTGTGATATGCTGTTTGTGTGATGTGTGAATATTTTAATGTTAATCAGTACTCAATTTACCATAAATCTGGTTGATTACACATCTATAAGGTTGCTATATACAATATTATTGTTTCTTCATCCAGAAAAATATCCAGTTCTGGGGAACTATCCAGACAAAGAACTACAAGATCTCTAACGGTCGCAAGATGTGAACGCGACAAGAAGACCCTGAGCATAAACCACGCACCCTAGTAAGAAATAACTGCAGACCACAATCTTTGCAAACACACTCTAAAGCTCCAACTCAAACAGGAGGCAAACAGATTCATAAAAAATATCATTTCTAGGGGGTCATGCATCATCTATAGTCAACTATGACTGACGGAGGCTATTACTACGACTAATCGGTGATGAAGATGGCATGGTGCTATCTTAGTTTACTTTTCCTGACAAAACTATAAAAAAAAAGCCAATGACGGCATATTGGACAACGCGCTTGCTATTGACCAGACAAGTCAAGGGTTCAATTCTCAAAATGTGGTCATTTTTTCCCCCGCCTCTTTGAGTTTCACCCTGCCTCTAAAAATGAACACCTGAGATTTTGCTGTTAAAAATAAGGAGATCTGGCATAATGCCAACCATGAACATTATGTGCCATACCTTTTGGCATAGCCGATCATGCCCCTCTGCATTCTCTGTCATTACTGCATCGTATCATTTCTGTTGTTGGCTGATTGTTTTTAACCGTGCCACGATACCAAGATATTTAGTATTTTCTCTCTTTCCTCAGCGATCTTTCATTCCCTGTATTTTACAAATTGCAACTAAGCATTTCTCTTTTCAGAATTTGCCCGAAATGCATCGATCGTTTCTTCTTTCTTTTGTTTTCAAGTGCTCTCTTTTAGTGTTGGTCTCTTTTAGTGTTGGTCTCTTTTAGTGTTGGTCTCTTTCATAATTATCTTGTTAGCCTTTTTGGCTGTCCAGGAAAATCTCAATTTTCTTCAGAGAAAATCTCATCTCTATGGCATCTAATCGGCCATAATTTGTTTGTTTGCTGTCCATGGTGATACCATCCACATGTCCTTTAAAGTGTGTCCTTGGTCATTGACAAACATGGCGCTACATCCGTATTCTCCTGACGCCCTATTGCATGAAGGGAAACCTTTTTTTAGTCTGTAGTAGCTAGACAATATTTATTTGTTTTAAGTAATTGCCCATTGAGCTCTATTAGAAGATTTCATCATTAGTGGCATATTTAAATATGTGAACAATAATTTTTCTCGCCATTGAATACATAAAGAAACAACAGAAAAAAAACGGTTCGGCCACGTGATAAGACAGAAAGACCAACACGCAAAACAACGATCCGTATAAAAAAAACTGAGAACACCAAACTCAATGTAACCAAGGAAAAAGATGAATTGACGGAATATTAGAAACACTAGGAATCATAACAGCTGGAGAAGCCAACAGGAAAGAAAAAGACTGCAAACTATAAACTCCCCTACAACGTTCATGGAAAGTGAGGATGGAAAGAATAAGAAGTAGGAGAAGATCACAGTATCTTAAAGTCAAATCACCTTCATCATCATCATCATCAAGTACCAAGCCTGCTGGCATAGGTGATCATGTCTCTCCTCAACCTTCGATCACGACAGTTATTTATCATTTCTGTTGTTGACCGTCTGCCAAGCCATTCTCTTAAGCTGTCTAGTACCTTTTCTCGTTGCTTCACTCTGTCTCTTCGTTCCTCAATTTTCCAGTTGTTACAATATATTCCAGCTGTTCTCTTCTCATTACATGGCCAAACAATGATGATTGTTTCTTCCTAATATTGAAAATCAGCTCTGTTTTTGCGTTGGCCTCTTTCAGAACGTTTTCATTACTCTTCTTAGCTGTTCATGGTATTCTCAACATTCTTCTGTAAAACTACATTTCTACAGCTTCCAGTGATTTTCTTGTCCGTTGTTTTATTGTCAATGATTCACATCCATATGTAAGACTGACTCTACATAAAATATATGAACTCTTTTTCTTGTTTCTATTGCCAAAGATGCATTGCATAGTATCTTCCTAATTTTTTGGAAAGCTGCTTTTACCTGAGCCATTCTGCATCTCACCTCTTTTGTACATCTTCCGTCTGAGGTTAACAAAGTTCCCAAATATTTAAATTCATTTACCTGTTTTAATATTTTTCCACTTGTCTTTATTCTTCACTGAGGTGATGTCTTTTTTTTCTTTGTTGTTACCATCAAATCACCTGCATTGCGTGCAATTCTTTGTCTGGAACTATTGTCAGTCTTCATTTCCTAAACATGTCAATGAGGTAAATGAAACAAGATATCCATTACCATCATCATCCTTAATCCTGGCCTAGAAGATAACGTCTCTCCACAAATTTCTTTCTCAACAATCGTTTATTATTTGTGTTATCGACGCTCTAAGTGGAATAGTTTGTCGATCTAGAAGGCAAGAGATTCTCCACCGTAAAAGGAAACATATATTAAAGAGGAGATGGAAGAAGAGCCCTTGGTAAACCCAGGGTAAGAGAGTCTGACAGCATCCGAAAAACGTTAGAACGACAAGTGGCACTGGTGGAGGGTAAGAGAGTCTGACAGCATCCGAGAAACGTTAGAACGACAAGTGGCACTGGTGTAGGGTAAGAGAGTCTGACAGCATCCGAGAAACGTTAGAACGACAAGTGGCACTGGTGGAGGGTAAGAGAGTCTGACAGCATCCGAGAAACGTTAGAACGACAAGTGGCACTGGTGGAGGGTAAGAGAGTCTGACAGCATCCGAGAAACGTTAGAACGACAAGTGGCACAGGTGGAGGGTAAGAGAGCCTGACAGCATCCGAGAAACGTTAGAACGACAAGTGGCACTGGTGGAGGGTAAGAGAGTCTGACAGCATCCGAGAAACGTTAGAACGACAAGTGGCACTGGTGGAGGGTAAGAGAGTCTGACAGCATCCGAGAAACGTTAGAACGACAAGTGGCACTGGTGGAGGGTAAGAGAGTCTGACAGCATCCGAGAAACGTTAGAACGACAAGTGGCACTGGTGGAGGGTAAGAGAGTCTGACAGCATCCGAGAAACGTTAGAACGACAAGTGGCACTGGTGGAGGGTACGAGAGTCTGACAGCATCCGAGAAACGTTACAACGACAAGTGGCACTGGTGGAGGGTAAGAGAGTCTGACAGCATCCGAGAAACGTTAGAGCGACAAGTGGCACTGGTGGAGGGTAAGAGAGTCTGACAGCATCCGAGAAACGTTAGAGCGACAAGTGGCACTGGTGGAGGGTAAGAGAGTCTGACAGCATCCGAGAAACGTTAGAACGACAAGTGGCACTGGTGGAGGGTAAGAGAGTCTGACAGCATCCGAGAAACGTTAGAACGACAAGTGGCACTGGTGGAGGGTACGAGAGTCTGACAGCATCCGAGAAACGTTAGAACGACAAGTGGCACTGGTGGAGGGTAAGAGAGTCTGACAGCATCCGAGAAACGTTAGAACGACAAGTGGCACTGGTGGAGGGTAAGAGAGTCTGACAGCATCCGAGAAACGTTAGAACGACAAGTGGCACTGGTGGAGGCCGCAATATTTGCAAGATCATGAACGTTGTATCTTCTTCGACACCAGAAAGGGTATAGGTGGAAGTGATGAGAGTATAGGTGGTAGTGATGAGAGTATATGTGGAAGTGATGAGAGTATATGTGGAAGTGATGAGAGTATAGGTGGAAGTGATGAGAGTATAGGTGGTAGTGATGAGAGTATATGTGGAAGTGATGAGAGTATATGTGGAAGTGATGAGAGTATATGTGGAAGTGATGAGAGTATATGTGGAAGTGATGAGAGTATAGGTGGAAGTGATGAGAGTATATGTGGAAGTGATGAGAGTATATGTGGAAGTGATGAGAGTATATGTGGAAGTGATGAGAGTATAGGTGGTAGTGATGAGAGTATATGTGGAAGTGATGAGAGTATATGTGGAAGTGATGAGAGTATAGGTGGAAGTGATGAGTGTATAGGTGGAAGTGATGAGTGTATAGGTGGAAGTGATGAGAGTATAGGTGGTAGTGATGAGAGTATATGTGGAAGTGATGAGAGTATAGGTGGAAGTGATGAGAGTATAGGTGGTAGTGATGAGAGTATAGGTGGTAGTGATGAGAGTATAGGTGGAAGTGATGAGAGTATAGGTGGAAATGATGAGAGTATAGGTGGAAGTGATGAGAGTATAGGTGGTAGTGATGAGAGTATAGGTGGTAGTGATGAGTGTATAGGTGGAAGTGATGAGTGTATAGGTGGTAGTGATGAGAGTATAGGTGGAAATGATGAGAGTATAGGTGGTAGTGATGAGAGTATAGGTGGAAGTGATGAGAGTATAGGTGGAAGTGATGAGTGTATAGGTGGAAGTGATGAGAGTATAGGTGGAAGTTATACGAGTATAAGTGGAAGTGATGAGTGTATAGGTGGAAGTGATGAGTGTATAGGTGGAAAAACTGCGAGAGAGAGAGAGAGAGAGGGAGATAGTAAGAGGGAGGAAGCGTTCTATCAAGCATTTTCTTAAATTGTCTTGTAGTTTTCCTCTGTTTCTTTCTGTCTCTTCTGTCTTCGATGTCTCCTGTTGTTTCAGTGCCAATAACGATGATTATTTCCTCCCGATGTCGACAACACGTTCTATTATTTTGTTATTGCACTCTTACAAAATGTACTAGTTAATCTTTTAGTTGTTGTGTGTGTTCTTAACAATCTTCTGTAAAACCACATTTCCTTGGACTCCAGGCAACACATCGCCCTTAACCTAAATATCTGAGAGTCACACCAGGCCTGCAGATCTCACAAACAACTCCAGGCCTGCAGATCTCACAAACAACTCCAGGCCTACAGATCTCACAAACAACTCCAGGCCTACAGATCTCACAAACAACTCCAGGCCTGCAGATCTCACAAACAACTCCAGCGTTGCCTAAATTCAAGACAGCTACAGGGAGAAAAAGGGAAAAACTTCAGAACCAGCATAATTTATTTCTCAGTGTTTTTACACAGGCAGATTTTGTTGAGAAGACCCGCGCATTTAATGATGAGGTGATGTCTTTGATGTGCCTTGAGTTGTTTGATGTGCGATTAGGATAATCCAACGACTAACTAGCGCCTTGATTTCCAACGATGTTCTTGTATGTTGTTCGGTTATCCACTCTTCAATTCCATATGCCAAGATTGTTTCCAAATACACATTGTGTAATACTTATTGGTAAAAAATATAATTGTGCAATATCTGTGTCATTCTATGGATTCTAGTCTTCTCCAAAAGGTATTACGTATATCTCCTCAGTTGCACATCTACCATGAGAAGCACACATCGTCCCCAGGTATTTAAATTGATATCCATCATGCTACAGTTACATTATATATTATGTGTCAACAACAGCACTTAATCTATACCTCTTATGGCAATACTCATGTTCCTCTAGCACATGATTGATTAATTCACTATTTGCTCTTCTCATATATTGATTACTTCAACAAGCATAATCTATAATCTTCTTCCAGTTGGAAGTTCAAAAGTACGTCTGTTTTAAACGATATTTTTTTTAAAACATTGTATGTGTTGTTTTAAAGTTGTATAAGTTGTTTGTTTCAACATATCAACTCTCATTGTAATTGTTGTTTTGAAGAATGTTGAAAATACCACGGACAGTTAAGAAGAGTAATGCAAGCGTTCTGAAAGAGTCCAAAGCAAAAGAGAGCCAATATCAAATATTAGGAAGAAGCAGTCATCAATTTTTAGCTATGCAGTTAGAAGGGAACAGCTGGAATTTATTGTGACCACTGGGAAATTTGAGGGACGAAGAGACAGTGGGAAGCAACGTTAAAAAGATGCCAGGCAGCTTAAGAGAATGATTTTGCAGAAGGTCAACGACCGAAATGATAAATAACAATCGAGATCGAAATTTGTGGAGATACATAATCACCTACGCCAGCAGGCATGGTACTTGATGATGATGATATGTTGTTTTATTATTTCCTTTTACTCATATAATTATCTACAATTCTTAATATTAGTTATCGCTACTAAGTAGTACTTTGCTGTCTCATCTCCAAATAAACTATGGCAATTGATCACCAATTACTGTTTTAAATACTTTTGTTTTACAACGCATGGCTCTGAAGTGTTTCGATTTGTTAACATTTGTGGTGTACAACAGAATGTAGACTTTAGAACGTATTGGCGTCACTTCAGATGAGGAATTCCCATATCTGATACGCCCCTGTTCCAGCAATCAAAAAAGTGTTCATTCTGATCCCACTGTTCTAGTGAACGCGTCGCATTTTAAAAAAAATGTGTGCAGCTTATGATGTACTCTTTCCTGTAGCTGTTAGCGTCGTCACGTACAACACGACCATCATGTGCACCGAATCCGTGAGGACTTTGTGGTTAATGAGCGTGCCTCAAGAATCGCTGTCGCAACAAATGAAGTTAGCCCTCCAATTCGGTAAAGCACTCGATCTAACCACAGCCCAGCAGAAGGCGAATCTGCAGTCGTAAACATCAAAGTCGGAACTCGGTACCGTTTCAATTCAATCAAGGGTCAGTCGCCTGCAGCACGATCTCCACGCGCTTGCGCATGTTGACTTCGTGGTCAGGTAAATGAACCGGACCATCGCTGTCTCCTCACATGAAAATCCAAACCACAAAGAATCACTTGAACGCATTTCAGCAAAACTGTTACAAGTCCCAAAACTGACTTGACTATAGCTCGTTTCAAAACATTTGCCCAACTTCAAAACGCTATTACTCTCTAACCGTTTGTTAAATACTTTTGAAATTTTCCAAATGTTATTAGAATGCAAAAGACCCTTTAAATCTATATTTAACAAATATCTTGCAGCTGCAGTTTTCTTAAAGCGGCGATATTTCTTTGATGTTTGTCAAAATTGTAAATTGTGAAGCCCTAAAGAATAGAAACTACCGTAGTTGCTGGTCTACGATTAATTTTCACTAGGTAAAGGCGTGGCCGTAATGGGGAAATAACTGGATAAAACAAAACACCAGGATAATTATTGTCTGCTCAGTTCGAGGACGGACGATAATATCAAGGTATACCTGTATGTCCAATTTTCATAGTTGTGTGGTCCTGAAAAGGACCGTTTGTTGAAATAATTTAAGGTAATATAGGGGCCAACATTGTGGGGGCTATATACTTTCATTCTGAATCAGACGAGTCTAAAAGATTAATAACTGTTTGGAGTTGAACATTCCACAAACCATCATTTTTCCAATATTTCTCTTCCTGTTTTAAGACGTGGTCTTCACATTTAGCCCAATAATCTTTGTCTATATTTAATAAAGCGAGATTAGCAAGAGTCTTTACATCGCATATTTTGAATGTTGTATTTTCATCTGCCACTTGTCCTTTTAATTTTGCCCAGATTAGTTATATTGGATTTAAATGAGCATGGTAAGGTGGCAGCCTCAAACTTATATGACCGTGCTCTTGGATAATCTTATCTATTTGAAAAATCTTTGTCCTCTGTTTTTGCTTTACTAGAGATAATAATTCAGGTTTTAAGTACATGTTATTAAATTGTATGTGCTCCTTTGTGAGCCATATCTTAATAGCATCTTTTGTACTGGATGACGTCGGGACTTTATCTTCAAATGCAACAATGTTGTGGTACGCTGCATTGTCCATTATTAGGCAAGATGGTCGATCTAGTGATGGGAGAACAGAATTTTCAATCCAATGTCTAAATATGTGACCATTCATCTCAGAGTGATAATCCCGATTATCTATGGATTTTGGAAGAAAAATGAGCTCTGCATTCTGTATTAGTCCATGTTGTCGACTACCTGCATGAGCAATTATCAAGCGCTGTCCTTTGCTGCTAGGTATTAATCTCTTAATCTTTCCATCTGATTACTGCCATTCCCTTTGGTTAGTGTGGTGAGCATTGATCCATGTTTCATCCAAGTACACAATATCATAACCTTGCTTGCGCACCTCTTTAACTTCACGTAAGTACTTGCTTCTCATGACTACTATATGTGGCTTCTCACAGATGATGTTTCGTCCATTGGAATACTTTCTGAATGTAAAGCCTGCAGCTCTCACATTCCTCCATAATGTAGACTTTGATATTTCAATACTGTTGTTGTTTTTCAGCGATACTTTTAATTTTCTTATTGTAACAGTTTCATTCATACCCAACATTTTGCGAATTTCACTTCTAATAAGTTCACTGTCGAAATTATCCAACAATTTTGCTCTTCCTTGTGATTTTGTATATTTGGAACATTGACGGTCACGTGCTTGAATCCAACGATTAAATGACCGTTTAGATAAATCCAAAATGTGTCTTGTCCTATTCTCAGGGTTTTCTAAAGAATTAAATAATCTTCCTCGTTTAGCCTCTTTGCAAAAATAGTCATTTTTATTGCGATGTTTTGTAAACTGCAGAATTTCATTTTAAGACTCATGATAAATGTTAGCGTTCCACGTCTACACCTATGAATGAACGGAAATGGAACACACAATGCCTCGTGTTTTCTACACGTGTCTAATTGTGTCAGACAGCTCACGTTTAAAGCGTGAAAAATCGTAAATTGGACCGTGTTTGGATTTGTAATCGCTATTTTTAACTTAAATACCGTAAACACTAAGTTTTGACTACATCAATGGGTCGTTATAAATTAATATAAATCAAATAAGCAATAATAATAACCAAATGTTTGCTTTTAATGAAATTAATTCCCTGTTGGGTTCTACTCATTATAACTTTACATGCAAATTTTGAAAAAATTACAAAAAGCGGTTTAAAAGATATTGATTTTAAAAGGTGGGCACGACTTATGAAACAAGCTATAGGTGGCCATCTTGATCCATGCGACGAACGTCATGCTCGTTTTATCAAAAGGTATAGCGGGATCGGGAGCCGCGATAGCTCAGTGGTTAGTGAACTGGACTACAAAGAACAAGAGGTGGGGTTCGATCCCAACCGACGGCTCCCGGTTCACCCAACCTTAAATGGGTACCGGATTTTTTTTTTCTGGGAAAGTAAAACGGTACCGGGCGTAATACCGACCATACTCCCAATACACCACTTGGCGTGACTGGGGTACTTTACTTATTTTTTATTGCGTTATTATCGTTAGCTTATATACTATAATTAACCATAGACAGTGTCTGCCTATCTCCCCCCCCCCTCTCTCTCTTTCCCTCCTTCTCTCTCTCTCTTTCTCGCTCGTCATATTCTCTTCTTGACTTCTGACCCTCATTTGAGGCAAATGTCATCTACATAAGCATCACTACATTCGTGCCTTTTTTAGTTGGCGTTTCTGTCTTCTCGATATGCGATTCATCCATATGATTCCTGTCTCGAGGTTTCGTGTCCTAGCTTTTCTAGCTCTCCCATTTTCCTCTTTCCAGATAAGGGCTTGTCTGGCAATAAGAGCTTATCTAACAATAAGAGATTGTCTGGCAATAAGAGATTGTCTGGCAATAAGAGATTGTCTGGCAATAAGAGATTGTCTGGCAATAAGAGCTTGTCTGACAATAAGAGATTGTCTGGCAATAAGAGCTTGCCTGGCAATAAGAGCTTGTCTGGCAATAAGAGATTGTCTGGCAATAAGAGCTTGTCTGGCAATAAGAGATTGTCTGGCAATAAGAGCTTGCCTTGCAATAAGAGCTTGTCTGGCAATAAGAGATTGTCTTGCAATAAGAGCTTGCCTGGCAATAAGAGCTTGTCTGGCAATAAGAGCTTGCCTGGCAATAAGAGCTTGTCTGGCAATAAGAGATTGTCTTGCAATAAGAGCTTGCCTGGCAATAAGAGATTGTCTGGAAATAAGAGCTTGTCTGGCAATAAGAGATTGTCTGGCAATAAGAGCTTGTCTGGCAATAAGAGCTTGCCTGGCAATGCTTTTAGTCTCAACGATTCGTATCCATGATTTTCAGCGTTCTCTGCTTTCTCGTATCATGTGTGTTTCAGGGTAGACCTTGTCTGGCAATGCTTACCTTTGATTTCGGAAGCGTGTTCATTATCTATCTTTTTTCTATGCAACGTTGCTTTTCAATTTCAATTTTCAATTATTATCACTGGCTATTTTATATTTAGATATTTATTTACAATATTGGTTACAAAATTAGATATTTATTTACAATATTGATTACAAAATTAGATATTTATTTACAACATTGGTTACAAAATTAGATATATATTGACAATATTGGTTACAAAATTAGATATTTATTTACAATATTGGTTACACAATTAGATATATATTTACAATATTGGTTACACATTTAGATATTTATTTACAATATTGGTTACACATTTAGATATTTATTTACAATATTGGTTACGCATTTAGATATTTATTTACAATATTGGTTATAAATTTAGATATTTATTTACATTTGTTTCCGGGTGTTGTAAATATACATCTTCCCCTGAAATGATTTGCTGGTCATATGTTGGCCATGTGATGAGAAGAGACAACAACAAAAACTCACAAAGAATGCCCTCAAATGGGAACCAATGGGTAAAATAAAAAGAGGATGACCTAGAGAACACTAAAAAGAGCATTAAAGCGAGAGACAACAACAGCTGGCACAAGCTCCCTCGCCAATATTGAGCAACTCGCCCAGAACATTGCCATGTGCCGAAACAATTCAGATACTGTGCAAGGTCTGACAGCTGAGAACTCGTCGGACATAAGGATCTAGATTTCTGCTCTATGTGCTGTCTTCTTCTCGAAAGGACATTTTAAAAAAATTTAAACTAAAGTACCCCCGTCATGCCAAGTGGCGTATAGGGAACATGGTGTTAGTGAGCATAAATTGTACAGACCTTCGACACATGATTTGTGGGGTAATGTGGTCGGTATTACGCCCGTGCCGCTTTACTTTCCCAGAAAAAAAACGGAACCCATTAAAGGCTGTGCGAACCAGAAGCCGTCGATTGGGATCGAACCCTACCTCTTGTCGTTTGTAGTCCAGTTCACTAACCACTGAGCTGTCGCGTCTCCCCGAAAGGACAATAGATAGATAGAAATAAATAGTGGATATTCATTTAGATATTTATCTTCACACAGAACACAGTGACAATAAACATGACATATTTGTATCTTCAATAGCGGTCATAATAGTAGCTCTTCTTTTACTCTCCAACAGCCACAAGGGACACAATGACTCCTCACTCATCATCAAGTACCGGGCCTAGTGGCGTAGGTGATCATGTCTCTCCACAACTTTCGATCGCGGCAGCTATTTATCATTTCTGTTGTTGACCTTCTGCCAAGCCATTCTCTTAAGCTGTCTGTTATTTTTTCTCTTTGCTTCCCACTATCTCTTCGTCCCTCAATTTTTCCAGTTGTTACAATATATTCCAGCTGTTCTCTTCCCATTACATGGCCAAAAAATGATGATTGTTTCTTCCTAATATTGGAAATTAGCTCTCTTTTTGCTTTGACCTCCCTCAGAACATCTTCACTACTCTTCTTAGCTGTCCATGGTACTCTCAACATTCTTCTGTAAAACTACATTTCTACAGACTCCAGTGATTTTCTTGTCTGTTGTCCTATTGTCGATGATTCGCATCCATATGTTAAGACGGGCTCTACATAACATTTAAGAACTCTTTTTCTTGTTTCTATGGTCAAAAATGGATTGCATAGTATCTTCCTCATTTTTTTTGGAAAGCACTCCTCACTAAGTTGTAGTAAAATGCAATTTTCATATTATTATATAGTAACGACGTCTTTTAATTAGTGTCTTCATTTTAAATGTTATTATTTATGGCATGTAACTTTGTATATACAGTTTAAGTTGACCTAGATGGGAATTTTTTTAAGGGTCTGGACATCAGTGTCGTTCAACTAAAATGGGGAAAAATGCTTCAAAATTTCGAACAAATCTGAGCTTAAACAATCTCACAGGAAAAAAAAATTTAATTCAGGGTACGAAGCACTCCAGATTTTCTGTTAATTTATTGCTGTTGTTTGATATGTTGATTTATAGCGGTTGTTTGATATGTTTATTTATAGCGGATGTGTTATATGTTTATTAATAGCGGTTGTTTGATATGTTGATTTATAGCGGTTGTTTGATATGTTTATTTATAGCGGATGTGTTATATGTTTATTAAAAGCGGTTGTTTGATATGTTGATTTATAGCGGTTGTTTGATATGTTTATTTATAGCGGATGTGTTATATGTTTATTAATAGCGGTTGTTTGATATGTTGATTTATAGCAGATGTTTGATATGTTGATTTATAGCGGTTGTTTGATATGTTGATTTATAGCGGTTGTTTGATATGTTGATTTATAGCGGTTGTGTGATATGTTGATTTATAGCGGTTGTTTGATATGTTGGTTTATAGCGGTTGTTTGATATGTTGATTTATAGCGGTTGTTTGGTATGTTGATTTATAGCGGTTGTTTGAATTGTTGATTTATAGCGGTTGTTTGATATGTTGATTTATAGCGGTTGTTTGATATGTTGATTTATAGCGGTTGTTTGATATGTTGACTTATAGCGGTTGTTTGATATGTTGATTTATAGCGGTTGTTTGATATGTTGATTTATAGAGGATGTCTTATATGTTTATTTATAGCAGTTGTTTAAAATGTTGATTTATAGCAGATATTTGATATACTGATTAATATCGGATGTTTGATATGTTGATTTATAGCGGATGTTTGATATTTTGATTTATTGTGGATGTTTAATATGTTGATTAATAGTGGATGTTTGATATGTTCATTTATAGTGGATGTTTGATATGGTGATTTATAGTGGATGTTTGATATGTTGATTTATAGTCTATGTTTCATATGTTGATTTATAGTCGATGTTTCATATAATGATTTATAGTGGATGTTTGATATGATGATTTATAGTGAATGTTTTATATATTGATTTATAGCGGATGTTTGATATGTTGATTTATAGCGGATGTTTGATATATCGATTTATAGCAGACATTTGATATGTTGATTAATATCGGATGTTTGATATGTTGATTTATAGCGGATGTTTGATATGTTGATTAATAGCGGATGTTTGATATGTTGATTAATAGTAGATTTTTTATATATTTATTTATAGTGGTTATTTCATATATTGATTTTTAGCGAAATGCTTGGACACATTTTTGTCTGTGTTACTGGCTGAAAACAGGGATTGTTAACTACAGTTTCCCCCTCTGTTTTCTCCTATGTAATGCTGATTACATTACTCAGAAATATGAAGAATGTAATACAGTACATAGATACTTACAAAATATTCTGCAGGCTATTTATAAAGCCCCTTTACAGTGACGTGAAAAATATTTTTGAAATTACGTCACGATTAACTCTTTCCGTACTGTAGCTCTTTATCAACGCAAGGGAAGAGATCGCATATACACATTTTTTCATGGTTTTAAGAATCAATCTACATATTTATCTAACACATAACATATTATATACTAAGTTTTAGATAATTGAACATGGTATTCGATTTCATCAATACCAAGATGATACAAGCCATGTAAAAGAAAATGGTTTGATGACGGTTCAGACTAATCAAGTTGAGAGTGACGCACTTTGCGGCGAAACGTACAGAAGGAGTTAATGAAATTTACGTCATGATATTCTGTTTCACTGCACAGTGACTTAACAAAAACCCTGTATAAACGTCACGTGATATGTCGGCTATCTTTTATTTTTTATTTTTTTCTAACCTCGGGTGGTTATTAAAACTTGTATTCATCGTTTCAGTAATTGCTATTTGGACTATTCCCCACACAAGTCATTATAAACACTACGGTTCTCAACGCTTCTGGCTGTTCACACTACAAATTCTACCTATTGATCTATCGTGAAATTATCCCTAATAAAACTGATGTTGGTTAGAAATTATATTTCTCCCATATAGCCATGGTTAACACAGTTCTCCTCCCAGTCAGATGCTGTTAACATTTGACACTTTTCCTGCTCTTGTGACAGTTAACTGCACTCACGTGTATCCACACATTTGAAATCCCACGGGGGGCAGGAAAGCTTCAATGCTCTGTCAGTTGCAACAATCGCTTTTTGATTGCGTAAACAGAGACCAGGGAAAGAATGATGCACGCGGCCAACTTTGCGCCATTGTGTGTGTATTTCACTACGCAAGAGAGGCTCGCTTTCAATCAGTTGGCCTGAATACTGGAACGTCAAGAGACGCCTCAAACATCGATAAGCAATCAAGTTACCGTGAAAACCATTTCCAATTGAGTCACAGTATCGGAACAATCACGAGGATTATATCCCCTTGATCCCTACAAAAATATAAATTATGTCCCATAACAAATAACGAGGTAGGGGGAGTGAAGAATTACATTTCACTGTACTGGACCACAGCATTTTCAGGTGAGAGTTAGTGTTCTTTCTAATTGTAACCTGATTTCCACTTCCAGCTAGGCAAGTACCTATTTTTCAACTAAGGCTACTGAAGAGTGTTATTCAGGGGTAATTTCTATAACGTTGTTGTAATATTGTGACATATAGAAGTAAAGCTATATATATATATGCTTTATAGACTACACACAAGCATTTGATAACGTAAAGTATGTGGGAATAATCAATGTGCTGGAGAAATTAAACATTGATGGCATTGATCATAAAAAGGGAATCACACAAAAAACATGTGATGGCAAAAAACAGCAGCCTTACGAATTAGCAACCAAATAGAACAGTTGCAATATATAAATCAAGGAGTGAGACAAGGCTGTGTTCTGTCGACGGATTTGTTTTCACATTGCAGCGAAAATATTCTTCTCTTCTTCCTCTTTCCTTCCTCATCTGCCTTTCAGCGTCGAGGGGAGATATAATTTGCTCTTCTGTTCGCCTCTGCTGCTGTTATGTTTCCCAGTGCTTCTAATATTCCATCGACCCATCTTTTTCGTGGTAGACCCTTGGGTCTGGTGTTCTCACAACGTTTGTTGAAGGCTCGTTGTGTAGTGTTTTGTTCTTTCTTCATTGTCACGTGGCCAAACCATTTTATTTGTTGTTTCCTTATATATTCTATGGCAGGGGCTATTCCTAGCTTTTTTCTCAGTTCTTCATTTCTGATCTTATCTCTCAGACTGTTTCCTGTCATTCGTCTAACACATTTCATCTCTGTAGAGGTTATTTTTCTTATTCTTCTTGCATCTAGGGTCCAGGTCTGGCATTGGTAGCACAACGTTGGGATGAAGATTGTGTTGTATAGTGCTCGTTTTGCCTCCAGAGTTATTTCCTTGTTGGACAATAGTGGTGATAACTGTCCAATGATTTGACAAGCTTTGTTGCATCTTGATTATATCTCTGCTGTTTGAGAATTATTGTAAATCATTAGACTTTCTGGGTATTTGAATTCCTCTACTTGTTTTAGTTGTCTGCCATCTACAGTTATGCTGATGTTCTGTTTATTTTTGGCGACATTCATGCCTTCTGTTTTGTTGATGTTGATTTTCATGTTGTATTTTGTACCTGAGATGTTGAGTTTGTTTAAGTGTTCTTGTAGGTCTTCTACTGTTTCATGTATTAGTGCCTGGTCGTCTGCAAATAAATGCTCGTTGATCTCCTCTGTCTCTGACGGGTTGGCTAGCTTGCATATATGGTCCATGTATGTAATAAACAGTAGGGGGGATATTAAGCATCCTTGCCTCCCCAACTGTTTATTAAATAGCGAAAATATTATGAGATCAAAAGTAAACAAAAAAGGAATTGAAGTCAACAGTCACAATATAAACAATTTGCGCAATGCTGATGACACAGTCTTAATAATAGAGATAGGATGAACTACAAGAAATGATAGACATAATAGTAAAAGAAAGCAACAAGAAAGGTCTCTGTCGAAATAGTAAGAAAACAGAAGTAATGGTCATATCGAAGAAACAATTACCACCATGATGCAGTTTTAAAATAAACAGGACAAATATGAAACAAGTGCAACGCGACAAATAATTGGGCACAATCATAACATCAGATAGAAGATTCACCACAGAAATAAGAGGCAGAATAGCTCAGGTCAAAATAGCATTTGAGACTGGACTGTAAAGTCGAACAATACCATTCAGACTGGACTTTAAACACGAACAATACCATTCAGACTGGACTGTAAAGTCGAACAATACCATTCAGACTGGACTGTAAAGTCGAACAATACCATTCAGACTGGACTGTAAAGTCGAACAATACCATTCAGACTGGACTGTAAAGTCGAACAATACCATTCAGACTGGACTTTAAACACGAACAATACCATTCAGACTGGACTGTAAACTCGAACAATACCATTCAGACTGGACTGTAAAGTCGAACAATACCATTCAGACTGGACTGTAAAGTCGAACAATACCATTCAGACTGGACTGTAAACACGAACAATACCATTCAGACTGGACTGTAAACTCGAACAATACCATTCTGACTGGAACGTAAAGTTGAAAAATATAAAATAACAGCATCAAAGTCAGAAAGAACAAGAATAGAGAATACCCGTAGACGTGAGGTCGCAGACGTTGAGAGTAAGCTTTGAATGTAGTTAAAGTTTGTCAGAAATGAAATCAGAGTTACGGCTTTAAGTGATAAAACCGAGCTGTAATCGTATGTGTCCGGCCGAAAGGGTAAATATCACAGTATACATACTGCCAACAACAACAGAGCGAACACACGCTCACATAACGTCCTTGTAATGGCGTATGAGCTCTTAAAAAACATCAGAAAGAAGCAATCAACATTTTTCGGGCACATCATGATAAGAGGAAAGTTGGAATACTTGGTTACAACTGGCAAAATAAAAGGAAAGAGAGATCGCGGACGACAAAGGGAGAAAATACTGGATAGCTTTGTGTCATGGCATGGTAAACAGTCAACAACAGAACTGATACGATGCACTGTGGATAGAAGATTGTGGAGGGACATGATCGCCTACGCCAGCCGGCAGGGTACATGATGATGATGAATGGCGTATGACGAAGAGGTGTAATCTTATAATCATTGGGTGAACGGAAGCAAGTAATAAAAATGTAGCAAGCTGGTGTCTAAAGGAAGAAAGAATAGCGAACTTTGAGTTGTTAAAAAAAAGGTGCAAATTAGAACAACTCGTATCAAACTTTTGTCATATAAGTAGTAGTTATCAAACAGTAAAGAATATGAATAAAAAAAGTAAAAAGTAAAGTACCCCCGCCACGTCAAGTGGTGTATAGGGAAATATGGTGTTAGTTACCCTATATTTTACAGACCTTCAGCACATGATTTTTGGGGTAATGTCGTCGGTATTACGCCCGTGCTGCTTTACTTTCCCAGAAAAAAAATTCGGTACCCATTTAAGGTTGGGTGAACCCGGAAGCCGTCGGTTGGGATCGAACCCTACCCCTTGTCCTTTGTAGTCCAGTTCACTAACCACTGAAAAGAATATGAATAGGTGAGGACAAAAACAATTTAGACAGCACTTTTTTATGTAGTATAATAATAAGGTGTTCCGGCTGAACATTCGGAAATTATAGCAAAAACAGGGTATTAAGAAATTGGAAGAATAGGGACAATTGCTTTTTTAAAAATCGATAAATAGTTTTTGCCAAACAATATTCTACCAAATTAGACAAGTTGATGGTGTTAAAATTGATGAAGTTGATATAAAATCATATATAGAATATAGAAAGTTGCATCAATCAGCAGATAAATAGATACGCTGGTGATGCTAATCAGTTGAAAACTATAGAAATGTGTTTCAGGTAGTAGAAGAGTCAAGAAATTGTTGTCAAGTGGTAAAGGAAAATGAAGGTAACAATCGGGCAAACGAAAAATAGAGAAACTTGTGTCAAATTTGTGAAAATATAGAAATCGGTGTTAATGGGTAGAAAATATATACACTAGTGTTAAACATAATCGATATAGTAACGGCTGTTAAACAACAGAAAAATTGTTGTCAAGCAGTGGTAAATAATAGCTAAAGCAGCAATGTTATTCAAAAGCCTTGAGAAGATGCGGAAATCAAAACTCATCACCAAAAACACAAAACTTTTAGATTATTGAAATCAAACGTACTATCAACCCTTACGTATGTATGCGAGAACTGGAAAGCAACAAGAGACTCAGAAACAAAGTTTAACGCATTTGAAAATAAATGTCTAAGGAAAACACTTGGCATAACGTGGAATGAATTCAAAACAAACGAGGAAATTAGAGAAATCGCCAATCAACCACTAATATCTTCAGTAATCAAGAAAGTACGATTGACATATGTTGGACATGTGATAAGAAGAGATAATAACCGAATAGTGCAGCCCCTCATGTGGGAAACAACAGTTAAAAGGAAAAGAGGCCGACCCAGAGAAACACTGAGAAGAACATTGATGAGAGAGGCAAGAGCAACAGCAATCGGCTCCCTCAATGAGATCGAGAAGCTTGCACAGAACAGACAAATAGCGAGATTTGATAAAAGATCATTGCAAGGAATGAGACTGCTAGAAAGAAAATTTCGAAAAAGAGAAAGATTATCTGGGTCTATGCCATATGGACGGCCACGGCTCGAAAGGTCAATAGATAGACGGGTATATACAAAATACAAAATGGTGTCAAACTGTAATAAGAGATATCGAAATGACTGTCACAATGTAAAAGATATAGGAACTGCTGTGAAACAGTAGAAAAGGAAGAGAACTTTGAATTAACAAAATAAAAATACGATTCAAGACTGGAGTGCATGACCTTTGCCGATTTCTCGTTTCAACCCACGCAACAAAGCAACATCTACTCTATATTTGGGTAACTGTTGATGAGGTGTTTGATAATGTCAATAGTGGTAGCTCTAGCGTTAGCTGTGAATGGCATATCTGGATAGTCTCCATTGTGGAGATTCTATTTGGAAATGTTTCACTTCCCCGCCTGATGTAAAAACAAAAAAATGTTACTTTCTCATCGTATTAATCTCTACTTCTAACTTACTATTATTTTACTTCGCAATATTAGTTTTTACTTTGCAATCTTGTTTCGTGTTATTTTAATTTACGCTCTTAATTATTGACCTATCCTTTGAAATCGTATATATTTTTCATATTTTACTTTACTATCTGGTTATCTGCGACGTCAGTCCTATTATATGGATGTGAAACATGGAGAAAAACAAAAATAACATTCGTGAAGATCAAACCTTCATTAATGGATGCTTGTGCAAAATAAAAAGATGGCAATCTTCCTCTTCTTCATTCTTTCCTCATTTGCCTTTCAGCGTCGAGGGGAGATATAATTTGCGGTCTTTTGCTCTTCTGTTCGCCTCTGCTGCTGTTATGTTTCCTAGTGCTTCTAGTATTAAGGATGGAAATGGCAGGACAAAATCACTAACAGAATTACGGAAAAGTGGCAGTCAAATAACAGTGGATAAAGAGATACAGCGAAGACGATGGCGCTGGATAGGACACACCCTACGAAAACCAATTAAAAGTATCACACAACATGCCCTGTTTTTTGGAATCCCCAAGGAAAAGACAAAGAGGAAGACCAAAATATTCTAGTAAAAGACAGATGGATGCAGAGATGAAGATGATGGAAAAGGCATGGAATGATCTTAAAAGAATGGGGAGAAACAGAATGGTATGGAAAGTGTTGAAGACCTATGCCCCAGAGAGAGCTGAAAGTGTTTGTTGAAGACCTATGCACCAGAGTGAGCTGAAAGTGTTTGTTGAAGACCTATGCCCCAGAGAGAGCTGAAAGTGTTTGTTGAAGACCTATGCTCCAGAGAGAGCTAAAAGTGTTTGTTGAAGACCTATGCACCAGAGTGAGCTGAAAGTGTTTGTTGAAGACCTATGCTCCAGAGAGAGCTGAAAGTGTTTGTTGAAGACCTATGCTCCAGAGAGAGCTAAAAGTGTTTGTTGAAGACCTATGCTTCAGAGAAAGCTAAAAGTGTTTGTTGAAGACCTATGCTCCAGAGTGAGCTGAAAGTGTTTGTTGAAGACCTATGCTTCAGAGAGAGCTGAAAGTGTTTGTTGAAGACCTATGCTCCAGAGAGAGCTAAAAGTGTTTGTTGAAGACCTATGCTCCAGAGAGAGCTAAAAGTGTTTGTTGAAGACCTATACTCCAGAGAGAGAGCTAAAAGTATTTGTTGAAGACCTATGCTCCAGAGAGAGCTGAAAGTGTTTGTTGAAGACCTATGCTCCAGAGAGAGCTGAAAGGAAGGAGAAGACCTAGCTATCTGACTATACCATCTATTTTAATAGTGTAAATTGTTATATTAAACAAGGTCGATTCAATCGACCAATATATTACGAATAGAGAATGGAGATGGAACGCGTACTAAGAAAACATGAGTTAGTATCGCAAAACAGGCACTAACATTGGAACCCATGGAGAAAGAGAAAGCCACTTATGCCCAGGAATAATTAGAGAAGAGAGGTCATTTTTTTAAATATTTTTTTTTTGCTTATTAAAATTCCTTTACCCTAAATACGTATTCTCTTTATATATATATATATATATATATATATATATATATATTCTCCTATAACACACACATGCACACACAACCATACACCCATATGTATTCTCCTTTTCTAATTACATTCACCTTACTATAATATTAGTAGATATTCTCTCTCTTCCCTTTTTCTTCACTTCTTGTACCCCGTTCGGGTGTTAAGGGAAATAAACGTTCTGGTTCTCTCCCTTTTGACTGGTTCACTTATTATCACTTGATGTTGCTGTAGCTCTTCTTTGATGCTGTCTGTCCATCTTACTCTGGGTCTGCCCCTTGCTCTTCTGCCTTCTACTCTTGTAAAATATGTTCAGGAATCTCACAGCATTCTTTCTAGATGGACAAACCAGTTTATTTAGTTACTTCTGTATGTAGCTTAGGATTGGTTCAATGGCTACTCTTTGTCTTATAATCATCATCATCATCAAGTATCGGACCTACTGGCGTAGGTGATCATGTCTCTCCACAACTTTCGATCTCGACAGTTCTTTATCATTTCTGTTGTTGACCTTCTGTCAAGCCATTTTCTTAAGCTCTCTGGTATTTTCTCTCTTTGTTTCCCTCTATCTCTTTGTCCCTCGATGTTTCCACTTGTTACAATATATTCCAGTTGTTCTCTTCTCATTACTTGGCCAAAAAATGATGATTGTTTCTTCCTAATATTGGAAATTAGCTCTCTTTTTGCTTTGCCCTCTTTCAGAATATTTTCATTACTCTTCTTAACTGTCCATGGTATTCTTAACATTCTTCTGTAAAACCACATTTCTACAGACTCCAGTGATTTTCTTGTCTGTTGTCCTATTGTCCATGATTCACATTCATATGTTAAGACTGGCTCCACATAACATTTAAGAACTCTTTTACTTGTTTCTATTGTCAAAAATGGTTTGAATAATATCTTCCTCATTTTCTGGAAAGCTGTTTTTGCCTGAGCCATTCTGCATCTCACCTCTTTTGTACATCTTCCGTCTGAGGTTAACACTGTTCCCAAATATTTAAATTCATTTACCTGTTTTAATATTGTTCCACTTGTCTTTATTTTGCACTGAGGTGATGTCTTTTTCTTTGTTGTTACCATTACCTCTGGTAATGAACTACTTATAATATCATTTCTGATTTATGTCTTGTCTAGTCACCCTAAGAGCTTTTCGCAGTCATATAATCTCTGTGGTGGCAAGCATTCTTTTCTTCCTCTTTTTTCCTTCCTCATTTGCCTTTCAGCGTCGAGGGGAGATATAATTTGCGGTCGTTTGCTCTTCTGTTCGCCTCTGCTGCTAGTATGTTTCCTAGTGCTTCTAATATTCCATCTTTTTCATGGTCGACCATTGGGTCTGGTATTCTCACAATGTTTGCCGAAGGCTCGTTGTGTTGTGTTTTGATTTTTCTGCCTTCTCACGTGGCCAAACCATTGTATCTGTTGTTTCTTTATACATTCTATGGCGGGGGCTATTCCTAGCTTTTATGCTTAGTCGAAAGTGACCATGATGGCATTGGTAGCACAATATTGGAATGAATATGCTCTGTATAGAAATGTTTCTTGGTGGTAAAAGATAAAAATGGCAGTCTACTGAACATATTTGGGTTCTTTTGTCTACTTACTATGCCATGCTATTTATAGTTCTCCTCCTCGAGTCCCTAATGAGACACTTCGGTGTTATCGTCTATACCTTTTTTCTGTGCTCCTTACCCCTTATTTGTTTTTATTGTATCCCACTCTCGGACATCTCACTCTCACTGCCTTTTGAGCACCTGTTAGTCTACTGTTCTATTCTTTCTCCTTTGTGTTTGCACACTGACCCCTGTGTGAACTCCTCTGGTTCTGTGTGCATTTACGCACATTTCTGCACGTTTTTGTACGTTCACGACAGCCGCACTTGGTTGCTATTTCCTTTTCGTTTTGACCTCTGTTTACACACAGGTTAGACACATTTGTGTTTTCTTTAACACATTTCGAATGTTTTTGTTTTGGTTGTTTCGTTATTAGTTTTTTGTGTTTTTTTTTGTTTGTTCCTGCTGAAGGCCTATTGGGCCGAAACGTCGTTTAGTCTGTGTCGTCCACTTATCACGTAAAGCTTCTTACGTACCATTTTTATATATTTTTTTTAATTTTTCCTAGTAATAGATATCGCTTTATGTTAAAGAATATGGCATAGTTGTCCCAATATGTGGTTTGCATGTTGCAGCGTATATCTACCTCTTTATCGATTTCTCATCTTCAGAGAATGTATATTCTCTCTACTGTCAACATGTTCACTATTACAATATGAATATATTTTTTCTCTTGAAATTAAACAAATATTATTCAAGTTTACGGTATGTGAATACATTGTACATCCATTTTAAGCGTTCTGTTGTGGTGAATAAGTAAATTATGTTTTGTAAATAAATCACATTTCGTAAAAAAATCTCTCTTTGTAAATAATTAATTCTTATTCTTTAGAAGTGAAAATCAAGTTTAAAAGGTGAACCTTCAACTCACTATATATTCTTGTTTTCTGCCTCCCCCACGCTTAACGTTCTCATGAAATTAAAACATAGATCTTTTTTCAAGAATTTAAAATATAGATCTTTATTCTTAAGCCCCACGCACCTGACATTCTTGACACTATAAACCATGGCTAGTATTCCACTGCGTGCGCCGTCTTCTGACAGCTGTACTCAAACGAGGTTGCCTATAGACAACGTCTTACACGTAAACGTCACAGATCAAGATGCCAGATATTGACTAACTTACAGAAATGCATCTCTGCAACTGTCAAGGTATAACTTACATCAACGGTTCTCAAACACTTACAAATGACCACCTCTGTGGCGGAATTAAACTCGACCTAACCGTATGCGTTGGTGGATGGGGCGGGAGAGTCAGCACTGATCAACGGCTCAGAAAGAGAAAACAGCAAAGTGTGTGAGGCATATTCAGGACACAAAAGACGAATGTGGCCGACCACCGTGAAAGAGATTGGAGCCTCTTCACGTACTTTGGTTCTTTGGTTATGGAAGGCCCCGGTATCATAGCAAACGCAAAATGGAGATGGAGCCTCATCACGTACTATTCCAGAGAAAGCCATAGAGAGGAATTCTAATTTATGTCTGACAGAGCGCATTGGCGCTCTATAGTAGTCAGTCTTCGATGGGGAGACGGCACTCAATGATGATGAAAAACCATATTCATTATCGCGTTACCAATTTACCACCTAAACCTTAAACTAATAATACATTACTGTCTTTACCCATGACGTACCCTGACTCCCTTGATTATATAAACCTATTCTTGGGATCTGTGATGAATACTCTCTACTGCTGATCGCGTTACATGTTCAAACTATTTCTCTTGGCGTTTCTTAATATTATCCAGCACAGATGTCTTACTCTTTTCTTTTTAATCTCGTTTATGGTTCTATCTCTCTTTCTCGCAGTCAGTATATTGCTTAGGCATCTCATATCTATAATGGCTATGCTACTTTTCTTCTTTCTTGTACGGCACAGCGAGCCACGAGATATCAAGATCTATTGGAATCAATGTGACAGCAGTTTTGTGTTCCCCACATCCGCTATACCTCATGCAGCGGCGGAGATTCAGAGAAGGCAACGGAGGCCATGCCTCTTCTAATATTTTATCTGAAAACATGAAACAAACTTAATCCAGCTCAGTGAGTTAAACGACAGAGTACAACCATTCACAGTATTTCTTAGTATACCCGTGATATAGTTCAAATAACTCAAGCCGGTGCTAATAAATATACTTCAATGTCTATGGAGGTCAAATTTACTATGACATCCTTCGACTTTGCAACGTGTATGAGAACCAGGTAGGTAATTTCAACAATTACCTCCCCGTTTCATTTGCAACAAAAGAACGACAAATCAGATGGCGTTCTATCTTCTTGTTTAAACATTTGTTGTGTTCCTTTTGTTTAAAGCTGTCACCGTACCTTAAGTGAGTTACGTCGATAATACGTGCTCTAAGGGGGGTGTTCAATTCATATTTCTAAAACCGCTGTTCTTAAACGATCATCCTTACACCTCCGTCACCACAAGTTCTGCTAAGGTAGACCAGGCGTTTCAGAGAAATTACACCCACTCAGGATTCACTCAATGATCACGGTTCTGCTCTATATTTTGGAATGCGGTATTCCTGGTTCAGTTTTCTCACAGTTCAATAAAGATGTATTACCGCATAATGTTTTTTCCAATACAGCGTAATAGCGACATATTTACCCTACAATTGATCTATTACATGTGATGGTGCGGTCGTTCGTATGTTCTCTTCTTATTTTACTTTGCTTCAAGCATTAAACCACTTGTTTTGTTGACAAAAAAACGGCTGACGTATTGTTTCGTTCGTTTTCGGTTGATAATATTCAAACGTTTTGTTTAACCTACTAAACCAGAAATAAATGTCAAGGACGTATCGTTATTTCTAGATCGCAATCGTAGTTACATCATATCTTAATTATAGGCCAGGATCTAGCAACGAAGAGGACAAGAAGAGAAAACGGGAGGAATTTAATGTAGAAAGAGAGAAACAAATAGAAAGTGGGACTGTGGACAAAAAAAACACACGCAAAGATAGATATACATAGAGAATGAAAATGTTGATATAAGAAAGCTAAGAACTGCTTGGAAGCGAATCATGGACAATAGACAAACAAATAAAAAGACGATTAGATGCCACAGAGATGGGATTTCTCCAAAGATTGTTGATAGTTTCTTGAACAGCTAAAATAAGCAATGAAGAAATTCTCAAAGAGGCCAACACAAAAAGGGAACTCCTAAAAATCATCAGAAAGAAACAATCAACATTTTTCGGGCACATCATGTGAAGAGGAAAGTTGGAGTACTTGGTTACAACTGGCAAAATAAAATGAAAGAGAGATCGCGGACGACAAAGAGAGAAAATACTGGATAGATTGGTGTCATGGCAAGGAAAACAGTAAACAACAGAACTGATACTATGCACTGTAGATAGAAGATTGTGGAGGCACATGATCGCCTACGCCAACCGGTATGGCACATAATGATGAAGAACTACTTTATTTGTGTTTTCAATAAATGCCAGATACTTTATAACAACCATATATTAATAGTCTTCAACAAGCATTATGTGTACTTATTAAATATAAAAACAGCACTAAATATTATTTTAAAAGCCATAAAAATTACGAGTCGAAAAAAAGCAGCCATAATAATTGGCAACTCAAAAAGGCAGTTATAATAAATGCCAAAACCCGTTGTAAAAATGTGTCAACAAACATCAGCTACAAAAGTCTGGCAACCGATTACAGTTACAAAAAGTGCCGCTATAATCGTGCTTCATAGCTTGACGTTTCTCTGCCAGACGACTGGTTGTGGTTGATACGATATAGAGCTTGTAAACCATGACGTAGAGATTAGATGTGTCATGTTGAGTCTTAAATAGTCAAATTTCAGCAATCTTCTATGTTCCTAATTTTAAACATTTAGCCTACACCTGCAAGGTGACATGTTGACATCTGAAACTTATGCACGTGTTTACCCAGACTTTTATGGTCAGTTCACAGACCTCCCTAACATCTATCATCATCATCATGTGCCTTACCGTTGGCGTAGGTGATCATGTCCCTCCACAATCTTCTATCCACAGTGCATCGTATCAGTTCTGTTGTTGACTGTTTTTCATACCATGACACCAATCTATCCAGTATTTTCGCTCTTTGTCGTCCGCGATCTCTTTTTCCTTTTATTTTGCCAGTTGTAACCAAGTATTCCAACTTTCCTCTTCTCATGATGTGCCCGAAAAATGTTGATTGCTTCTTTCTGATGTTTTTTAACAGCTCCCTTTTTGTGTTGGCCTCCTTGAGAACTTCTTCATTGGTCTTTTTAGCTGTCCAGGGAACTTTCAACATTCTTCTGAGAAATCCCATCTCTGTGGCCTCCAATCGTCTTTTCATTTGTTTGTCTACTGTCCATGATTCGCTTCCATAGGTGAGAATTGGTTCTATATAGCACCGATGAACTCTCTTTCTCATTTTTATTGACATAGATTTGTTGCATAAGATATTTTTCATTTTCTGAAATGCTATTTTGGCCTGAGCTATTCTAACATCTACACGCTCCTCAAACAACGTAGATTACGCTGCCTTGACTACTTAAACCGTATGAAAGGTAGTCGCGCACCAAAAGATATACATGTACTTCCGCAGCAAAGGTAAAGTACGAGACATGAATCGGCTTCTTAGCACGCGAGTTTTCTCCCATATGTGCTCGGCCACCTGTCCAGAAGTATTCGGAGACTTCAGACTAGTGTCGCTTCAAGCACGAACCTCACGATGTGATGCGGCATTCCTACCTGATCACTGTCCAAATGATGAAATATTTGTAGTAATGACAATGTAAACGGTTAAAGTAGCAATTGCGGTTTGATAATGAAGTGTTGGTGGCTTCCTTGTGCTAGCCTCCGGTACATAAGATAGTGTGGTCAGTTCTCTGTCTCCCAGTCTTCCCTTGGCAGCGAATCTCTCTGGAGACCATTTATTTTAAAGAGGCAGGAGCCGTTTGTTGTAGGGATAAACGATTCATGAACTAGCATTTAAACCCCGAACCTTTAAGTCGGCAGGCGTATGTGCTAACAACAAAGCCACTGGGTCACAGAGATGAGGCTAGCAACAAAGCTGAGCTAAGAGAAACATAAGATTGACAGTCGTAACGACAAGATGTTGATGAAGATGATAATGATGATGATGATGATGATGATGATGATGATGATGATGATGATAATGATAATGATAATGATGATGATAATGATAATGATTAAAGAAACTTGACATTGCAGCTCAGGCCTTTCAAAGTGGTGAGATCGAAAACAAGAAAAATCCAACGTTAGAGACATCCAAATTCTAAAACTACAAACGTGTCAGAATGTTTCAACGCTACAAGATTAAGACGACAATGGAGACTAATTTCACTCAACCTTTGATTCTAAAACGTCATCTGACATCGTAATCATCATCATTAAGACCTTTATTGAGTTTTTTATTAAGTTTTAGTGTCTGCCTATGGGAGTATATATCAGGAAGGATTTGATTAGTATTTGACCCGTAATTAACAAAGATATATAGTAGGCGCGCGGCGCGCCTAATGTACTGTAGGCGCAGGGGGAGTTAACCGTGACCGCTGGTCCCAGTGACCCCGGAAGTGACCTGTTTATGTCTGGTGTATGCTGACTTTGAGTTCTTTATGTACTTGATCGTTAGTGATAGGTTAGTAGATTATACAACATCAATGAAAAACAATCAATATAAAACAGAAGACAAAGATATATTATTCTTTTATTATCTCAATAGGTGTATAACATACATTGATTATATATAACATTACAAAAATATTCAGTACACGAAGTAAATAAATATAGTACAAGGATAACATTTAGTTATACCTATGTAGTTGATGTCTGTTAGCTATGTGGCGTCGATGAATCATAAGGGGTTGAAACTGTTAGAGATTCCTGGTTAGGCTAAGCTGTATTGTAAAGAGTTAAATATCTAGAGGCGTAGTCGAGACGTTATCATCAGCTACTTTCTTTTTATATAGAAATAGGAAAAGAGCATTTCTTGTTTGACTGTAGGAAATATGGAATTATTTAAGACTTTGAAACCTACATTTTTCCCACCCTTGCCTTTTGCGTGCGAGAACCTCTAAAAACATATCTTTATCTAATTGTTGTGTTGCTTGCTTAGCCCTTTACAACTGATTTTATCGTAATCCCCACTACAATGGTACGTCTTACTACATAAGCTAACAAGAGCTGTCCCTTCGTACTCTAGTTTAAAAAGCCCGGGCGTTCGTTTGGGTGTATGCTTTAACCCCTTACAGTTTATACAGTCTGTTTTACTAGTATGTTCATCGCAGCAATGGGTGTATGGAGGTCGCCTAGTGTGTAATAGGGCTGTATAGGGGTCGGCTAGTATGTCGTGATGGGTGTACGGAGGTCGTCTAGTGTGTCATATTGGGTGTATAGAGGGCGTTTAGTGTGTCATGATGGTTGTATAGGGGTCGTCTAGTGTGTCATGATGGTTGTATAGGGGTCGTCTTGCGTGTCATGATGGTGTATAGGGGTCGTCTAGTGTGCCGTGATGGGTGTACGGAGGTCGTCTAGTGTGTCATATTGGGTGTATAGAGGGCGTTTAGTGTGTCATGATGTTGTATAGGGATCGTCTAGTGTGTTCATGATGGGTGTATAGGGTCGTATAGTGTGCCGTGATGGGTCAATGGAGGTCGGCTAGTATGTCGTGATGGGTGTACGGAGGTCGTCTAGTGTGTCATATTGGGTGTATAGAGGGCGTTTAGTGTGTCATGATGGTTGTATAGGGATCGTCTAGTGTGTCATGATGGTTGTATAGGGGTCGTCTAGTGTGCCGTGATGGGTCAATGGAGGTCGGCTAGTATGTCGTGATGGGTGTACGGAGGTCGTCTAGTGTGTCATATTGGGTGTATAGAGGCGTTTAGTGTGTCATGTTGGTTGTATAGGGGTCGTCTAGTGTGTCATGATGGTTGTATAGGGGTCGTCTAGTGTGCCATGATGGGTACATGGAGGTCGGCTAGTATGTCGTGATGGTCAATGGAGGTCGTCTAGTGGGGTATGATGGTTGTATGGAGGTCGTCTAGTGTGTCATATTGGGTGTATAGAGGGCGTTTAGTGTGTCATGATGGTTGTATAGGGGTCGTTTAGTGTATCGTGAGGGGTGTATGGAGGTCGTCTACTGTGTCGTGAGGGGTGTATGGAGGTCCATCTGGTGGTATGTAGGGTGTATGGAGGTCATCTAGTGTGATATAAGGCTGTATGCCGGGCGTCTAGTGTGACATGAGGGCTGTATACCGGGCGCCTAGTGTGGTATGTGTGGTGTATGGCGGTTGTCTGGTATATCATACTTTAATCAACCAATAAGAAAAATGAAGGAACATTACATTCAACATTACTTATCTTAACTACTTTACATCAATACAGTTGAATAACGTGTTATCGTTAAGTCTTACCATACTTTAAGAGAAAACATTCAACTTACAGCGTAAAATATAGTCTCAATCATCTACACCGAATATAACCTGTTATCGATAAGCCTTAACATACTTTAAGAGAAAACAAGCCAACTTACGGTGCAAAACTCCGCTAGTGTGAACAGTAACTTTCCTTGAATCAATCAAACTTATAACGCCGTCTAGTTTAAATATAACCTGGTAAGAAATGAATAAATTAGCCAATCAGCGAGTGAGTACGTCAACATCGCTTGATAGCGGGATTAACCAATCAGAAAGAGTATTAACATAGGAGGCGGGGCGAAGAAATGGCTGACAGGTGGATTAACAATCAGAAAAGCGCGTTAGCCCAAGCGTAGTAGTGGCTGTCGGGTCAGCAGTGGGGAAAAATGCGGGTGGTGGGTTACTTGAACTCGTTTTGACCCCTGAGGCAATTCCAGAAGAGTCTTGATCTCATTTTGACCGCTGAAGGCTTTAATACCAATGTTTCCCACTTCAACGAACGACATACATCATTAAAGGTGATTACTTCAGCTCTTAGACTTTGGAGTTCCATATCTTTATCACTTCAACGAATGACAGACAACAGTAAAGATGATCATTTCAGGTAAGAAAACTTAGTTCCAAACCTAAAATTTTCAAACTCTACAAATTTAGGCCCAAAGTTGTAATTGTTAGACACGAAAGTCGTAAATGTTATATGCAAAGTCCAAAAGTTTGTCAAAAAGATAACCTAAACTCAAAATAGTTAGACACAAAGCCCAACAATTTATATGCAAAGTCTAAAAAAGTTACTCTAAAAGACAACTAATGTAATACTTAACCCCAAAATTTCGTCACATAACCAAACAGTTGAACACGAACTCTACAAATTTAGTCCCAAAGTCGTAATTGTTAGACACGAAAGTCGTAAATGTTATATGCAAAGTCCAAAAGTTTGTCAAAAAGACAACCCAAACTCAAAATAGTTAGACACAAAACCCAACAATTTATAGGCAAAGTCCAAAAAGTTACGCCAAAAGACAACTAATGTAACACTTAACCCCAAAATTTCGTCTCATATGCACAAAGTTGAACTCGAAAGCCTAAAAATTTAGTCCCAAAGTCGTAATTGTTAGACACGAAAGTCGTAAATGTTATATTCAAATCCAAAAGTTTGTTAAAAAGACAACCCAAACTCAAAATAGTTAGACACAAAACCCAACAATTTATAGGCAAAGTCCAAAAAGTTACTCCAAAAGACAACTAATGTAACACTTAACCCCAAAATTTCGTCTCATAACCAAACAGTTGAACTCAAAACCATAAAAATTTAGTCCCAAAGTGATACTAGTTCGACACAAAAGTCGTAAATATTATATACAAAGTCTAAAAGTTTGTCAAAAAGACAACCCAAACTCAGAATAGTTAGACACAAAACCCAACAATTTATAGGCAAAGTCCAAAAAGTTACTCCAAAAGACAACTAATGTAACACTTAACCCCAAAATTTCGTCTCATAACCAAACAGTTGAACTCAAAACCATAAAAATTTAGTCCCAAAGTGATACTAGTTCGACACAAAAGTCGTAAATGTTATATACAAAGGCCAAAACTTTGTCAAAAAGACAACCCAAACTCAGAATAGTTAGACACGAAAGTCATAAATGTTATATGCAAAGTCCAAAATTTTATCAAAAAGACAACCCAAACTCAGAATATTTAGACACAAAAGACCAAATAGTTACATTCAAAGTCCAAAAGTTTGTCAAAAAGACAACCCAAACTCAAAAGTTTGTCAAAAAGACAACCCAAACTCAAAATAGTTAGACATGAAAGGTCAAAAAGGTATACTCAAAGTCCAAAATGTTACTTCAAAAGACAACTAATATAACAACAATAACCCCAAAACTTCGTCTCATAACCAAAAAGTTGAACTCAAAACCCTAAAAAGTGTCCACTTATCAACCAAAGTCTTTAATACAGCTGAGAAAACCCTAATAAATTATTACAATTTACTAAAAAGGTTGCCCTTGATGATAGTTGCGACTGTGTCTAAATCATTATTGAAAATATTCATAGAACTCTAGTAAAAACCAAACACACTAAAACACCACATTGAAAGAATGAACTTAAAGTTCACGCCCCTGTCACAACTCTGCTAAGAAAAGTACTGCAAAGCATGAAAGTTATGTCCCCTGCTATAACTCTACTAAACGAAAGTATTACCAAACACGTAGGTTACACTCCTACCATAACCCACTAAGAAAAACAAGATTTTGCTTAAAATACCACATTTATGATTGTTACGCCCCTTGTCCCTTTATGAGGGGACGCCCATGAAACTGTTAGAAATAGTAAATTTAACCTAGTGGCATACCCCAGATGTTATATTAGACACCCCCATAGCAAAAATTTACTTAAAACTCACTTTTATGGTGGTTACCCCCATACCCATTTTTGGCGGTTACGCCCATGAAACTGTTAAAAATAGTCAATTTAACATCTAGACATACCCCAAACTTTATATTAAACATCCCCATATCAAGAATTTACATAAAAACAACTTTTGAAATTACTACCCCTGTACCCATTTTTGGCGGTTACGCCCATGAAACTGTTAAAAATTGTCAATTTAACATCTAGACATACTCCAAACTTTACATTAGACATCCCCATAGCAAAAATTTGCTTAAAAACAACTTTTGAAATTACTACCCCTGTACCCATTTTTGGCGGTTACGCCCATGAAATCGATAAAAAATTGAAATTTAACCTATTGGTATACCTCAAACATAACATTTGACACGCCCATGTATCAAATTTACCTGAAAAATCAATCAAAAATTAGTAGTATATATCTAGTGATTGGCCGGGTAAACTCTCATATAAGGAAAAAAATTTTCCCCCCAAATATTGGACCCCCAAATGAGCGGCCAGCCGCTCATAAATCCTTATATAATTAGTCTACCCGTACATGGCCAGACATTTTTTGGTGCGGTTTTTCCTTATATGAGAGTCTTCATTTTTTCTTATATGAGAGTCTACCGTTTTTTTCCTTATATGAGAGTTTACCCGGCCAATCACTAGATATATACTACTAATTTTTGATTGATTTTTCAGGTAAATTTGATACATGGGCGTGTCAAATGTTATGTTTGAGGTATACCAATAGGTTAAATTTCAATTTTTTATCGATTTCATGGGCGTAACCGCCAAAAATGGGTACAGGGGTAGTAATTTCAAAAGTTGTTTTTAAGCAAATTTTTGCTATGGGGATGTCTAATGTAAAGTTTGGAGTATGTCTAGATGTTAAATTGACAATTTTTAACAGTTTCATGGGCGTAACCGCCAAAAATGGGTACAGGGGTAGTAATTTCAAAAGTTGTTTTTATGTAAATTCTTGATATGGGGATGTTTAATATAAAGTTTGGGGTATGTCTAGATGTTAAATTGACTATTTTTAACAGTTTCATGGGCGTAACCGCCAAAAATGGGTATGGGGGTAACCACCATAAAAGTGAGTTTTAAGTAAATTTTTGCTATGGGGGTGTCTAATATAACATCTGGGGTATGCCACTAGGTTAAATTTACTATTTCTAACAGTTTCATGGGCGTCCCCTCATAAAGGGACAAGGGGCGTAACAATCATAAATGTGGTATTTTAAGCAAAATCTTGTTTTTCTTAGTGGGTTATGGTAGGAGTGTAACCTACGTGTTTGGTAATACTTTCGTTTAGTAGAGTTATAGCAGGGGACATAACTTTCATGCTTTGCAGTACTTTTCTTAGCAGAGTTGTGACAGGGGCGTGAACTTTAAGTTCATTCTTTCAATGTGGTGTTTTAGTGTGTTTGGTTTTTACTAGAGTTCTATGAATATTTTCAATAATGATTTAGACACAGTCGCAACTATCATCAAGGGCAACCTTTTTAGTAAATTGTAATAATTTATTAGGGTTTTCTCAGCTGTATTAAAGACTTTGGTTGATAAGTGGACACTTTTTAGGGTTTTGAGTTCAACTTTTTGGTTATGAGACGAAGTTTTGGGGCTTGTTGTTATATTAGTTGTCTTTTGAAGTAACATTTTGGACTTTGAGTATACCTTTTTGACCTTTCATGTCTAACTATTTTGAGTTTGGGTTGTCTTTTTGACAAACTTTTGAGTTTGGGTTGTCTTTTTGACAAACTTTTGGACTTTGAATGTAACTATTTGGTCTTTTGTGTCTAAATATTCTGAGTTTGGGTTGTCTTTTTGATAAAATTTTGGACTTTGCATATAACATTTATGACTTTCGTGTCTAACTATTCTGAGTTTGGGTTGTCTTTTTGACAAAGTTTTGGCCTTTGTATATAACATTTACGACTTTTGTGTCGAACTAGTATCACTTTGGGACTAAATTTTTATGGTTTTGAGTTCAACTGTTTGGTTATGAGACGAAATTTTGGGGTTAAGTGTTACATTAGTTGTCTTTTGGAGTAACTTTTTGGACTTTGCCTATAAATTGTTGGGTTTTGTGTCTAACTATTCTGAGTTTGGGTTGTCTTTTTGACAAACTTTTAGACTTTGTATATAATATTTACGACTTTTGTGTCGAACTAGTATCACTTTGGGACTAAATTTTTATGGTTTTGAGTTCAACTGTTTGGTTATGAGACGAAATTTTGGGGTTAAGTGTTACATTAGTTGTCTTTTGGAGTAACTTTTTGGACTTTGCCTATAAATTGTTGGGTTTTGTGTCTAACTATTTTGAGTTTGGGTTGTCTTTTTAACAAACTTTGGATTTGAATATAACATTTACGACTTTCGTGTCTAACAATTACGACTTTGGGACTAAATTTTTAGGCTTTCGAGTTCAACTTTGTGCATATGAGACGAAATTTTGGGGTTAAGTGTTACATTAGTTGTCTTTTGGCGTAACTTTTTGGACTTTGCCTATAAATTGTTGGGTTTTGTGTCTAACTATTTTGAGTTTGGGTTGTCTTTTTGACAAACTTTTGGACTTTGCATATAACATTTACGACTTTCGTGTCTAACAATTACGACTTTGGGACTAAATTTGTAGAGTTCGTGTTCAACTGTTTGGTTATGTGACGAAATTTTGGGGTTAAGTATTACATTAGTTGTCTTTTAGAGTAACTTTTTTAGACTTTGCATATAAATTGTTGGGCTTTGTGTCTAACTATTTTGAGTTTAGGTTATCTTTTTGACAAACTTTTGGACTTTGCATATAACATTTACGACTTTCGTGTCTAACAATTACAACTTTGGGCCTAAATTTGTAGAGTTTGTGTTCAACTTTGTGAGTATGAACCAAAATTTTAGGGTTTGGAACTAAGTTTTCTTACCTGAAATGATCATCTTTACTGTTGTCTGTCATTCGTTGAAGTGATAAAGATATGGAACTCCAAAGTCTAAGAGCTGAAGTAATCACCTTTAATGATGTATGTCGTTCGTTGAAGTGGGAAACATTGGTATTAAAGCCTTCAGCGGTCAAAATGAGATCATAGAACTCTTCTGGAATTGCCTCAGGGGTCAAAACGAGTTCAAGTAACCCACCACCCCGCATTTTTCCCCCACTGCTGACCCGACAGCCACTACCTACGCTTGGGCTAACGCGCTTTTCTGATTGGTTAATCCACCTGTCAGCCATTTCTTCGCCCCGCCTCCTATGTTAATACTCTTTTCTGATTGGTTAATCCCGCTATCAAGCGATGTTGACGTACTCACTCGCTGATTGGCTAATTTATTCATTTCTTACCAGGTTATATTTAAACTAGACGGCGTTATAAGTTTGATTGATTCAAGGAAAGTTACTGTTCACACTAGCGGAGTTTTGCACCGTAAGTTGGCTTGTTTTCTCTTAAAGTATGTTAAGGCTTATCGATAACAGGTTATATTCGGTGTAGATGATTGAGACTATATTTTACGCTGTAAGTTTGAATGTTTTCTCTTAAAGTATGGTAAGACTTAACGATAACACGTTATTCAACTGTATTGATGTAAAGTAGTTAAGATAAGTAATGTTGAATGTAATGTTCCTTCATTTTTCTTATTGGTTGATTAAAGTATGATATACCAGACAACCGCCATACACCACACATACCACACTAGGCGCCCGGTATACAGCCCTCATGTCACACTAGACGCCCGGCATACAGCCTTATATCACACTAGATGACCTCCATACACCCTACATACCACACCAGATGACCTCCATACACCCCTCACGACACAGTAGACGACCTCCATACACCCCTCACGATACACTAAACGACCCCTATACAACCATCATGACACACTAAACGCCCTCTATACACCCAATATGACACACTAGACGACCTCCATACAACCATCATACCCCACTAGACGACCTCCATTGACCCATCACGACATACTAGCCGACCTCCATGTACCCATCATGGCACACTAGACGACCCCTATACAACCATCATGACACACTAGACGACCCCTATACAACCAACATGACACACTAAACGCCCTCTATACACCCAATATGACACACTAGACGACCTCCGTACACCCATCACGACATACTAGCCGACCTCCATTGACCCATCACGGCACACTAGACGACCCCTATACAACCATCATGACACACTAGACGATCCCTATACAACCATCATGACACACTAAACGCCCTCTATACACCCAATATGACACACTAGACGACCTCCGTACACCCATCACGACATACTAGCCGACCTCCATTGACCCATCACGGCACACTAGACGACCCCTATACAACCATCATGACACACTAGACGATCCCTATACAACCATCATGACACACTAAACGCCCTCTATACACCCAATATGACACACTAGACGACCTCCGTACACCCATCACGGCACACTAGACGACCCCTATACAACCATCATGACACGCAAGACGACCCCTATACAACCATCATGACACACTAGACGACCCCTATACAACCATCATGACACACTAAACGCCCTCTATACACCCAATATGACACACTAGACGACCTCCGTACACCCATCACGACATACTAGCCGACCCCTATACAGCCCTTATTACACACTAGGCGACCTCCATACACCCATTGCTGCGATGAACATACTAGTAAAACAGACTGTATAAACTGTAAGGGTGTTAAAGCATACACCAAACGAACGCCCGGGCTTTTTAAACTAGAGTACGAAGGGACAGCTCTTGTTAGCTTATGTAGTAAGACGTACCATTGTAGTGGGGATTACGATAAAATCAGTTGTAAAGGGCTAAGCAAGCAACACAACAAATTAGATAAAGATATGTTTTTAGAGGTTCTCGCCACGCAAAAGGCCAAGGGTGGGAAAAATGTAGGTTTCAAAGTCTTAAATAATTCCATATTTTCCTACAGTCAAACAAGAAATGCTCTTTCCTATTTCTATATAAAAAGAAAGGTAGCTGATGATAACGTCTCGACTACGCCTCTAGATATTTAACTCTTTACACTACCAGCTTAGCCTAACCAGGAATCTCTAACAGTTTCACCCCTTATGATTCATCGACGCCACATAGCTAAGCAGACATCCAACTACATAGGTATAACTAAATGTTATCCTTGTACTATATATTTACTTCGTGTACTGAATATTTTTGTAATGTTATATAATATCAATGTATGTTATACACCTATTGAGATAATAAAAGAATAAAATATATCTTTGTCTTCTGTTTTATATTGATTGTTTTTCATTGATGTTGTATAATCTACTAACCTATCACTAACGATCAAGTACATAAAGAACTCCAAAGTCAGCATACACCAGACATAAACAGGTCACTTCCGGGGTCACTGGGACCAGCGGTCACGGTTAACTCCCCCTGCGCCTACAGTACATTAGGCGCGCCGCGCGCCTACTATATATCTTTGTTAATTTACGGGTCAAATACTAATCAAATCCTTCCTGATATACTACTTATGGGACTATATAATCAGAGAATAGCAGCCGCATACCCAGTATATCCAATGTTCAGGTCAAACTATTTTTATATAACCGCTGAGCTATTGAAGACACGTTTTTGTAGCCCTATCGTAACACGACCCACCAATCTTATCATCCCCATGAATCTCATTAGACATTGAGCAGTCCAAGATATGTAGACTCGGAACAGGTCGCTGTGGCTCCCGAGCTTACTTATACAAGATAAGACTCAGTGACTTTGTAACATGTGATTCCAGAGCTTGCAAACAAACCCCAGAGCGTATCCTACAGGGTTGCAACTCTTCGCCACCCTAAGAAAACACAAATATGGCTAATAAAAACAAACCTTCGTGACGAGTTATGGGGGACCTGTGATGACCTCAAACACACACGTCTTGTTCGTGACCCATAGGAGTATAAACTTTTCAACTCGTATCAATAGCTGATCGCAGAAGAGACAAAGAAGAAGACAAAGAAGAGGACAAAGAAGGAGACAAAGAAGAAGAATCAACTACATGCATGGAGCCAGGAAAATGCCCGAAACCCAAGCACTGATTTCCTTGATCGCGTTAGCTCCAATTCAATGTTGCTCTTTGCTCCAGTTGTCCGCTTTGATTTCCACTCTAAACATTTCAGCTGGTATGTTTTTGCTTTTTTTACTCCACTTTGGACAGTGATCAGGTGATCGCCTGGACAATGTCAGCCTCGTCTCTGAAACGTCTCCTGTCAACTGGGGTCTCTCATTGTTTGCCCTTCAATAATAAACGGCGGTTTGTGGGGATAGACTTGCCGGTGTTTGTTGCTTGCTTTGGGGAAACTAGAAATAGGAAAACAGAGTTGAGGGATGGACGAATTGAAGAGGCAGGGAGAAAAAAATGAGACTAGAACAAGTATGGAGAGATTAAATAGATAGAAAGATAGACAGACAGACAGACAGACAGACAGACAGACAGACAGACAGACAGATTGACAGACGGACAAACGGACAGACAGACAAACAGACACACAGACAGACAGACAGACAGACATATAGATAGATAGATAGATAGACAGACAGACAGACAGACAGACAGACAGACAGACAGACAGACAGACAGACAGACAGACAGACAGACAGACAGACAGACAGATAGATAGATAGATAGATAGATAGATAGATAGATAGATAGATAGATAGATAGATAGATAGATAGATAGATAGATAGATAGATAGATAGATAGATAGATAGATAGATAGATAGATAGATAGATAGATAGATAGATAGATAGATAGATAGATAAATAGATAGATAGATAGATAGATAGATAGATAGATAGATAGATAGATAGATAGATAGATAGATAGATAGATAGATAGATAGATAGATAGATAGATAGATAGATAGATAGATAGATAGATAGATAGATAGATAGATAGATAGATAGATAGATAGATAGATAGATAGATAGATAGATAGATAGATAGATAGATAGATAGATAGATAGATAGATAGATAGATAGATAGATAGATAGATAGATAGATAGATAGATAGATAGATAGACAGTGTAATTGTGTAATTGGAAGAAAGAACAATTGTGTGGAAAAATAAATTCTTACTAATAACTTGTGAGGAAATAAGGTTATATAAATAAAAATAATATAAAGATAAGGATTTATAAATAAATGTATTGATATGTAAAATTGTTGAGATAAAAGTCAGTGTTACTTATACATAACTCTTGAAATATACTTATATATAATAAATGAAAATGAAATACGAGTATGGTAGTGTAGTTATGAAAATGTTAACAAAATTGACAACTGCTAATAACAGGTTGTGCGATGAGATGAAGTGATGTTACAATTACTGAAGCTGAGAAAAAATTACTATCACCATCTAGAACGGAAAAACTAGTGTTAGCAACTCTTCATCATCATCATCATCATCATCATCATCAGGTCACATGTCCTGTGACAAACGAATTCACCGCAACTCGTCTGAGAGAATCTCTTGTCTCTAGTCAGATCTCCCACTTCATCTGTTGTCATGTTCAAGGTAACCTTGATATCATGAAACCACCTTCTTCTTGGTCTGCCCCTGATGCGTCACACAGGAACCATGCCTTCTATTATTGTTCTTTCCAGCTCACTGTGTCTTTTGACGTGGCCATACTATTTTTACCATCATTTTTTGGCCATGTAATGAGAAGAGAACAACTGGAATATATTGTAACAACTGGAAAAATTGAGGGACGAAGAGATAGAGGGAAGCAAAGAGAGAAAATACCAGACAGCTTAAGAGAATGGCTTGGCAGAAGATCAACAACAGAAATGATAAAAGAACTGTCGAGATCGAAAGTTGTTGGTACCCTGTACCAGCAGGCCCGGAACTTGATGATGATGATGATAGTATTTTTAACTTCCTCTATAGAATGGTGTTCGTAAGCCCGTTCTTATTAATGTTTAAATCTTTTAATGTTTTCATTTCTTTTTTTTCATTATTCCAGACAGCTATTAAAGCAATGGGTTAAGGCAAAGAAATGCAAACGAATGCATAAAAATGCAAAGCTGCAGTAAAGCTAAATGTGAGGGAGAATTGAAAAAGAAATAGAAAAAAATGGTAAAATTGAGCCGAAACGTCGTTCAAATATGTGTCGTCTACTAATGACGTAAAGCTTTTATCATACCATTTTTTTTTAATTCTCTCCCAACTATTAAAGCAAAAAGATGACTATATTAGTGAAAATATTGCTATTTATCCATGGGACAGATACCACTTATACCAGTTATTCTATCTATTGTCCTTTCGAGCCAAAGACGGCACATAGGGCAGAACCACAATCTCAAAAACAAACACATTGAGTGCCAAAATGGCACATATTGCAGAGATCACTGCTTCTAAAATCTATGGCTCTGTTTCCGTAACAATACTTTTTACAATGACAGCGTGTCAAGCCATCGATCAACCTCCTTAGTCGCCTCTTACAACATGTCTGGAAGGTCAAAGTGTCACTATTCTTTACTTCCCTCTTAATGAGGCCCCGGTAACACGGGAAATATCAGTTATTAAAGAGGTTTATATTAGTTTAAACAGCAACTAAAGAGGCCAAATCATACTATTAACATCTACAGTGGATAAAATATAAAATTTAGAGTGTTAATAGTACCATGGAAAATACAGTATTTTGTTAATAGTAGTAATTATACAATATAAAATATATAATGTTGATAGTAGCTATAGACGATACGATAGAGTGTTAGTAGTAACTATAAAGGTTAAAATATATAGTGTTAATAGTAACTATAGCGTATAAGATGTTGTGTTAGTAGTAACTATAGAGTATAAGATGTTGTGTTGGTAGTAACTATAGAGTATAAGATGTTGTGTTAGTAGTAACTACAGAGTATAAGATTTGTTAATAGTAACTATAGAGTATAAGATGTTGTGTTAATAGTAACTACAGAGTATAAGATGTTGTGTTAATAGTAACTTTACAGAGGATAAGATATTGTTTTAATAGTAACTATCTATCTATCTATTGACCTTTCGAGCCGTAGCCGGCCCATAGGGCAATAGACCCAGATATACTCTTTCGCTTAAATATTTTTTTAATATAGCAGTTTTCAATTCTTTTAAAGATATTTTATCAAATCTCGCCATTTGTCTCTGTTCTGTGCAAGCATTTCTATCTCATTCAGGGAACCGATTCCTGTTGCTCTTGCCTCTCTGATCAATGTTCTTGTCAGTGTCTCTCTTTGTCGGCCTCTTTTCCTCTTACCTGTTGTTTCGCACATGAGGGCTTGCTTTGTTATACGGTTATTATCTCTCCTCATCACATGTCCAACATATGACCATCGTCTTTTCTTGATTACTGAAGATATTAGTGGTTGATTGGCGTTTTCTCTAATTTCTTCGTTTGTTTTGAATTCGTTCCACGCTATACCAAGTATTTTCCTTAGACATTTATTTTAGAATGCGTTCAACTTTGTTTCTATGTCTCTTGTTGTTTTCCAGCTATCACACGCATTCGTAAAGGTTGATAGTACATTTGATTTGAATAGTCTAAGTTTTGTGTTTGTGCTGATGAGTTTTGATTTCCACAACTTTTCAAGGCTTCTGAAAGACATTGCTGCTTTAGCTATTCTGATTCTAATTTCTTTACTTGTATCTGCTTCTCGATCAATGTGACTTCCAAGATAGATAAAGTGATTAATCTCTCCCACTGGTTAAAATGTTGTGTCAATATTAACTATAGAGTATAAGATGTTGTGTTAATAGTAACTATAGAGTATAAGATGTTGTGTTAATAGTAACTATTAAGCATAAGATATTGTGTTAATTGCAACTATAGAGTATAAGATGTTGTGTTAATAGTAACTATATAGTATAAGATGTTGTGTTAATAGTAACTATAGAGTATAAGATGTTGTGTTAATAGTAACTATAGAGTATAAGATGTTGTGTTAATAGTAACTATAGAGTATAAGATGTTGTGTTAATAGTAACTATATAGTATAATATATTGTGGTAATAGTAACTATATAGTATAATATATTGTGGTAATAGTAACTATATAGTATAATATATTGTGGTAATAGTAACTATAGAGTATAATATATTGTGGGAATAGTAACTATAGAGTATAATATATTGTGGGAATAGTAACTATATAGTATAATATATTGTGGTAATAGTAACTATATAGTATAATATATTGTGGTAATAGTAACTATAGAGTATAATATATTGTGGTAATAGTAACTATAGAGTATAATATATTGTGGTAATAGTAACTATAGAGTATAATATATTGTGGTAATAGTAACTATAGAGTATAATATATTGTGGTAATAGTAACTATAGAGTATAATATATTGTGGTAATAGTAACTAGAGAGGACAAGATATTATTGTGTTAATGAAAGGAGAGGAGGTTTTCTTGGACTACGTCTACCTTCTTGATTACGAGTAGTCACATAGCAATTGCTGTTGGATATTGGAATGTCGGTAACCTGATCTTCGAGTTGTGTTGTGTGACTAGTTCCCTTCCTCATGGCCTTGAGACTATCTCTGTAACTCCGAGCAGTTTACATATCACTATATAACTCTCATTTCTAAACGTGGCCTCGGGACAGAGAGGCTGTGGGTTCAAATCTCGGCTACACCGGTTGGGATTTTTATTTATGATTTCTCTCTGCGACAACCACCCCTAGTCTCAGCAGCGAGGCCCAGCTTGAAACGTCAGTTACTCGTCGACGGAAAAAAAAAATATGAGTACCTCCGAAGTCGGAGTGATCTGCCTGTGCGGCGAAGGATCCCTGTGCACACGGCTGCCAGTGAAAAATGGATTAACACGCAAAATTCAGCAGTTCGTAGTCTCTAGGGACTTCGTCTGAGTTGAAAGCTGGCGAACGCAACAACAACAACAACAACAACAACAACAACAACAACAACAACAACAACAACAACAACAATTTCTAAACGTAGCAGAAAACAATGATTACAAATACATTTCTAGACTAATTGAAATCATCATTATCATAAACCATGTCTGCTGGCGCAGGCGATCATGTATCTCCACAACATTCTATCTCGATAATTATTTATAACGTTGTTGTCGTGAATTCTAAGAATTGGGGCGACCCTTAACTATACAGAGAAATTACTACGGTTGTTTTCTGTTGCCTTCAGTTGGTTTGTTTACGGTTGATTCCGCTACCTTTTGACTAAAAAGTCTCACTCACAAGGCAGTAGCCTTTTATGTTTATTTTAGTGTACACTCCATTAGCCTTTTACTCTCCCGAGCATACCTGCAAGGCAGCAGGGTAGCCGGTTCTAAAATTATCTGCCCTGATCTTAATTTGGATACAAAGAGCATTTTGAAAACCGCCCCTGCTTGACTTCCTGTTTATCACTAAATTGTAAGACGACGTCCCTAGTTGTGTATCTAATCTTTCTGGTTCATGCTGCTTATTACTTTGTTTTCTTTCATGTTGTTTTATGCTGTAGCGAGTGCTACTGGATACTTTTTTTTTTCTATCGGTAATCATTTAATATGACCGTGGACAGTTAAAGAGAACAATGAAAACATTCTGAAAAAGGCCAAAACAAAACAGACATTTCATTTCCAATATTCATCATCATCATCATGTACCCTGCCGGTTGGCGTAGGCGATCATGTCCCTCCACAATCTTCTATCTACAGTGCATCGTATCAGTTCTGTTGTTGACTGTTTTCCATGCCATGACACCAAGCTATCCAGTATTTTCTCGCTTTGTCGTCCGCGATCTCTCTTTCCTTTTATTTTGCCAGTTGTAACCAAGTATTCCAACTTTCCTCTTCTCATGATGTGCCCAAAAAATGTTGATTGCCTCTTTCTGATGTTTTTTAAGAGCTCCCTTTTTGTGTTGGCCTCTTTGAGAACTTCCTCATTGGTCTTTTTATCTGTCCAGGGAACTTTCAACATTCTTCTGAGAAATCCCATCTCTGTGGCCTCTAACCGTCTTTTCATTTGTTTGTCTACTGTCCATATTAGGACAGTAGACAATATTAGGAAGGAAAAAATAATCATTTTTTGTCCGTGTAATGAGATGGGAACAGTTAGAATATATTGTAACAACTCGGAAAATTGAGGGACGAAGAGATAGAGAGGCACGAAAAAATTACCAGACAGCTTAAGAGAATGGCTTTGCAGAAGGTCAACAACCGAAATAGGAAATAACTATCGAGAACGAGAGCTGTGGAGAGACATGATCACGTACGCCCGCAGGCTTGGTATTTGATGATGATCATCATCGTGGTTTACTTTTGACCCACCTCAAGATGGCTGCACAATAATTGTGTATTTACTTATTGGAGGTCCATCTTAATAAAGAGAGCGTCTGGTGGCTTAGACGTCAGTTCACTGCCCTATCGATCTGAAGGTACAGGTTCAAACGCCAGATCAGAATATTTGAAAGAAATATTGATAATCTGCAACCATGACTGAAAGAACAGCAGGTCAGAAGTGGAGATAACCAGACAGAAGCGCTAAGAAGGGAGCCAAAGAAGACTAGTGAACAATCGAGAAGTAGGGGCATAGTCAGTAGTATTGTTGTGAGAGATACACTAAAGAAGTGATCTGAGAACTTGTAGTACTGTTGTGAGAGAAACACTGAAGAGGTAATCTGAGAACTTGTGGTACTGTTGTGAGAGATACACTGAAGAAGTGATCTGAGAACTTGTAGTACTGTTGTGAGAGATATACTGAAGAAATGATCTGTGAAATTATAGTACTGTTTGACATAAAGATTGATAATCTGCAACCATGACTTAAAGCACAGTAGGTCAGACGGGGAAACAACCAGACAAAAGTGCTCAGAAGGAAGCCAAAGAAGTCTATTGAACCAACATGAAGTAGTTGTCATTGTCAGTAGTATTGTTGTTAGGGAGACACTGAAGTAGTGCATTAGTTCAACGCCTTATGAGACAGGAAGACTTATTTTTGGCGTGGAATCAACGGGACAATCTCACCATGTCAATTACACCAACCCCTATAAACACAATCATCATGTGTGTATTTTGTTAAATTAAATAATTTATTTATTTGTGTTTATCTTCTTCGTTTTGCCCGTTGTTAATTCATTAATTGTGCTCTTCCCAAGTAAATGTAACAGTTTGTATACGCCTCTGACAAACGACGAGTCGCCTAGAGTCAAGTGGCGTTCCGTGTTTGAAATGACGTTAATCAATCTCCGAGCTTGGTTTACAGTAGTTTACACTCACGAGGGTACAACTTGCGTTAACAATATCCTGCACTATGACTGAGTCCTCATGGTGACCCAAACAGGCTATCAAACAATAAACGATGTTAATCCCCAGGGAATGGTCTGTTTCAAATACGTTTTAATTACCGGGGAGTTTATAGTAACATGTACCTGTCAGAGGGGGAATACAATCAGGTATTTTTTTACCTATGCACGTTAGTGTCAGGGTATAATGGAGTAGTTTTTGCCAGATCGTGGTAGAATTGTTGTATAGTTTTTATCAGATCGTGGTAGAGTTGTTGTATAGTTTTTATTAGATCGTGGTAGAGTTGTTGTATAGTTTTTATCAGATCGTGGTAGAGTTGTTGTATAGTTTTTACCAGATCGTGGTAGAGTTGTTGTATAGTTTTACCAGATCGTGGTAGAATTGTATAATTGTGTGTTCTTCCCAACTAAATGTAACAGTATGTATACGCCTCTGATAAACGACGAGTCGCTACTGTAACTCTTACAATGAGCCAGCTAGTTTGAAAGTATTTTAAAATGGTTTTACTCTTACAATGAGCCAGCTAGTTTGAGAGTATTTTAAAATGGTTTTACTCTTACAATCTGCCAGCTAGTTTGAGAGTATTTAAAAATAGTTTTACTCTTACAATCTGCTAGCTAGTTTGAGAGTATTTTAAAATAGTTTTACTCTTACAATCTGCCAGTTAGTTTGAGAGCATTTTAAAATAGTTTTACTCTTACAATCTGCCAGTTAGTTTGAGAGTATTTTAAAATAGTTTTACTCTTACAATCTGCCAGTTAGTTTGAGAGTATTTTAAAATAGTTTTACTTTTACAATCTGCCAGTTAGTTTGAGAGTATTTTAAAATAGTTTTACTCTTACAATCTGCCAGTTAGTTTGAGAGTATTTTAAAATAGTTTTACTCTTACAATCTGCCAGTTAGTTTGAGAGTATTTTAAAATAGTTTTACTCTTCCAATCTGCCAGTTAGTTTGAGAGTATTTTAAAATAGTTTTACTCTTACAATCTGCCAGTTAGTTTGAGAGTATTTTAAAATAGTTTTACTCTTACAATCTGCCAGTTAGTTTGAGAGTATTTTAAAATACTTTTACTCTTACAATCTGCCAGTTAGTTTGAGAGTATTTTAAAATAGTTTTACTCTTACAATCTGCCAGTTAGTTTGAGAGTATTTTAAAATAGTTTTACTCTTACAATAAGCCAGCTAATTTGAGAGTATTTAAAAATAGTTTTACTCTTACAATCTGCCAGTTAGTTTGAGAGTACTTTCAAATAGTTTTACTCTTACAATCTGCCAGTTAATTTGAGAGTACTTTCAAATAGTTTTACTCTTACAATCTGCCAGTTAGTTTGAGAGTACTTTCAAATAGTTTTACTCTTACAAGCTGCCGGTTAGTTTGAGAGTATTTAAAAATAGCTTTACTCTTACAATCTGCCAGTTAGTTTGAGAGTATTTTAAAATAGTTTTACTCTTACGTTTGAGCTTACTTTCAAGTAGTTTTACTCTTACGTTTGAGAGTACTTTCAAGTAGTTTTACTCTTACGTTTGAGAGTACTTTCAAGTAGTTTTACTCTTAATTTTGAGAGTACATTAAAGCAGTTTTTTATTAACAAAAAGACTAGCAACTATCTCGAGAGTACACCTTTAAGGGAACATGTATCTAAAGTATCTGCGACTAGTGCAGACATTTTTTTAAAATGACAATGTAATGATGAACGTTATTCACACTCAAAAGTGAAAATGGCTTATGGTGTTGTCCTAGTGATGAGAAGAAATGATCCGAGAGAATCCGAGAGAATCCGAGAGCAGAGCTTTTAAATGGTGAAACAACGTGACAAATAAAATGAGGCTCAACTTGACAGGCAGTAAGAAAAACACCGACAAGAGGGGCAAAGAGAACAGGAATTGATTCCATTAATGAGATGAAGGAGCTAGCCTTAATTGGCTCTTATGACGAAGTACACTGCAAGAAAAGTGGGACGTCCCTCGAAATTGAACGTCACGGTCGGGGCTTGATTTCAGCCGGAACGGTCCAGAAATGCCGTCCTTTAAACGTGTATAACTTTATCAGTAACGAGAGATACGTTTTATAACAGTGAATAATTACAATTAGATTTGGAGCCAGTTTGCATTCCCATGCAATGTTCATTGACAACGAGAATGCCAATGTATGCAAACAAGAGATTCATAGTTTAGTCGACAGGACATCCTCACTGCATATCGAATAAGTCCATAAGTGCATAGATACCCTTCGAAGAATATACCCCTTAACGTGAAGCGATACTTATATTGTTCAAGAAGTAAAGGCATAAAAACGTATCAAGATGCATACAAATGCGAAGCTGCTGTTAGGCTGAAAAAAAAAATAATGAAAATAAATGGTTTCAGCTTGACGTAGATGAGGACAAAAAAGTTTTATTCTTCACCTACGTAAAGTTACAACCATGACCCATGTTTTTCTTTTAAAAAAATAATTAATTCTTGTATTGTGATAGTTTGCGGCGCTTCTTTGGCTTCCTGGTATTGTGATAGTTGGCGGCCCTTCTTTGGCTTCCTGGTATTGTGATAGTTGGCGGCGCTTCTATTGCTTCCTGGTATTGTGATAGTTGACGGCGCTTCTATTGCTTCCTGGTATTGTAATAGTTGACGGCGCTTCTATTGCTTCCTGGTATTGTGATAGTTGACGGCGCTTCTATTGCTTCCTGGTATTGTGATAGTTGACGGCGCTTCTTTGGCTTCCTGGTATTGTGATAGTTGGCGGCGCTTCTTTGGCTTCCTGGTATTGTGATAGTTGACGGCGCTTCTTTTGCTTCCTGGTATTGTGATAGTTGACGGCGCTTCTTTGGCTTCCTGGTATTGTGATAGTTGACGGCCCTTCTTTGGCTTCCTGGTATTGTGATAGTTGACGACCCTTCTTTTGCTTCCTGGTATTGTGATAGTTGACGGCGCTTCTATTGCTTCCTGGTATTGTGATAGTTAACGACCCTTCTTTGGCTCCTGGTATTGTGATAGTTGGCGGCGCTTCTTTTGCTTCCTGGTATTGTGATAGTTAACGACCCTTCTTTGGCTCCTGGTATTGTGATAGTTGACGGCGCTTCTATTGCTTCCTGGTATTGTGATAGTTAACGACCCTTCTTTGGCTCCTGGTATTGTGATAGTTGACGACCCTTCTTTTGCTTCCTGGTATTGTGATAGTTGACGACCCTTCTTTTGCTTCCTGGTATTGTGATAGTTAACGACCCTTCTTTGGCTCCTGGTATTGTGATAGTTGGCGGCGCTTCTTTGGCTTCCTGGTATTGTGATAGTTAACGACCCTTCTTTGGCTTCCTGGTATTGTGATAGTTGACGACCCTTCTTTGGCTTCCTGGTATTGTGATAGTTGGCGGCGCTTCTTTGGCTCCTGATATTGTGATAGTTGACGGCGCTTCTTTGGCTTCCTGGTATTGTGATAGTTGACGGCGCTTCTTTGGCTTCCTGGTATTGTGATAGTTGGCGGCGCTTCTTTGGCTTCCTGGTATTGTGATAGTTAACGACCCTTCTTTGGCTTCCTGGTATTGTGATAGTTGACGACCCTTCTTTGGCTTCCTGGTATTGTGATAGTTGGCGGCGCTTCTTTGGCTCCTGGTATTGTGATAGTTGACGGCGCTTCTTTGGCTTCCTGGTATTGTGATAGTTGACGACCCTTCTTTGGCTTCCTGGTATTGTGATAGTTGACGGCGCTTCTTTGGCTTCCTGGTATTGTGATAGTTGGCGGCGCTTCTATTGCTTCCTGATATGGTGATAGTTGACGGCGCTTCTTTGGCTTCCTGTGAAACGTTCCTGTGTGGCATTATTCAAGAGATTCATAAACCTACAAAATACTATGTCTCCCTTGACTAAACGGCAGTACTTCGATAGCTCCATGGTCAGGGCAGAGCTAGCTAATTCAAACATCTTTTAAATGTTCTGCGACATACAAGCACAGTTGTTTGCTCTTGATACTTTTGTTTGTAAAATAATATTCTCAGCAATATGCGAGCGATAGTTCATGCATAAAGTTCTCACTGACAAATATATATGATAAGTCATGTGTAAAGTTCTAAGTTATAAATATACGATAAGTCATGTGTAAAGTTCTAAGTTATAAATATACGATAAGTCATGTGTAAAGTTCTCAGTGACACATATACGATAAGTCATGCGTAAAGTTCTCACTTGACAAATATATATGATAAGTCATGTGTAAAGTTCTAAGTTATAAATATACGATAAGTCATGTGTAAAGTTCTCAGTGACACATATACGATAAGTCATGCGTAAAGTTCTCACTGACAAATATATATGATAAGTCATGTGTAAAGTTCTAAGTTATAAATATACGATAAGTCATGTGTAAAGTTCTCAGTGACACATATACGATAAGTCATGCGTAAAGTTCTCAGTGACAAATATATATTATAATTCATGTGTAAAGTTCTGAGTTATAAATATACGATAAGTCATGTGTAAAGTTATATGTGACAAATATACGGTAAGTCATGCTTAAAGTTCTTTGTGACACATATACGATAAGTCATGCTTAAAGTTCTCTGTGACACATATACGATAAGTCATGCTTAAAGTTCTCACTGATGTGAATACAATAACTCATAAGTAATGCACACAGTTACATAAAAGCGTTTAGGCATGTGTGAAGTAAGACTAACGTAAGACGCAGATAAAAGTAAGCGTATGCGTTAGACAATCTACACAAGAGGCTTCTTAGTGACGTCCATCTATCTGTCAACTTGCGCGTTGTGGACCCAACAACAGAAAAGTACAAAGAAAAAACTAAGGAGATAAATCGTCAGAGAAATCAGGTGCATCTCCTACCTGGATCTTGTTGAAAATTGTGATTTTGTTCATACTGTCCCAAGCAGTAATCATAATTTTTTGGCCATGTAATGAGAAGAGAACAACTTGAATATATTGTAACAACTGGAAAAATTGAGGGACGAAGAGACAGAGGGAAGCAAAGAGAAAAAATAACAGACAGCTTAAGAGAATGGCTTAGCAGAAGGTCAACAACAGAAATGATTAATAGCTGCCGAGATCGAATGCTGTGGAGAGACATGATCACCTACGCCACTAGGCCCGGTACTTGATGATGATGTCCAAGGCAGCAATTAACTCAAAGACTCTACTCATTTTGACATCTACGAAGTAGCTTCTTTCATTTTACCTTCGATAGATCCGGAACGGGGAACTGGCTGGTCTTGAGGCAAGACGTGGGTCTCAAGACAGAGAGGTTCTGAGTTCAAATCCTGTTGGACTACAGTTGGGATTTTTTTTGGTGATTTCTCTCAGCGGCAACCAACGCTAGTCTCAGCAGCGAAGCCCAGCTTGAAACGCCAATTACTCATCATCGACGGAAAAAAAATATGAGTACCTCCGAAGACGGAGTTATCTGCTTGCGTGGCGAGGGACCCTGTGCACACGGCAGCCAGGTAAAAACAGATTAACGAGGAAAATTCAGTTTCTAGTCTCTAGGGAATTCGTCAGAGGTGAAAGCTGGCGAACTAAAAAAAAAAAAAAACCTCTGGAACATTAGCTGAAGACTAGATTGATTCTGATGAACGGAAGACTAAACTCAGATGTTAGGCATGCGCAGTCTGTGTTTTTATTAGAGGTGCATCTGAATGATTAGAGCGGAGACGCGGGTACCAATATTAATTGTAATAATATAGGAAGGTAACAAAAAAACGTGCAATACGGTGGCGTCAAGAAAGTAAGTCTAGGGCGCTATAGCACCCATGGATGAACACGTATCCATTTCACTGATCTGTTATATTCCCTTTTTTTATCATTTCCTCAGCTCACGCCTTGGTTTGTTTTTGGTGTTCCAATTTTGAAGAAAAATTGTGACGTATGTGACTTTCAGTGAAAGTATTATCCGACCTTAGTCGTGTTGTTTCTTTCGTTCCTAGACTCAGCATGTCTCCAGCACGGACAAGTCAAGGTGGACATAGTTATGGGTGGACATAAGTTATACGTGGACATAAGTTATAGGTGGACATAAGTTATAGGTGGACATAACTTATAGGCAGACATAGTTATAGGTGGACATAAGTTATACGTGGACATAAGTTATAGGTGGACATAAGTTATAGGTGGACACAGTTATAAGTGGACATAGTTATAGGTAGACACAAGTTATAGGTGGACATAGTTATAGATGGACATGAAAAGGTGGATATAGTAATAGGTTGACAAGTCAAGGTGGACATAGTTATAGGTGGACAAGTCAAGGTGGACATAGTTATAGGTGGACAAGTCAAGGTGGACATAGTTATAACCAGCACTAGTTGTCGATTCACGAAAGTATTTTTAGTTCGTAAAGAGAGCAGATATATCACACAGTGTCACAATGACAGTGTCACAATGACAGTGTCACAATGAGTGCAAGCTTTTTAATGTTAGAATGAGAGCAGGGCTTGTAACTTCTTTTTATTTCCTTCCTCATTTGCTTGTCAGGAAAAAGGGAGATATAATTTGAGGTCTTTTGCTCATCTGTTGGCCTCTCCTGCTGTTATGTTTCCTAGTGTTTCTAATATTTGATCAATCCATCTTTTGCTCATCTGTTGGCCTCTCCTGCTGTTATGTTTCCTAGTGTTTCTAATATTTGATCAATCCATCTTTTGCTCATCTGTTGGCCTCTCCTGCTGTTATGTTTCCTAGTGTTTCTAATATTTGATCAATCCATCTTTTGCTCATCTGTTGGCCTCTCCTGCTGTTATGTTTCTTAGTGTTTCTAATATTTGATCAATCCATCTGTTTCGTGTTCGGCCCTTGGGTCTGGTGTTATTGCAACGTTTGTTGAAGGCTCGCTGTGTAGTGTTCTGATCTTTCTGCCTTATGATGTTGCCAAAACATTGTATCTGTTGTTTCTTTATGTACTCTATGGCGGTAATTATTCCTAGCTTTGTTTCTCAGTTCTTCAATTCTGATCTTATCTCTCAGGCTGTTTCCTATCATTCGTCTATAAAACACGTAAACTCAGTGGAGCCTATTTTTCACATTGTTCTTGCATCTAGAGTCCAGGTCTGGCACCGGTAACATAACGTTAGAATGAAGATTGTATTTGCCACTTCAAATATCGATGTTTACACTCTTTATAAGATAGAATGTGAATACAAATAACCAGACAGAGTTAAAACACACACTAACGTCTGTTTAAGCGATTTCATTTACATGAAAATGAACAAAAACAATTATTTTGGGAGAGAAGTTAATTTAGTTCATGGCTAATAAATAAAGACTAAGGGAAAAGTACTTTCAACAAGTTTCAAGACTTGGTTAATTATATAACTATCATTAATGGAATACACGCTACAACAGTACCTTTATCATCGGATCACAGCTGAAATAGCTTTTTCCACATTTACTTGCAGATCGAATTTTTAATGATCGGACAAGTTGATTTGATCCCACAATCCTCAAGTCCAAACAGGTGAAGACTAGACCTTCTGGCAGAGAAAGTCTAACTACAAAAGTGGGGTGCTCTTTTTATATGCACATAAGATACCGTTCAGAAGAAGCGCAACTGATTATTCCAGATACTTTCATTCCAGTGCGTCTCACACTGATGACGTTTATGTACACCGAGAAAGTGTTATTTAGAAACAGTTCTCTTGTATCATTTTGTGGAGAGAAAAAAATATACGTATTGAAACCGCTGAAAATTCAAGAAGTAAAATGGTGCAGTTGAATGCAGTGACTTTAGAACACTAAGCCTAATGAGCCATGTTATAAAAATATTGCTAAAAGTTATACAAGGAAGGATTCAGAATAAAATCAATACTAAATTAGATGAGCAGCAGTTTGGATTTAGAAAAAAAATAGTGAGACAAAAGGAGTCATATTCTGCATGAGAACACTAATCGAAAAGTACACAGAAGCAAACAAACCAATATATGCCTATTTCATAGACTACACCCAAAAGCTTTTGATAGAGTACACCACAAACAACTTATAGAATACCTAAAGGAGATACATCTAGATGGCATGGACATACGACTAATATGTAATCTATACTGGGAGCAAACAGCAATAATAAAATATAACAAAGCACCCATAGATATAAAAAGAGGAGTAAGACAAGGATGCATCTTATCACCAAGCTTCTTCAATCTATACACTGAGCAAATCTTTAAAAAACATCACAGAGATGCAGGCCTAAACATTAATGGGAAGATAATCAATAACCTAAGATATGCTGATGATACTGTACTACAAGCAGAAAATCCTAAAGATCTACAACAATTACTTAATGAAATAAGCGTGACAAGCAAAAAATATGGACTAGATATAAATATCAAAAAGACTAAAACTATGATCATAAACAAAGAAAATACGCAAAACCCACAAGTGGATATCAAAATTGAAGGAATAGATCTGGAGACAGTTCAAAGTTACCTTGGACATACTATAACCAGTGATGGAAAATATACAACTGAAATAAAGAAAAGATTAGGAATGGCAAAAATTAATTTTAATGTTATGAAGAACATGAGCCACGATAACTCAGTGGTTAGTGAACTGGACTACAAAGGACAAGATGTAGGGTTCAATCCCAACCGACGGCTCCGGGTTCACCCAGCCTTAAATGTTAAGCGGCATGGGCGTAATACCAACCACATTACCCAAAAAATCATGTGCTTAAGGTCTGTAAAATTTATGGTCTCTAACACCATATTCCCTATACGCCACTTGGCGTGATGGGGATACTTTACTTTACTTTTTTATGAAGAACATACTAACATCAAAACAAATAACACCAGGGCTAAAACTAAGAATAGCAAATTGTTATGTCTTCTCAAAATTCCTATATGGTGCAGAAACATGGACATTAGACAAGAAAACAGAAAAGTGAATTGATGCCTTTGAAATGTGGATATATAGAAGAATATGTAGAATTGGATGGAAGGAAAAGAAAACAAACGATGAAATCTTAAAACAAGTAAAAATGAAAAGAGAACTACTAAGCACAATTCAAAAAAGACAAATGCGATTTTTGGGCCATGTTAAAAGACACAACAGCCTACTAAATGCAATCTTGGAGGGGAAAATACAAGGTAAAAGAGGCAGAGGCAGACCAAGACTAACATGGACGAGTAACATCAAAAGATGGACAAATCAGCCTATGACAACCTTCACCATCAAAGCAAGAGACAGAGCAGAATGGCGCTCTATAGTAGCCAAACTTCATTGCGGAGATGACACTCGATGATGATGAAAATGTATTGCAAATCCATGAAGTCACATAAAGAAAAACAAAATCTTAGGGAAGGATATCTTGGAATGGAAAATATAAGATAAACAATGTAGGAGCAAAGACTAAAGATAAATGATAACATTGAGAGTTTGACAGAACTTAAGATGGCTTGTACCATGAAGATAACAGATGATGTGGAAAATGATATCCCATGGTTGTCAACTTTCAATGGGGTATTAAATTGTGATGATGATGATGAGGAAGATGATAATAATATTTATGATGATTATGATGATGATACTGATGAAGAAAATGATGATGGTGAGGAGGATGAATATTTTGTCTAGATATCAGTTGTATGGATGTGATAAGTCCAACTCTGACTCACACTTCGACTCCGAGTCTGACTCTAACTCTCTCAAATAAAAAGAACAAAAAGGGATTTATAAAAAAAATGAAATGGTTGCAGCTTGACGTATTGGAGACACAACACAAAATCAAAACGGCGTTGCGGCTCATTAGGCCTGCAGCTGGAACAATGAACAAAGAACACACATAGAATATAAATAAACAAACAAAAACTACATAGCGACTCTGTTATAGATTATCTGAAAAGGAAAATATTAAAAATGAATGCTGGAAAGAGACTTCTCTGCGTGTGCTCTATGAACAAGGTCAGACGCCAAGTGAGTCTAAATGGTTAATGGAGCTGGACAATAGGGTTTGCAGACAAAAACCAATAGGTGGGATTTTGAGAAGATTCTCAATATATGAGGAGATGGGTAGCTATCAGTGTATGGAAACAACATCATCTAAGTAAAGCTTTAAATATTCTTGAAACCATTTTCATTACAGTCAGGAATTTTCCATATCCGCTACACTTGTTACAGCATTTCCCAAAATGCACTGGTAAGTTAGTTTTGACAAGATCGCTCTGTGCACGTTCTACTTAACAGAATAGGCGACGATTCCAAGTCTAAGTTGCCTCTTACGACATGCATGGCAGGTAACAGTGGTTCTATTCTTTTCTATCCTCTCTGTGAGGACCTCGGTAGCTACACGGACTAAAACTTTAACTATGCTATTTTAAGTATCCTTTTTTTTCCTCTTCATCTTTATCATCAGCTCTACAGTACCTATACACGATTATACCGTTACTCCATCTAATGCTCTTACATTGACTTGACTTATCATTAACAACCAGACATTGACTGAACTTACCTTTAACAACCAGGCATTGACTTTACTTACCTTTAACAACGACGCATTGATTTTACTTACCTTTAATAACCAGGCATTGATTTTACTTACCTTTAAGAACCAGACATTGACTTTATTTACCTTTAACAACCAGACATTGACTTTACTTACCTTTAACAACCAGACATTGACTTTACTTATCTTTAACAACCAGGCATTGACTTTACATACCTTTAACAACCAGGCATTGACTTTACTTACCTTTAACAACAAAACATTGCCTTTACTTAGCATTAACATCCAGACATTGCCTTCACTTACCATTAACATTGCCTTCACTTACCATTAACATCCAGACATTGACTTTACTTACTTTCAACAACCAGACATTGACTTTACTTACCTTTAACAACCAGACATTGACTTTACTTACCTTTAACAACCAGACATTGACTTTACTTACCTTTAACAACCAGACATTGACTTTACTTACCTTTAAGAACCACCATTGCCTTACTTACCATTAACAACCAGGCATTGTCTTCACTTACCTTTAACATCCAGGCATTGACTTTACTTACTTTTGACAACCAGACATTTACTTTACTTACCTTTAACAACCAGATATTGATTTTACTTACCTTTAACAACCAGATATTGACTTTACTTACCTTTAACAACCAGACATTTACTTTACTTACTTTTAACAACCAGACATTTACTTTACTTACTTTAACAACCAGACATTGACTTTACTTACTTTAACAACCAGACATTACTTTACTTACTTTTAACAACCAGACATTTACTTTACTTACTTTTAACAACCAGACATTGATTTTACTTACCTTTAACAACCAGACATTGACTTTACTTACCTTTAACAACCAGATATTGACTTTACTTACCTTTAACAACCAGATATTGATTTTACTTACCTTTAACAACCAGCATTGACTTTACTTACCATTAACAACCAGATATTGACTTTACTTACTTTAACAACCAGACATTGACTTTACTTACCTTTAACAACCAGACATTGATTTTACTTACCTTTAACAATCAGACATTGACTTTACTTACCTTTAACAACCAGGCATTGATTTTACTTACCTTTAACAACCAGGCATTGACTTTACTTACTTTAACAACCAGACATTGACTTTACTTACCTTTAACAACCAGACATTTATTTTACTTACCTTTAACAACCAGGCATTGACTTTACTTACATTAACATCCAGACATTGACTTTACTTACTTTCAACAACCAGACATTGACTTTACTTACCATTAACAACCAGGCATTGATTTTACTTACCTTTAACATCCAGGCATTGATTTTACTTACTTTAACAACCAGACATTGACTTTACTTACATTTAACAACCAGACATTGACTTTACTTACCTTTAACAACCAAACTATTGTCTTCACTTACCATTAACATCAAAACATTGACTTTCCTTACCTTTAACAACCAAACATTGACTTTACTTACCTTTAACAACCAAACATTGCCTTGACTTACCATTAACATCCAGACATTGACTTGGATCTATTTGTTTAATAAATGTGTTTATCCTCAGCCGACTTTCTATGTCCGCTGGGGATTTAGAATCTACTTAGTTTATGGCTTTCAGCCCTTTCTTATCGAAACTGAACTTGATTGTGACACAGTACGATGTTGTAAACCGATGTTAAGACGTGCCATCAACGCAGACTGGCGCTAAATTCATGAATGATTAAAAAGATCAATACCGCTAACATGGAACAAAATGTAGAACACATGACGTATGTCAATCTTGAAAGGCAATGCTAGAAATGAAGAACTAAGAAGCTTGGAATCCATTACAGTACACTGAATAAAGACACAATAAAATAAATAAGATGGCCACATGACAAGGAGACAGCAAACATAAAGCACGTTGTTATTAACCACAACCATCTATAGCTTACACTAAAGTCTGCGGGCTGAGAGGGAAGTTCGGGAATTACTCAGATGTTGTGACGTCTTTAGCAACGCGAGCAATAGACTACTAACGTCATTTATCTACAACCGTCCCTGTTCGAAAAGCTGAAAACGTCATAAACTTGTGGGCGATTCCTTTCATCCTGCTGCTATAATTAGAACTATAGATGGATATTAACAAGCGCTATGAAAAGACCAGGGCAAGATACCATTTACAAAAATTATGAACAAAAAAATAATACTAGAAACACAATGAAACGGGACAGCAGGAAAAACTAATCAAAGATCACATTTCGGCAGTTTATCTCCACCATTCAACTTTTAAAGTTCAATATAGAAGGAGAGAAGAAGAAATCTCCGGTCTAGCTCGAGCTGTTCATTCAACACTTTGCCAAGCACTGACTATGTAGAGTCAGTTCAGAAATGTACGTATCTTGGATCCACAATTACGCAAACCACTTGCATGCGACCTTTTTTCTCTGTCAATTAGTGTTTATAAAACAGTAATACTAAGTCAAGGCGACATCAAACCTCTTATCACTCTAACAGATTGACCACTACAATCAGTTCAGAAATTTACATATCTTGGATCCACAATTACGCAAACCATCTCTCTTGATGATGAAATAAAGAGCCGAATTGGTAAGGCAGCTACGACCTTTGGCAAACTCACAGAAAGGCCTGGAACAACACGAAATTAACACTAAAGACTAAACTCTTAATATATCAGACCTGTATGCATCATCATCATCATCATGTGCCATACCGGTTGGCGTAGGTGATCATGTCCCTACACAATCTTCTATCTACAGTGCATCGTATCAGTTCTGTTGTTGATTGTTTTCCATGCCATGACACCAAGCTATCCAGTATTTTATCTTTTTGTCGCTCGCGATCTCTCTTTCCTTTTATTTTGCCAGTTGTAACCAAGTATTCCAACTTTCCTCTTCTCATGATGTGCCCGAAAAATGTTGATTGCTTCTTTCTGAGGATGTTTAAGAGCTCCCTTTTTGTGTTGGTCTCTTTGAGAACTTCCTCATTGGTCTTTTTAGCTGTCCAGGGAACTTTCAACATTCTTCTGAGAAATCCATCTCTGTGGCCTCTAATCGTCTTTTCATTTGTTTGTCTACTGTCGCTTCCATAGGTCAGAATTGGTTCTATATAGCACCGATGAACTCTCTTTCTCATTTTTATTGACATAGATTTGTTGCATAAGATATTTTTCATTTTCTGAAATGCGATTTTGACGTGAGCTATTCTGCTTTTTATTTCCGTGGTGCATCTCCTATCTGATGTTATTTTTGTGCTCACGTATTTGAAACGTTGCACTTGTTTCAGATTTGTCTCATTTATTTGTATGCTGCATGATTGTGGTGATTGTTTCTTCGATATAACCATTACTTCTGTTTTCTTACTATTCAGACTGAGAGTATGCATAGCACACTATTATATGGATCTGAAACCTGGACAACATAATCAAACCAGGATAAAGGACTAAATGTCTTCCACATGCGATGTCTCCGCAAAATAATGCACATCAAATGGCAGGAAAAAATAACCAACTTAACTGTCCTGCAACGTGCTAAGACCCTAACAATCATGTCGATGCTCAGATGTCGAAGACTAAGATGGCTAGGGCATGTCAGCGAATGGAAGAAAAACTCATCCCCAAACAAATACTATATGGTGAACTAACACATGGAAAAAGACAAATCGGCAGACCTAAACTACGATATAGAGATATCTGTAAATCATCTCTGAATGACTTCTCCGTATGTGAACATGACTGGGAACATCTGGCAAGTGATCGCACATCATGGAGAGCATGTATAAAGAACGGTATAACATCATTTGAGACTGTGTTAAGACAAAACATAGAAGAGAAAAGACTCATGAAAAAGATGGAAATCCCTGTGGACCAGTTGGCCTGACTTGTTCATTCTGTGACCGCGTGTATTTGTCAAACATTGGTAGAATTAGCCACGAGAGAAGCTGCTCGACAAAAACAAAACCACAAAAAAAAATACACAATAGCCTCCACTAGACCGTCTGACAAGACGAAAAGGGCCATATATATACTCCGACTATAATTCTGACGGTTTAAAGTTTAAATAATAACTCTTGCTTTGACACTGACGATAGCGTCAACTCTGATGCATGTACCAACTCCTCTGTTTGTTACTATTGTTATTGTTAGTCTCGGGCCTCGGTAAATAAATAACACCAGTACGAAAACTAAGAATAGCAAAATGTTACATCTTCTCAATATTCCTATATGGTGCAGAAACATGGACATTAGACAAGAAAACAGACCAGAGAATTGAAGCCTTTGAAAAGTGGATATATAGAAGAATAGGTAGAATTGGATGGAAGGAAAAGACAACAACCGACGAAGTCTTTAAAAAACTAAAAATGAAAATAAAACTACTAAACACAATTTAAACAAGACAAATGCGATTTTTGGGCAATGTTAAAAGACACAACAGCCTACTAAAAGTAATCCTGCAAGGGAAAATACAAGGTAAAAGAGGCAGAGGCAGACCATGACTAACATGGACGAGTAACATCAAAAGATGGACAAATCAGCCTATAACAAACTGCACCATCAAAGCAAGAGACAGAGCAGAATGGCGCTCCATGGTAGCCAACCTTCGTTGCGGAGACGGCACTAGATGATGATGATGAAGGCCTCGGTATCACTGCAAACGAAATAAAATCCATAATTGCTCAAACTGCCCGTGCCCGTGGAATCATCCAAATTAAAACTTATCTCAATCAAGGATCCAAACAAAGAAAGACAGCTGCAGTCCCCATCATAGCAGCTACAGCTCATGCCAAAAGTCATTCGGCTAAGAAGTGAACGTAGATGAACTGTCCATCGTTATACGATATCACTATTAATCGTAAGCAATCGAAATACGATCCGGTTGAAGAACACAAGCTCACTGTGTGTACCGAGTACTAAACTCAGTAGCTCCTGCAGCGAACCAGACTTGGAATATGAGGAAACTGCAACAAGCCGGACTTGGAATATGAGGAAACTGCAACAAGCCGGACTTGGAATATGAGGAAACTGCAACAAGCCGGACTTGGAATATGAGGAAACTGCAACAAGCCGACTTGGAATATGAGGAAACTGCAACAAGCCAGACTTGGAATATGAGGAAACTGCAACAAGCCGGACTTGGAATATGAGGAAACTGCAACAAGCCGGACTTGGAATATGAGGAAACTGCAACAAGCCGGATTTGAAATATGAGAAAACTGCAACAAGCCGGACTTGAAATATGAGAAAACTGCAACAAGCCGGACTTGAAATATGAGAAAACTGCAACAAGCCGGACTTGAAATATGAGAAAACTGCAACAAGCCGGACTTGAAATATGAGGAAACTGCAACAAGCCGGACTTGAAATATGAGAAAACTGCAACAAGCCGAACTTGGAATATGAGGAAACTGCAACAAGCCGGACTTGGAATATGAGGAAACTGCAACAAGCCAGACTTGAAATATGAGAAAACTGCAACAAGCCGAACTTGGAATATGAGGAAACTGCAACAAGCCAGACTTGAAATATGAGAAAACTGCAACAAGCCGAACTTGGAATATGAGGAAACTGCAACAAGCCGAACTTGGAATATGAGGAAACTGCAACAAGCCGAACTTGGAATATGAGGAAACTGCAACAAGCCGGACTTGGAATATGAGGAAACTGCAACAAGCCGAACTTGGAATATGAGGAAACTGCAACAAGCCGGACTTGGAATATGAGGAAACTGCAACAAGCCAGACTTGGAATATGAGGAAACTGCAACAAGCCGGACTTGGAATATGAGGAAACTGCAACAAGCCGGACTTGGAATATGAGGAAACTGCAACAAGCCGGACTTGGAATATGAGGAAACTGCAACAAGCCGGACTTGAAATATGAGAAAACTGCAACAAGCCAGACTTGAAATATGAGAAAACTGCAACAAGCCGGACTTGGAATATGAGGAAACTGCACAAGCCAGACTTGAAATATGAGAAAACTGCAACAAGCCGGACTTGGAATATGAGGAAACTGCAACAAGCCAGACTTGGAATATGAGAAAACTGCAACAAGCCGGACTTGGAATATGAGGAAACTGCAACAAGCCGGACTTGGAATATGAGGAAACTGCAACAAGCCAGACTTGGAATATGAGGAAACTGCAGCAAGCCAGACTTGGAATATGAGGAAACTGCAACAAGCCGGACTTGGAATATGAGGAAACTGCAACAAGCCAGACTTGGAATATGAGGAAACTGCAACAAGCCGGACTTGGAATATGAGGAAACTGCAACAAGCCAGACTTGGAATATGAGGAAACTGCAACAAGCCAGACTTGAATATGAGGAAACTGCAACAAGCCGGACTTGGAATATGAGGAAACTGCAACAAGCCGGACTTGGAATATGAGGAAACTGCAACAAGCCGGACTTGGAATATGAGGAAACTGCAACAAGCCGGACTTGGAATATGAGGAAACTGCAACAAGCCAGACTTGGAATATGAGGAAACTGCAACAAGCCGGACTTGGAATATGAGGAAACTGCAACAAGGAACACTTTTCAGACTGAGCCTCAATGGTTTCTGCCGCCTATCCACCATATTGACCGGAACTGTTTGTTACTATTCTGCTCTAACTCCGACATCGTAGTGAGCTAAGTTACATTCAAGAATACATACACATTCAAAACACTTCAATTCTATTAAATAATGAGATTTATTGGGGCGACTGATCTCATTTTATGGGCTTCGTCGGAAAGGATACAGAAAGCTAATTCAGAAGTTAAATCTTCCATATCAACTGTAATCGAGCAAGATAGTGAGGAAAAGTTGAATCTTCCATATCAACTGTAATCGAGCAAGATAGTGAGGAAAAAGTTGAATCTTCCATATCAACTGTAATCGAGCAAGATAGAGAGTAAAAAGTTGAATCTTCCATATCAACTGTAATCGAGCAAGATAGAGAGAAAAAAGTTGAATCTTCCATATCAACTGTAATCGAGCAAGATAGAGAGAAAAAAGTTGAATCTTCCATATCAACTGTAATCGAGCAAGATAGAGAGTAAAAAGTTGAATCTTCCATATCAACTGTAATCGAGCAAGATAGAGAGTAAAAAGTTGAATCTTCCATATCAACTGTAATCGAGCAAGATAGACAGAAAAAGGTTATATTTTCCATATCAACTGTAATTGAGCAAGATAGAGAGAAAAAGTTATATTTTCCATATCAACTGTAATCAAGCAAGATAGATTGAAAAAGGTTATATTTTCCATATCAACTGTAATCGAGCAAGATAGAGAGAAAAAGGTTATATTTTCCATATCAACTGTAATCGAGCAAGATAGAGAGAAAAAGGTTATATTTTCCATATCAACTGTAATCGAGCAAGATAGACAGAAAAAAGTTATATTTTCCATATCAACTGTAATTGAGCAAAATAGGGGAAAAATAGTAAAACCCTGTATATTTACTGTAAACGAGCAATATAGAGAAAAAAGTAGTAAAATCTTCAATATTGACTGTAATCGACAAAATAGGGGAAAAAATAATTTGAAAATAAAGGTAATATATAAAAAAAAAAAAAAAAAAGCATGTGCGAGAGAAAAAGAGTGAGACAGAGATGGATAGATAGATAGAGAGAGAGAGGGAGACAGAGAGAGAGTGAGAGAGAGTGAATGAATGATTTATACACTAAATGTGATTAAGCGTTAAAACATATTAAACGAAGTTAAATGAGGGTATTGACGTCAACAATAATTCTACCAGGGACAACAGTTGAGTTCTTATACGTGACTTCTGACCAATCCGTCAGTTTAAGCTAGATTTACAAATGTTAAAATATGTTAATTTATTCGGTTGTACGTCCCACGTGCGTACGACACACACTACCATTGGCGTCATCATCTGTTGCTATGACGCTTGTGTCAGTTTGCGCTTATAATGTCTTAATCGCGCATTATCATCTCTACGACATTTTACCTGCAAGTTGAAAGTTCAACATTGAAATGGACATTTAGTTTGTAGTCGCTGACAATAGCTAGTCTGTTCGACATAAATAATGTAATAAAATAAACGCAACTGAATTGACGATTAAATCAATAGTGGACATTCTTTCATGAATAATTCATGAAAACATCTTTCAATAATCATGAAAGGCAGTGACAGCTTCCAGTAATGGGCAGACCTAAAGAGTAATTAGACAATGTAATATTTAAATTGTCCTAAAAGCTGAGCGCTCCAGCATGATCGGTTCAAATCCTTTGATATACGATATTTTGGTTATGTAAAAAAAAAAGTAAAGTACCCCCGTCACGCCAAGTGGCGTATAGGGAAATATGGTGTTAGTGACCCTTTATTTTACAGACCTTCAGCACATGATTTTTGGGGTAATGTGGTCAGTATTACGCCCGTGCCGCTTTACTTTCCCAGAAAAAATCCGGTACCCATTTAAGGCTGGGTGAACCCGGAAGCCGTCGGTTGGGATCGAACCCTACCGCTTGTCCGTGGTAGTCCAGTTCACTAACCACTGAGCTATCGCGGCTCCTATTTTGGTTATGTAGTAGGAATATTAGAGGAGATTCATTGTTCGTGACTATTATAAATAAAACATAATGAAACACGTCTTATGCAACAAATCTATGTCAACAAAAGTGAGAAGAGAGTTCATCAGTGCTATATAGAGCCAATTCTGACCTATAGAAGCGCCTCATGGACAGTAAATAAACTAATGAAAAATCGATTAGAGGCCACGGAGATGGAATTTCTCAGAAGAATGTCAGAAACAGACAATTATAATTTTTTGTGCACATTATGAGAAGAGGAAAGTTGGAATACTTGGTTACAACTGGCAAAATACAGGGAAAGTGAGATCGCGGACGACAAAGAGAGAAGATACTAGATAGCTTGGTGTCATGGGAAACAGTCAACAGTAAAATTGATACGACGCACTGTGGATAGAAGATTGTGGAAGGACATATCGCCTACGCCAGAGGACGGAGTTATCTGCCTGTGCGGCGAGGGACTCCGGTGCACACGGCTGCCAGGGAAAAACGGATTAACACGCAAAATTCAGTTCCTAGTCTCTAGGGACTTTCATCATCATCATGTGCCATACCGGTTGGCATAGGTGATCATGTCCCTACACAATCTTCTATCTACAATGCATCGTATCAGTTCTGTTGTTGACTGTTTTCCATGCCATGACACCAAGCTATCCAGTATTTTCTCTCTTTGTCGTCCGCGATCTCTCTTTCCTTTTATTTTGCCAGTTGTAACCAAGTATTCCAACTTTCCTCTTCTCATGATGTGCCTGATAAATGTTGATTGCTTCTTTCTGATGTTTTTTTTTAAGAGCTTCCTTTTTGTGTTGGCCTCTTTGAGACCTTCCTCATTGGTCTTTTTAGCTGTGCAGGGAACTTTCAACATTCTTCTGAATGGGACTAGGGACTTTGCCAGAGGTGAAAGCTGGAGGAAAGAAGAAACTATTATTGAGGCATGAGCCAGCTTTGAGGGCTGCCTAGTCGTTCGCTGTGAAAAGTGTCTTGTTAAGTTGTATCGCAATTAAGGTTGCTGAGAGTTTGTATTCATTTAGTATCCTCATCATCATCGTGTGCCTTCTCCGCAACGAAGGTTGGCTACCATGGATCGCCATTCTACTCTGTTTCTTGCTTTGATGGTGCAGGCTGACATAGATTGACTTGTACATCTTTTGATGTTACTCGTCCATGTTATTCATGGTCTGCCTCTGCCTCTTTTACCTTGTATTTTTCCTTCCAATATTACTTTTAGTAGGCTGTTGTGTCTTTTAACATGCCCCAAAAATTTCATTTGTCTTGTCTTAATTGTGTTTAGTAGTTCTCGTTTTATTTTCAGTTGTTTTAAAAATTCATCTAGCCCATCAGATATAATCACTGTACATTTTTTTACAACGGGTCTGTCTTCCATTTTTGGCCCTTAATCATCTGACCAGATTCTTGTCTGTTTCTAAAAAAAAACAGAGCTGAATGGAGTCTTCATCAATTATGTTTTGCTGATTTTGAGGCCAGTAGAATAGATATGGGTCATCAAAAAGCATATCATGTAACCAAAAAACAACAACCGACCAAACAGCTAGCCAATCTTACATCACTTTACTCAAAGAACCAACCATTTGGCCAATCAGACAGCGAGTTACTCAAAGAAGCAATCATCCAGGCAAATAGACAGCATGTTACTCAATGAATATACCATCCAGCCAATTAGACAGCAGTTTACTCAACGAACCAGCCACCTAGCCAATCAGGCAGCAGCTTACTCAATGAATCAACAATCCAGCCAATCAGAGAGCAGCTTACTCAATAAACCAACCATCCAGCCAATGAACAAACTGGGCAATCATCCAGCCAAATCACTCAGTCGCAGATCACGAGCTGTGCTCGAGTTCCAGATATTCATTAATTCTGCGATAGAAAGCATCTTCAACAGATGCTGATTCAAAGACACATTCACTTGACTATTGTGCATGTACACATATATAACAACCTCACGACACATTGTATCACTTATTCACGTACGCATTTCTCTTTACGGATGAACGAAAATACCTTCGCCCCTATTTCCCTGTATGCGTAAATTCTCTGCGCACTTTTAATCTTACAGTTGCCCTGGGCAACATTCAGAAAGCCATATTTCATATAAGCCCCATTACATGTATGTGGTTACAAATCGAGCATGAAGCGATGAAAGGTATTTACGAGAGCTTCTAGTGACATTTAGATAAGTAGTAACAGCCATAAATATTTCAGTGATCAGGGTGTTTTAGTCTGGCAGAAGTTCCCGCTCCTGGCGTTGTCATTTGCGTGAGTACTGGTCGCTGCGTCAAATGTCAATCAAGGCTCTTCAAAACACAACACGTGTCATTAAATTTGCGCAACTTTTTTTCGGGTTGTTTTAATATTTTATATACTCAACACAGCCTCGTGAGGATGATTCGGCTATCCCATTAGTCGCATGAGGCGTCATAGCTTAAACACTGGTGCAAAATTAAATCAATTTCACACTGACAGGTAACTCTTAGTATACGAGGTCAGAAACGCTGCTTTCTTACTCGCTTTGTTTGCTATTTTGTTTTCTGACCTATTATTTTAAAGTAACCATTACAGCATTATTTACTTTAACGGCATGGCCTATATTAATTATTTTATAAAATTAAATTAGTGCACTTTTATGCTAAATTATTGTGGATAGGCTCCATCGTCATCATCATCAAGTACCTGGTCTGCTGGCGTAGGTGATCATGTCTCTCCACAACTTTTGATCTTGACAGTTATTTATCATTTCTGTTGTTGACCTTCTGCCAAGCCACTCTCTTAAGCTGTCTGGTATATTTTCTCTTTGCTTCCCTCTATCTCTTCGTCCCTCAATTTTCCCAGTTGTTACAATATATTCCAGTAGTTCCCTTCTCATTACATGGCCAAAAAATGATGATTGTTTCTTCCTAATATTGGAAATTAGCTCTCTTTTTGCTTTGGCCTCTTTCATGACATTTTCATTACTCTTCTTAACTGTCCATGGTACTCTCAACATTCTTCGTAAAACCACATTTTTACACCTTCCAGTTATTTTCATGTCTGTTGTCCAATTGTCCATGATTCACATCCATATGTTAAAACTGGCTCTACATAACATTTAAGAACTCTTTTTCTTGTTTCTATTGTCAAAAATGGATTGCATAGTATCTTCCACACTTTTTGATAAGCATATTAGATTTAAAATAAATGATTCAATAGTAGTCAGTTAGTCAGAGAGTTAGTAAGAGAGTTAGTTATTTGGTATGATCGTTAACCAGACATATTGTTAGTCTGATTAATAGTTAGATAAGTCAGATTGTTAGTTAGATAGTTAATTCATCAGATGGGTAGGCAGATAGTTTGTAAGATAGTTAATTAGATACTTATTTAGATGAATATTTATTCGGACAGTTATTCAAATGGTTAGCTGGTCAGTTAGTTAACCTGAGAGTTAATTAATCGCACAGTTAATTAATCAGAGGGTTAGTTAGTTAGATAGTTAGTCAGATGGTTAACTAGTCAGGTAGTTAGTCAACTAGTTAGATTGTTTTTGAGATAGTGAGACAGACAGTCAAATAGTAACTTCCTCAGTTATAATTAACTATGTATTTTGCAGCGCCACTAGAATTTTTTATTTTTTTCGTTTCTTTCGCAGTGAATTCTCTTTTCCTATGAGTTTGTCTGCTACTTGCTAGAGTTTGAGCATTAGAATGTTTTTCAAAAGGTCTGTAACTGTCTTCCCTGGCTGCAGGATTTATGTTCCCAGTCTTCATGTCACATTTACACGTCTATAAATAGGAGTTTTGGGCGCCCAATAGTTCTTTTGCCATCAGTTAGTTGTCCGCAAGGTGTAACTTTTTTTTCATTTTTCATATGGGATAAGTGGACAAGCTGGCGTAATCTACCCACGTTGTTTGAACAGCCTGTAGATGTTCGGGAAGCCTGTGCTAGTGTCCAATATTTACAAACTTATTTTATCTTGTACAAAGATAGCCCATCATGATCTTGCTGCTTGTCCCTGTTGGAACTTAGCTCCCATTTCAGCTACCCTTATTTTTCCTCTGTCCTGTGTGTGGTGTTGTCCAGCGTCTGCACCCAAACCTAGTTCATCTGCGATATTTTAAATTCACCTTCATCTGGGTCTTCTTCTAATTTAACTATTTAGATAGGGAGTTACTAATTAGAATGAAAAAAATCTACAAAGAGTTCAAGAGAATGGCTATCTATGACATCCTATAATAAATAATGGAAAATGTGAGAGAGAAATAAATAAGAGATTAGGAATGGTAAGAAGCAATTTTAGCAATATGAAAAATTTAACCACATCAACGCAGATAAAATGAAAACTAAAGCTACAAACTGTAAAAGGCTATATTTACTCAAGTCATGTATGGGGCAGAAATATGGGTATTAAGTAAGAAAAAAGAATAGAAAATTGAAGCCACTGAAATGTTGATCTCTGAAAAGATTTGCAGAATTGAATGGGAGGAAAAGACGACAAACAAAAAAGGCCTGAGTCAATTGAAAATAAACAAGAGAACTACTTCACGCAATTCGGAAAATACATCTGACATTTTTGGGGCTTGTGATGAGACACAACACCATAGTAAAAGTAATCTTGGAAGGAACGATACAAGGCAGACGAGACAGAAACAGATCAAGGCTTAACTCTGTCCATACGTTTCGCCGCACTGTGCGCTATGCCGATTTTGGCTGGAAACATATCTCCGCATAGTTTACCAGTATCAATTTGATTTGTGTGAATCGTCATCAAAACCATATTCTTTTTACATATTTTGTATTACCTTGGTATTGGTGAAATATAATACCTCGTTCAACTATCTAATAATTCATATATAATATGTTATATGTTAGATAAATATAAATATGTGCATTGATTTTTAAAAGCATGAACAATGTTATCTCTGAAATCTCTTCTTTAGCATCGATAAAAAGCTACCGTACGGAAAGTGTTAAGTGAACTGATAACATTAACATCAAAAGATGGACAGGTGAACCATGGACAACACGCACCGTGAAGACAAAAGACAGAGTATATAGTGCTCCATTTTAGCCAACCTTCGATATAGAGACAGCACCCGCTGATGATGATTAGTTATTCAGTCAGCTTCTTTGTCAGATAGTTAATCGCGTGTTTATTGCTAATTACCTCATAGCTGCTTGGTTGATTAGTTAGCAGAACTTACCTTACTATAATTGGAGCAACATTAAATCCTTTCTCCAATGAAACATCCACTCTCCGTTTTCAAAGACAAAACACGCTCTAAACAAGCATTGGCTAAACACACCGCTTTCAAACAGGCACCCTCCCCACCCCTTCTCTCATACGTAAGCTGTACTTTATTACAAACCAATGCAGTCACCTGATTACATTTAATTTGCACACAGTTATATTGATTTTTTGCATCGTCCTGGGTATCTCTCGCATATCATTATTAAAGATCCCAGTCATTATTAAAGATCCAGTCATTATTACAGATCTCAGTTTATTCAACCATCAACTTTTGCTAACACACTTAGACCGGTCAGATTCAGGAGCAAGATGGTGCAACTGAAACCTTCTCTTATATCCCATAGGTTTAACCTGACAGGGGTGGTTTTTCTGTGGTTCCCACATTCGTTTCTTGACTGTGAGGGCGGTGCAGGCTTGTAGATCACGTTCAGGAGTCGTTAGAATGTTCCGTTGGTGACAGTCTCCGAGACTTTCTGTAGGGGTGTGCTTTTAGGCCATGGTGCCCTGTTCTATCTCTGAGGATTGCGGTCTGGTTCTGTCTTGTCTTTTCTTCTCAGATCTTTCAAATTTGTTTTCATCGTTTCCTTGAATCGTGTCTTTCAGATCTCTCAAACTAGTTTCATTTCGTGCTTTAGGACTGTCTTTCAGATTTCTCAAACTGTTTTCGTTCCTTGCTTTATGAGTGTCTTTCAGATTTTCCAAAATGTTTTCAATGTTTACTCAATGAACGGTTTTCGCACCTCACAAACTGTATTCATTGCATTTCTTTAGCAATGTCTTTCAGATCTCAAAACTGTTTTCATTAATGTTTTTTTTAATCTTTCAAACTGTTTTCATTTCTTACTCAAGGAGTATCTTTACTTCACTGAAGTTCTGGGATGGGTTTGTTTTTTACAGTCCCCCATTGCCGTTGCAAATTTGTCTGCCATTTGATATCTCAACTATAAGTTGTCCTGTTAAGTCTCCGGTACAACGATATCCCCTATAAAGAGAGCAGAAGATCCAGACAAGATCCAAAAGATGTGAAGCTTCGACATATTCTATCTAATCATGTTTTAGTTACACACCTCAGAATGAGCTCAATAAACATTCTGAAATCACCTTAGTGACCCTCAATGTTGCGACAAAGCTTGCGTGCAATGTGTAAAATCTGTCAATGTAATTAAGAGCTGATAACGGACAATGTCTGAGTACATGGTTTGATGAAAATAAAAATAAAAAATAAATAAAATTCAAATAGTCTGTCTCATGGACAGAAAATCCAATAGGACAACCGTTTACTCAAATGTCACGCCAGAAAAAAAAAAACGAAGAACAACATAAAGATTGAAAGAATAAACGCTTGAATTCGCCGCCAGAATCCCCACCCCCAACATGAATTCACTAGACCATCTATAATTTGGTGACTCGTCAACGTCTAATTATTCTGCAAGCACAACGTATACTTGAGCGTTACAATAATTGTATCAGCGCATTTACTGACTCCACCTCATGTGTGTTTTCCCAAGTCCGATAATGAAGCAGAGATTTGCAAAACTAAATCCTTGTCCAAAATGTGGCTAGCGTAGATTTCATGGCATTTAGATTGAACTTGATCTCCAGAGCCAAGTAAGAATCAAACATACCACCACTCTCCTTCCATCCTCCGTGATGAAAAGTTAGGCTTCCATCCGTGTAGGTAACTCACAGCAAGTTCTTATATATATATATATATATATATATATATATATATATATATATATATATATATATATAAAGACCAATGAAGATATTCTCAAAGAGGCCAACACAAAAAGGGAACTCATAAAATACATCAGAAAGAAACAATCAACATTTTTTGTACACATCATGAGAAGAGGAAAGTTGGAATACTTGGTTGCAACTGATAAATTAAAAGGAAAGAGAGATCGCGGACGACAAAAAGAGAAAATACTGGATAGCTTGGTGTCATGGCATGGAAAACAGCTAACAACAGAACTGATATGATGCACTGTAGATAGAAGATTGTGGAAGGACATGATCGCCTACGTCAACCGGTATGAAACATGATGATATATATATATATGTTCAATGAGCAACGGTGCATTTCGTGAATGAAGTGTTCAGTTTCACGCCAGACTTTCTCTAATTTCGTGAATGAAGTGTTCAGTTTCACGCCAGACTTTCTCTAATTTCGTGAATGAAGTGTTCAATTTCACGCCAGACTTTCTCTAATTTCGTGAATGAAGTGTTCAGTTTCACGCCAGACTTTATCTAATTTCGTGAATGAAGTGTTCAGTTTCACGCCAGACTTTATCTAATTTCGTGAATGAAGTGTTCAGTTTCACGCCAGACTTTCTCTAATTTCGTGAATGAAGTGTTCAGTTTCACGCCAGACTTTATCTAATTTCATGAATGAAGTGTTCAGTTTCACGCCAGACTTTCTCTAATTTCATGAATGAAGTGTTCAGTTTCACGCCAGATTCTCTCTAATTTTCCACAAGAAAAGAAATATGTGATACGCATTTTCAGTCTGGGTGAATTCCATGTCGGTCTGGAAAAAGAGAAGGCGCTTTGAGAATTGACCTGAGACCCTTCTAGCCAGTAGCGAGTGTATTTAACCACTCAGCCACTGAGACTTTTCACATCCTTCCTACGTAAGAAAAAAAAAACGTCAGCATCTACGTAGATGACCCGTTTATCACAAGAAATAAAAGAAATAGAAAGAAAGAAAAGAAATAAAAGAAAGAAAAGAAAGAAAAGAAAGAAAAGAAAGAAAAGAAAGAAAAGAAATAAAAGAAAGAAAAGAAAGAAAAGAAAGAAAAGAAATAAAAGAAAGAAAAGAAAGAAAAGAAAGAAAAAACAATTAATGACGAGAATAAATAGTCGTCCTTTCGAATATGACGTCACTGACGCACACTTCCTCCAGGAAAGATACTCGTATTTGCATTTATGGTATGCACAATTCAGCTTGCTGATAATAGTTCTAAAAGATGTTACGTCATATGAAGAAGTAGCCAGTGATAGACGAAATATGAGAATAAGATAGATCAATGGTTCTCAATGTGGCGCATATAGACCAATTTAGTGTTCGGGTATTATTTGATTATGGGTAACAATTAAACCAAAAAAAATATTGTCGAAATAATGAGATGGTTACAGTCTTACGGGGTTTATTTAAAAAAAAAAAAATCAAAACGATGAAACTTTGTAATTCTCAGAGTTGATTTTTCTCTGCGACAAAGACAATAAAACAAAACAAAAAACAGCTGAATGGAGATGCTAACACTGAATAGCTAATTAAGATTACGGATAAACATCGGAAGGGTTAATGAGGATATAAATTAACACAGGGATGACTGAATGAAGAATGAAACAAATCATCAAAGTGAAAGATGTTAAGACAATGTTAAATTTACCTATAAGCTAAATAAGTTGTAAGGAAGCCGCGATAGTTCAGTGGTTAGTGAACTGGACTACAAAGGACAAGAGGTAGTGTTCGATCCCAAATGACTGCTTCCGGGTTCACCCAACCTTAAATGGGTACTGGATTTTTTTCTGGGAAAGTCAAGCGGCACGGGCGTAATACCGACCACATTACCCAAAAAATCATGTGCTGAAGGTCTGTAAAATATATGGTCACTAACACCATATTCCCTATACGCCACTTGGCGTGACAGGGGCTCTTTACTCTTTTAAAAATAGGTTATAAGAGCCAGGGTGGCTGAGTGGTCTGTGTGCTCTCTTCTTCATCAGAAGGAGTCGGGTTCGATCCCAAGAAGTGGTATATTTTTTTTTCTGACCGACAGGCTCCTGGATTCACCCAGCCTATAAAAACATGTATCATCGATTTTTGTGGATGCAAAGGAGTCTGGCGGGATACGGACCATATCAACCAAAATGTGACGTTGATATAGAAAACTGGTAATTAACACCACATTCCCAGTACGCCTGGCAATACGTACCTTTACTTTACTTTACTTTAATTTACTTTACTTTTACTTTGCTTTACTTTACTTTAATTTGCTTTACTTTTATTTTAAATTACTTTACTTTTACTTTATTTTTTTCTTTACTTTACTTTCAATTTATTTTACTTTACTTTACTTTATTTTACTCTACTTTACTTTACTTTACTTTACTTCAATAAGATATAGCTTAGAGTCATAGTAGGATCCCCAAAAATATTCTAAGAATTTATTTTGGACACTATCCATTTCTTATAAGAACATGATTTCAAGTATTGCGAGACCTCAGACGGGTGTTAACTTGTAAGGGTGTTGTGCCTCAATGTCACATTTAGTTAAGGGCCTAATCAAGTCTAAATCTAGTACTCACTTTTGGGATTGGTCAAACATAAACGTTTGTCGTGAATAAGTTGGTGACTCTTAAATCATTCACTGGTTAATCTCACAACTGTGGCTGTCGTCGGGAAGTTGCTGGAGACGTTTATCAAGATTTCTCCCCCCTTTACGAGTGAGAGCTGTTTACTAGAATATCATAACGTTTGATGATGTTGTAATATTGTCTTCCCGTCGTTTTCTCTGTCTACCTTTCCTTCTTTTGCCTGGTACTGTGTGCTGTTGTGGCGTATAGAAAATAATAGAAAAGTTGCATTGAAAGAAGAATTAATTAAGAAGGAAAGATTGGATGCTGCATAGTTAACCATGTAACGAGTTTACTAAAAAATGAAGAACTTCTACCTGAAAACCATGAAAAAGTAAAATCAGTTTTATTTTTCCTCACTGATATGTAAGGTCTCCACTGGGGTCTGTTCTTAACCATGCATAGAGACAAAAAAGTACTTTAAAATAATGAGTCACTCTAACTGGCAAGTGAATTATCTTGTAGAACATCATCAGCGGATTTCACCAGAAGATCTAGGTCTCGCATGACTATCCCAAGAAAGCACATCATGACTGTGCCAGGAAAGCACATCATGACTATGTCAGGAAAGCACATCATGACTATGCCAGGAAAGCACATCATGACTATGTCAGGAAAGCACATCATGACTATGTCAGGAAAGCATATCACGATAAAACAGAGACACGGGAGAAAATGCACCAAAGTAATGTATATAGGAGAAGCAAGTTGGATCTAGTACATTTAAATACAATTTTTACTTATTTAAATTAAAGATTATTAGACCTAGGAGCTGGGATGTTTATGTAAGTAAAAACTAAAGGTAAAGTTCGAGACTTCAATCAGCGTCTTAGCATGCGAGTTTTCCCCCTATATGTGCTCGGCCGCCTGTACAGAAGTGTTCGGAGACTTCTGGATAGTGTCGATTCAAGCATCGAAACTCACGATCCAATGCAGTATTCCTCACCTTCCCAGAGTACTATCCCGGTTTCCATTTCTGCCAGCGGCTGGGTCGACCGCGGGGGTATTTATTTTTCCAACCACGAGCACAGCTCAAACTGCTCGCGGCGGGAATCGAACACGGGTTGTCCTAACGTCGGTAGTCCCAGACGTAAAACCTACAGATGTGAACCCAAAGTTGCGATACGTTTCAGGAGCAATGGGACCTGTCATTTTATGGACTCGAAGTGAAGGTAAGTTTATGGGATATGTTTTTTTTTTTTTTTTACGTATGAGGGTAGGGGGGATAGTATGTTACTATTGGTTAGTAAATTTCTAGAGCTGAGATAGCAGCAAGTATAAAATCGGAAGAATTTGTTGAGTTCAGTGTGTAGTCTGTTTAAGGAACAAGGAGTCAATGTTTTATGGAACCGTAAAGAGTTTGCTGAGTTCAGTGTGTAGTCTGTTTAAGGAACAAGGCGTCAATGTTTTATGGAACCGTAAAGAGTTGAGTTCAGTGTGTAGTCTATTTAATAAGGAACAAGGAGTCAATGTTTTATGGAACCGTAAAGAGTTTGCTGAGTTCAGTGTGTAGTCTATTTAATAAGGAACAAGGAGTCAATGTTTTATGGAACGTAAACAGTTTGTTGAGTTCAGTGTGTAGTCTATTTAATAAGGAACAAGGAGTCAATGTTTTATGGAACCGTAAAGAGTTTGTTGAGTTCAGTGTGTAGTCTGTTTAAGGAACAAGGAGTCAATGTTTTATGGAACCGTAAAGAGTTTGGAGTTTAATGAACCAATGTGAAATGATTATAGAGGAACATTTTAAAAAATGACGCATAGAGAGCGTAATTGTTAGAACCACTGGCTTAAGACAACACAGGAAAAGATAATATTTTAATAGGGCAAGGGCTATATGGTATTTCCGTTAGTTTTGAATTCTGCGATTGGCTACTATCTCTAGATTTACATTTTTCTCATTTCCGGCGCCATATAATTACGCAAATTATGTTTTACTTTCGGTACAAGTCGAGGGGCAGTCGTCTGACCCTTGGTTCGTGTTCTCTCCCGAATTCGCGTGCCGCCGTTAATGCGTTTAAGGCTTAATATGTAGTATTGAGATAACGGCCCCCTTCATGTTACGTCAAATAGTGTTAAAATAAAGCCTGTTCGATTGAGTCATTGTTTATTTATGGGAATTAGCATAAAATAACATGGGTTGTGTCATTACATAGATTTGTTTTCAGAGTTACTGCTATCATTATCAAGTGTCATGCTTAAGGTAGCAGGCGATCACGTTCCAGAATGATTTAGGTATTTAGTGCCCCCTATTAGTTCACTTTTTAAACTCTTTCAGTACGGAAGGTTTTATCAATTTAGCGGTACAGATTTCAAAGACAAAATGTTTCATGTTTTTAAATATTATTGAGCATGTTTATATTTATCTAATATTTAACATATTATATATGAGTTTTTAGATAATTAAACAAGGAATTAGATTTCATCAATACCAAGATGATACAAGACATGTAAAAAGAATATGGTTTTTCAACAGTTTACACTAATCAAATTGAGAGTGACGCACTGTGCGGCTAAACGTACATGACCCAAATCGGCGTGACGCTCGGTGCGTCGAAACGTACGGAAAGAGTTAAACTGCTTTTATTCCAGATTTATAATTGTCGTTAATCACTTCCTCTTTCTCTCCTTTCATTTATTTGTTCAGTTCCTGTGGATGTTTCCGATCTTCTCGTTACAGGCAACTGCTGTGTAAACGAGGTTTTGGAACTGGTGTAGAGTGGAAAAGTAATTTTTTTTAAAAAGTAGAGCCCCGTCACGCCAAGTGGCGTATAGGTAATATGGTGTAAGCGACCATAAATGTTATAGACCTTCAACTCATGATTTTTGGGGTAATGTGGTCGGTATTACGTCCGTGCCGCTTTACTCTCCCAGTAAAAAAATCCGGTACCCATTTAAGGTTGGTTGAACCCAGAAGCCGTCGGTTTGAACCGAATCCGACATCATGTCCTTTGTAGTCCAGTTCACTAACCACTGAGCTATCGCGGCTCCCAGAAAGCGAAAAGTGGTTTGATTTATTCTCTCGATCGAGTGGAAAGTAGCACACAACAAATTACATGTGAACTAAAGATTTTTGTTTTCTAGGAGTAATAGAACACACTTCTGACCATTAAGCAAAAGGGCTTCAATAGGCAGTTCACTGAACATAGTCTCTAAGATTATATTTCTTATACAGCACGCGCCGGGCTAACGGGCGTTTTTTCTGCTTTTCTAATTTTTTTTTTTCAAGGAAGAAACAAGAATATTTTCTTTCTTTCATAAAGCGCGCAACTAGATCTCTTTATCACTCTGTTTCTTCCACGAAATCATCATTACTGGGTAGTTGGACGGTCCCTGGTTCGAGTTATTCAGTGAATCTTTCTTTTCGCATTTGTGGTGACTTCCTTGCTTTACCCGTCCCTGGTCTCTGGGTAGTGAGATCCCATGTCTAGAAGTGTCGGATAAAGGAGAAAAACAGGAGGTGCTGTGTACAAAGCCAGTTGGTCCAGTTGGCAGTGTTCCCTAGCGTTTGACTTTTCGTGGCAAGGTGATGTGCCAAGGAGTACGGGTTCAATCCTGCTTTGGACCATATATTGTTCTCTGTTTTTTTTGTTCTCTGTTGTTGATTATTTGTCATTTTTTCAGAGTGTTGTAAACATTCCTCTGAACTGATTCGCTGAATTATGGCCTCGGAAGTTTCCCTCTATAATAATATTCATTTATTATTATTTGTCTCCAGGTGCTGTGTACACTCTGCGCACGCTAAAGAATCCCCGGCAACTGGAAATGTAAAAGAAAAGGTAAAACATGGCGGCTGCCCAGACAAAAACCGGTTGAAAAAAAAATCTACACAAAACGTCTCAACTGTCGACGATAAAAATGTCAGTAGCTATGAAGAAGGAGAGTATCTGCCTATATAGCGAGGGACACCTCGTTAAGACAAGGCTGCCGGTGGGAAAAAAAATGGAAAAGGCGATAATTTTGCACAATTCTGTCCCTTGGGACTTTGTTAGAAATATACATTTGGCTTATGCAAACAAATAGAAGCAAACTCGGATTGTTGAGCTTGATGTTAGATCTCTAGTTAGATATTGATAACCAAAATAGTCTAATAATAGTTTTGGAGTTTCAAGAAATAAGAGAAAGGCGATACAAATGTAATGTGTATACAGAAGAAGAAGATGAAGAAGACGTAGAAGAAGAAGCAGAAGAAAAAAGAGGAAAAGAGGAATATGAGAAAGAAGAAGAAGACGACGAAGAAGGAGACGAATAAGAATAAGATGATGACGGACAAGAAAGCGACAAGGAGAAAATAATAAAATGTGTCTTTCTTTGGTTGACGATATCAAGCTGATATATTTGGGCTTCTCGTCAAGTCACGTCTGTTTGTGGCAGCGGATCGTGTGAGTTGTCACGAATGTGCTTAAACTCGACAAATAAAATCGAACACTTTTAGTCTCATTACAATTTTGTTTATTATTAATGATCCCCCTTTACTTGATGGTTCAGTAAACTTAGATTTACATGAAACTTTATACACTAGGTTACAATGGTCAGCAGCATCATAAGAGCAATTAAAGATGTGTGTGGGTTACAGAGAAACCCCCAACAATATTCAAATTTATTACAAGCATCTGTCTAACAACGTCCGTGTGCTGTCGGAGCCCGAAAGAGGAGTAAAGAATAATGGCGCTGTACCCGACCAATCATGTTCGTAAGAGGCGAGAAAGGAGGGTTGAGCATGGGTCTGGCTATCCCATACTGTAAAAAAATTAAGCCGAAAAAACTTCACAAACATGGACAAGTCAAAGAAAAGAATAACAGTAAATCCGTCATCCAGGAAAGATAAAGGCTCTCTGTCTAAGAGATGTATGACGCAAGCCGGAGAAAGCCGTAAGGAGTCCGGGTTGCCGACTCACCTTTTGTCTACCAGGAAATCCTCCAGAATTGGCACCTGGAATGTACGTACCCTAAACGAACAAGGAAAAGCTGCACAGGCAGCAGCAGAATGAGAAATTATAGGACACACACTGCGGAAGCCAAATAAGAGTATTACACAACAGGCCCTTTTTAGGAATCCCCAGGGGAAAAGACAAAGAGGAAGACCAAGAAATTCTTTGAGAAGACAGACAGAAGCAGAGATTATGATGATGGGAAAGACATAGAATGATCTTAAAAGAATGGCAAGAAACAGAACGACTTGGAAAGTGTTTGTTGAAGACCTATGCTCCACAGGGAGCTGAAAGGTAGAAGACCTGCCTAAGAACTCAGACACAATCACATTGCGGCGACTGCACTGGACAACCGGTATTTATTTTCTGGTCCTATAAGTCCATTCCTCCTTCCCGCACCCCACCTTCCTCCTGGTTATCGCAGTAATATGAAAATACCTTAAATATGTTTTGCCTGACGGTGTTAATACCAAAATGTGAAAACAAACGGAAATAAAATGTAAATAATATATGATCAACTTTCACTAATCGAACATCCGTTAGAATTTTTAGAACACAAAGTCACGAGTTAAAGGACACTCGTACTCCGTCAAGCTCGCTGGCTCGTTGACGCATGCGCTAGCAATCATTTCCACCAAGCGAAGGAGAAAAAATTGCCACGATAAGACGCTTGCCTGTTACATTGCCTTAGTTCCAGGTGGGCCCAGTAATACAGATAAAGAATAAGGTCGTCAAGATTGACGGAATGTAAAGAAATGAACGACTTGGCTACGGTTGTCCCTCGGACACGCCTCGGCGTGGTTGTCCCTCGGACACGCCTCGGCTTGGTTGTCCCTCGGACACGCCTCGGCAAATCATGGGAGGAGGAAGTATGTTTACAGCACTCTGAAAAAATGACAAATAATCAACAGAAAAAAAGAACAATATATGGTCCGCAACAGGTTAGAGCGGGAGCCGCGATAGCTCGCCGCGATAGCTCAGTGGTTAATGAACTGGACTACAAAGGACAAGAGGGAGAGTTCAATCCCAAATACGGTTTCCGGTTCACCCAGCCTTTAATGGGTACCGCATTTTTTTTCTAGGAAAGTAAAGTGGCACGGGCGTAATACCGACCACATTACCACAAAATTCATGTACCGAATGTATGTAAAATGTATGGTCACTAACACCATATTCCCTATACGCCGCCACTTGGCGTGACGGGGGTACTTTACTTTTTTTTTTTTTTTTTTTTTTTACAGGATCGAGCAGCTGAGGAGGCAGTGTTACCTAACGTTTGGCTTTTCGTGGCTGGGCTCTGTGCCATGGATTTCGGGTTCGATCCTGCTTCGGACCATGTTTTTCGATTGCTGTTAACATACCTCGTTCTCCTATGATTCGCTGAATTATCGCCTAGGAAGTTTCCCACTATAATAATATTCATTTTTTATTATACGCCTCGACTAGTTTGTCCTTTGGACTCGCCTCGGACAATGATCAAGAAATTCAGCATTCAAGACTTTTTACAATTATTGTCCTGGTAATTGGTGACAAAGTGAAATGTGGGCAAGACATTTGAGTGTGCAAAATCTTTGTTGTTGTTTTTTTAATTGAGTCACAAGGATGTGAGACTTGTAACTCTCATCGATTGTCTGCTTGCTTGCGTTCGCCCGATGACTAAATAATTCTAGAGTATTCTAGTAGACTATAGAATTCCTCTTTATCATCCGCCCTTAAAAAGACGTTAAGTGGGCGTGTCTGCGTTGTGTTGTGGTTTGCAGTATAACTGTGATATTTGCGCCCAACATATCCGATTTCAGCACGACATTTTTGAGTAGCGGGTTGTCTTCCTTATTCACTTGGCCAAACTAGACAGGTTAGTCTGTTACTAGAGGCACGGAGGAAGAGGTGGAGCAGGGTCTGGATGGTTCTGATTCACCTATCCTGGCGCAAGCCAACAGTTGTGGGTCGCTGACAACTTCCTGCTCTGGTGCTTATGAGGCGCGCTCATTGATTGTGTGAGAACAATGTGTAGTTGACTTATGAGTTAAACATGGATACCTGGATGAGACATGTGTGGGTGTGGAAAAGTCTTGTGGATATTCGTCTAACGTATTGTTAGGTGTGTGGATAATACGTGGATGTGAGAGAAACGTGCGTGTGTCTTTGTGTGGAGGATATATATGGATGTGTCGGAAACAAGAACATTAATGTTGATATAATTAAATTTATAGAGAATAGCATAGATACAGCAACAAGTTATTTTATAATGGGAAAGAGCAAAGAAGACATTACAAGATTTTAAAAGAACCTGTTTATAAGCACTATTCATAGAGAAAATTAAAATACTATTGCCACATTAAACAGCACAGCTGGCTGGAAAGAATACTGGAAGGTATGGTTCCTTGACGACACATCAGGTGCAGGCCAAGAAAAAGGAGGTGTCAAGACATCAAGGAGACCTTGAACATGACAACAGAAGAAGTGGGAGATCTGGCTAGAGAGGGATTCTTTCAGAAGGGTTGCAGTGAATGCACCGTTCAGTGGGAGACTTGGCAAGATACAAATTCTTCCAGACGGGTTGCAGTGAATGCAATGTTCTGTGGGAGATCTGGCTAGAGACAAGTTCTTCCAGACGGGTTTCAGTGAATGCAACGTTCTCAATAAAACATCTCACCTGATGATGATATACTAAAGGCGTTGATAATAAAAAGGACTACGTGTTCGACCTGCGTGTGTGTGTGTGTGTGTATGTGTGTGTGTGTGTGTGTGTGTGTGTGTGCGTGTGTGCTATTCACACGGATAGGTGAGTAAAATAAACTCTTGTATGTGAGAAATGCTTGCTAAAATAAGACGAGAGTTTATATAAGGTACATGTTTAGTCACGGTTAGTCGAAGGCCCCGGTATCACTGCAAACGTATTAAAAGTTCAACCGCCCGTGCCAGTGGAATCATCCGAATTAAAAACTCATCTCAGTTAAGGATCCAAACAAAGAAAGGCAGCTACAATCCCATTATAGCAGCTACAGCACACGCCAAAAAACATAAGGTTAAGCGGCACCAAAAGTTAACGCAGCTGAACTGACATTCTTGATACGATATCATCATTCAGTGTAAGAAATATAAGGTATATAAGGCTTTTATATGAGACGCAGACATATTCATATAATATACATATGAATTTAAAAGAGAACTAGTAAAAATACATATCTTAACAAACAGTCACAGAAAGTCAATAATAAAACTGACAAGGCAGAATATGACATACAAAAAAAAAAACAACAACTAAACAGGTATGTTTGCCAATGCCAATAGGCATGACACTTGATTATGTGATATGTGAATACGTACGTAAATAATGAATGAAGAAACAATGAACCTAGATTTTTTTTTTAAATGAATTCATCATCATCGTCATCCAGTGCCTTCTCCGCAACGAAGGTTGGCTACAATGGATCGCCATTCTACTCTGTTTCTTGCTTTGATGGTGGAGGCTGTCATAGATTGACTTGTCCATCTTTTAATGCTACTCGTCCATGTTAGTCTTGGTCTGCCTCTGCCTCTTTTACCTTGTATTTTCCCTTCCAATATTACTTTTAGTAGGCTGTTGTGTCTTTTAACATGCCACAAAAATTTCATTTGTCTTGTCTTAATTGTATTTAGTAGTTCTCCTTTTATTTTCAGTTGTTTTAAAACTTCATCGTTTGTTATCTTTTCTTTCCATCCAATTCTACCTATTCTTCTATAAATCCACATTTACATTTCTTTAAAAAAAAAAAAAAAAGCGAAATAAACATACTAAAACTTAACGATCGTTCTTTGTCAGTTGCTAATAAAGCACAACAGAAATAAGCAGAAAAAGAATGAAGAATGTTATAATTCTCAAAGCCGATAACGAGTCTAAACCTTTATTCAATAAGTAAATTAGTAGCAACATAAATAATGCAAACAATAGCAGTAACGCTTTCAAACCGTGTTTAATGTATAAACGGTTATTTCTCATCACTAAAATATTCATTTTGTACCAAGAGATATTTCATTTGTTGTAACAGTGATGTCATTTACTGCTACAAACATTTAATTTACCGCCCAAACATTTCATTAACTGCTACAAACATTTCACTTACCGCCACAAACATTTCATTTACCTCCATAAACTCTTCATTTACCATCACAAACATTTCACATGCCGCCCCAAACAATATATTTACAATTCTAATTAATATTCCATAACTAACATTTCATTTACCAGCACAAGCATTTCATTTACCACCACAAACATTTAATTTACAATCCCAAACATTTCATTTACAATCCTAAACATCTCATTCACCGTCAAAAACATTTCATTTACCATCACAAACATTTCATTAACAATCCCAAACATTTCATTTACCACAACAGACATTTTATTTACCGTCACAAACATTTCATTAACCGTCACAAACATTTAATTTATCATCACAAACATTTCATTTACCATCCCAAACATTTCATTTACCGTCACAAACATTTCATTTACCATCACAAACATTTCACTTACCGCCACAAACATTTTATTTGCAATCCCAAACATTTCATTTACCACCACAAACATTTCATTTTCCACCACAGACATTGCATTTACCATCACAAACATTTCATTTACCACCACAAACATTTCATTTTCCACCACAGACATTGCATTTACCATCACAAACATTTCACTTACCATCACAAACATTTCATTTTCCACCACAGACATTGCATGTACCATCACAAACATTTCATTTGCCATCACAAACGTTTCATTTACCATCACAAACATTTCATTTACCACCACAGACATTTCATTTACAATCACAAACATTTCATTTACCATCACAAACATTTCATTTACCACCACAGACATTTCATTTACAATCACAAACATTTCATTTTCCACCACATACATTTTATTTACCGTCACAAACAATTCTTTATCACCACAGAGATTTCATTTACCATCACAAACATTTCATTTATCATCACAGACATTTCATTTACCATCACAAACATTTCATTTACCATCACAAACATTTCATTTACCATCACAAACATTTTATTTACCATCACAAACATTTCATTTATCGTCACAAACATTTCATTTACCATCACAAACATTTTATTTATCATCACAAACATTTCATTTTCCACCACAGACATTTCATTTACTATCAAAAACATTTCATTTATCACCACAAACATTTCATTTACCATCACAAACATTTCATTTACCACCACAGACATTTCATTTACAATCACAAACAATTGATTTTCCACCACAGACATTTCATTTACCATCACAAACATTTCATTTACCACCACAGACATTTCATTTACCATCACAAACATTTCATTTATCATCACAAACATTTCATTTACCACCACAAACATTTCATTTACCATCATAAACATTTCATTTACCGTCACTAATATTTCATTTACCACCACAAACATTTCATTTACCACCACAAACATTTCATTTACCACCACAAACATTTCATTTATCATCACAAACATTTCATTTACCGTCACTAACATTTCACTTACCACCACAAACATTTCATTTACCACCACAAACATTTCATTTACCGTCACTAACATTTCATTTACCACCACAAACATTTCGTTTACCACCACAAACATTTCATTTGCCGTCACTAACATTTCATTTACCACCACAGACATTTCATTTACCATCACAAACATTTCATTTACTATCCCAAATATTTTGTTCGACTTGTCTTCATAAGAAATTCAATGACCTATATAAACATTTCTTTTCCAATTTCTAAATTTTGTTTGTATAATTTACCACCATCCACATGTTGTTTACTCTCCCAAACATTACATTATCTGCTAAAAAGCAATTCATTTACCACCACAAACTTTACATTCAATATAATAAATAATTTATTTACCATCTCAAACTTTACACTCATCTCAATAAACAATTCATTTACAACCACAAACTTTACACTCAACATAATAAACAGTTCATGTACAATCACAAACTTTACATTTAATACAATAACAATTATTTAGCAGCTTCTAGCTTTACATTCAACACAATACAACAATTTTGCAACAACAAACTTTACACTCAATACAACAAACAATTCATTTACAATCACAAACTTTACACTCAACGCAATAAACAGTTCATGTAGAACCACAAACTTTACACTGAAAACAACAATTAATATATTTACAACTACACACTTTACACTCAACGCAATAAACAGTTCATTTACAATTACATACTTTACACTCAACACAATAAGCAATCCTTTTACCACCACACACTTTACACTCAACACAATAAACAATTCATTTACAACTACACACTTTACGCCCAACACAATAACTAATTCATTTACAACTACACACTTTACTCTCAAAATAATAACAATTCATTTACAACTACACACTTTACGCTCAACACAATAAACAGTTCATTTACAACTACATAATTTACGCTCAACACAATAAACAATTCATTTACAACTACAAACGTTACGCTCAACACAATAAACAATTCATTTACAACTACACATTTTACGCTCAACACAATAAACAATTCATTTACAAGTACATACTTTACTCTCAACACAATAAACAATTCATTTACAACTACACACTTTACGCTTAACACAATAAACAATTCATTTACAACTACACACTTTACGCTCAACACACTCAACAATTCATTTACTACTTCACACTTTACAATAAACAGTTCATTTAGAACTACATACTTTACACTCAACACAATAAACAATTCATTTACAACTACACACTTTACACTCAACTCAATAAACAATTCATTTACCGCTAAGGAGAACACATGTTCGTATTCCGGTTAGGTCAAAAGTTGTTTTCTCCCATCGTGGGTGAAATAAAAACTGAGACCCGAACACCTCGTGGTGACTGCACTGGGCAAGCAGCCTTTAAACTCCAAACTTACAATTCTCTCCTGCAGACCCCAGTAATGAGAGAATGCCGTAAAAATAGTTTTTTGTGTGTTTTTTTCGTTTATTTACAGATATTTACCGTAAACATTTTATTTACTACTACACCCTTGCTACTTTTGTCCTTTACGTCTAAAATATTTCACTTGCGATAACTTTGCGAGCGTATACAGTAGCAGTAGAATCTTGTATTAATCTATTTCACGAGTAGATGTGTACGTAATAACGGATGAACAGTCAAGTAAAGAATCTCGTGTAGCCGACACTCAATTCCCTCGTCAAAAAGCTCGATTCTCGTCTTATCACGGCGTATTAATTGCCTGAACTCGTCTCCTGCCAACAATTCCCTGTTTCTACAAATTGAAATTAGCTGACACGTGACCCCGGAAGTTTTTATATCTCCGAAACATCCTGGGATTCTACTTACGGCCCGTGAGACTGCAACCGGCTCTGATCATCTGATTTTCCTGTCGACTGAGTTTTCCATCAGGAAAATCTCCGCGCGTTCCGTCAGAACATTATTTCGTCAAGTTTTGTCTGAATTTGTAACCTCGACGCGAGGTCCGGGTTTCCTCGGATTGGATAGCTGAGATGGAGTTGTATTGTGAGGGGTTTGTTTTGAGTGCTGGGTTATATGTTTGTATGTTGAGTGAGTGAGTGATGGGTTATATTGTATATGTTGAGTGAGTGAGTGAGTGATGGGTTATATTGTATATGTTGAGTGAGTGAGTGATGGGTTATATTGTATATGTTGAGTGAGTGAGTGAGTGATGGGTTATATTGTATATGTTGAGTGAGTGAGTGAGTGATGGTTATATTGTATATGTTGACTGAGTGAGTGAGCGATGGGTTATATTGTATATGTTGAGTGAGTGAGTGATGGGTTATATTGTATATGTTGAGTGAGTGAGTGATGGGTTATATTGTATATGTTGAGTGAGTGAGTGATGGGTTATATTGTATATGTTGAGTGAGTGAGTAAGTAAATGAGTGAGTGAGTGATGGGTTATACTGTATATGTTGGGTGAGTGAGAAAGTGAACGAGTGATGGATTATATTGTATATATTGAGTGAGTGAGTAAGTAAATGAGTGAGTGAGTGATGGGTTATATTGTATATGTTGAGTGAGTGAGTGATGGGTTTTATTTTGTATATGTTGGGTGAGTGAGAAAGTGAACGAGTGATGGATTATATTGTATATGTTGAGTGAGTGAGTAAGTAAATGAGTGAGTGAGTGATGGGTTATATTGTATATGTTGGTGAGTGAGTAAGTAAATGAGCGAGTGAGTGATGGGTTATTTTGTATATGTTCGGTGAGTGAGAATGTGAGCGAGTGATGGATTAGATTGTATATGTTGAGTGAGTGAGTAAGTAAGTGAGTGAGTGAGTGATGGGTTATATTGTATATGTTGAGTGAGTGAGTAAGTAAATGAGTGAGTGAGTGAGTGATGGGTTATATTGTATATGTTGAGTGAGTGAGTAAGTAAATGAGTGAGTGAGTGATGAATTATATTGTATTTTAGGTGAGTGAGTAAGTAAATGAGTGAGTGAGTGATGGATTATATTGTATATGTTGAGTGAGTGAGTATGTAAATGAGTGAGTGAGTGATGAATTATATTGTATTTTAGGTGAGTGAGTAAGTAAATGAGTGAGTGAGTGATGGATTATATTGTATATGTTGACTGAGTGAGTAAGTAAATGAGTGAGTGAGTGATGGGTTATACTGTATATGTTGAGTGAGTGAGTGATGGGTTATATTGTGTATGTTGAGTGAGTGAGTTATGGGTTATATTGTGTATGTTGAGTGAGTGATTGAGTGATGGGTTATATTGTATATGTTGAGTGAGTGAGTGATGGGTTATATTGTGTATGTTGAGTGAGTGAGTGATGGGTTATATTGTATATGTTGAGTTATTGAGTGATGTATTGTATATGTTGAATGAGTGAGTGAGTGATGGGTAAAATTTATATGTTGAGTTAGTGAGTGAGTGAGTGAGTGAGTGAGTGAGTGAGTGAGTGAGTGAGTGAGTGAGTGAGTGAGTGAGTGAGTGAGTGAGTGAGTGAGTGAGTGATGGGTAATATTGTATATGTTGAGTGAGTGCGTATGTGAAGAGGTGACGGGTTATAGCGTATATGTTGAGTGAGTGGTGTGTTATATTATATATTGTATGTTTTGAATGAGTGGTGGGTTTAATTTTATATATTAAGTGAGTGATGAGTTGTATTTATGTGTTGAGTGAATGATATGTGTTATGTTGATCGAGTTGGCATTTACATTTTATATATTCGTGAGTGATGGATTTGTTTCTGTGATTAGCAATTGATGAATTTATGTTAGATGTTTCTGTGAGAAGTGGATTCATTATGTATGCCTGTGAATAATTCAATTATTATGAGAACGTTGTATTCACCATTGTCCGTCTGAAAGAATCTCTGTTCCTAGCCAGTTAGCACCAGAAGAGCATCAGACGACCATCGTTACCCCAGATGAATTAGATGTTGCCCTCAAAGGATTGAAGCTCAAAAGTTCCCCTGGTAAAGATGAAATCACCAACGAAATGCTCATAAATCTGGGACAGAAAGCCAAGAGCCAGCTTCTACGGATAATAAATGCTAGCTGGAAGAGAGGTCATGTGCCAGCAATCTGGAAAGAAGCTATTATGGTGCCCATCCTCAAGCGTGGAAAAGACCCAAGTACGTACAGACCAATTAGCTTACTGAGCTGCCTGAGTAAACTCATGGAAAGGCTGGTTAACAGAAGACTTATGTGGCATTTGGAGACAAAACAACAAATCGTACCACAACAAAGTGGCTTCTGTCAGCACAGATCAACTTAAGACCTGGCCACCTACATTGCACTGGAAATAGAGGATGCTCTACAAGAAAAGAAACACACACTGGCAGTGTGGGTCGACATAGAGAAGGCTTTAGATAGGGTATGACGAGAGGGTTTAAAGAACAAGCATTTTAGACTTGGCATCCAGGGTTGTTTATTCAATTGGGTCTCTCAATACCTTCAGGATAGAACGGCCAGAGTACAAGTTCAAGGTCAAATAAGTAAGAAGGTCACAATCGAACAAGGTGTCCCACAAGGCGGAGTCTTGTCCCCAACACTCTTTTTAATTTTCATAAATGACATCGTAATGGACATTCCACACAGAATACACTCAGCAATATACGCAGATGATCTGGCGTTATGGGCTCGCGAGGAAAGTATGTCGGTGGCTGGTTCCAGGATGCAAGATGCCCTATGTGAACTTGAAAAATGGAGGAACACCTGGTTCTTACCAATCAACGAGAAAAAAAAAACTACATATACAATTTTCAGCCAATCAAGAAACACACTCTCTGCAAACTTGAAGATAAAAGACTATACACTCCCTATTGACCAAAACCCAACATATCTTGACGTCACCATGAATCGCAGAATGACTTGGAAAAATCAGATAGACAGAGCAAGAAAAAAAGCCAGAAAACGAACAAATATTATGAAGAAATTGGCAGGAACGGACTGGGGAGCAGACAGCAGTATCTTGAAGCGACTATACGTAGGACGAGTCAGACCAGTCCTAGAGTATGGAGTCACAGCCTGGGCTATGGCTTCCAAATCACACCTTAGCAAAATTAAATGAACACAGAACCAAGCTGCCCGTATCATCACTGGTGCTATGAAATCTACACCTATCAAGACTCTAGAAAAAGTAACAGGTTTATAACCCTTAGATGAGAGACGATCACTAAAGTATTGCAACAAGCGGAGAAATATAGAAGGCTCCTTAGCCACCCCATGCACCAAAGAATAACTGGTTCCGGAATTGTACGACTAAAGAGGAGCAACTTCGCTGCAATTGCCAATGAACTAACTACTGGAGACCCAGTACTTTCCCAAACAATATCGAAACCCTTGGGCCCATCTGATATGTCTCCTCGTGGGAGACATAAAATATCAGAACTTAAGGAAAATATAACAGGAATCATGAAAAAAGGCACCCAATCAGACACAGAAAGAAAACACGTAGCTGAAAAACACATACACGATACCTACCCACAGGACTCTTGGTCCCACATATACACAGATGGCTCTGCTACAAATGCAACCAAAAATGGAGGGGGAGGTGTGTTCTTGACGCTCAATAACCAGGACGAGATCATCAAGTAAATAGCTACTGGGAAATTCTCAAACAACTTTAAAGCAGAAACTGAGGCCCTAAGAGATTCTGCAAGACTGGCTACTCAACACAAAAATAAAATGCACAATAAATTGGTGATTCTGACTAATGCACTGTCAGTACTATTAGCTATAAAAAGCCCCAAGAACAATGAACTAGATGACTTGAGAACAGCCCTGGACCAACTATGCAATAACTCCCAGAGAGTAGTCATTCAGTGGATACAATCACACTGTAATATACATGGGAACGAACGCGCAGACAAATTAGATAAAGAGGGAGGGAGATTACCACAAGAAAACCATCCGCTCAGTTGTGATGAAGCCAAATCCGTCCTCAAAGGTCAGTACCATGAAAAATGGAAACGAAAACACCCGAAGCATAAGGAGAGTGACGGATACCATCAACTATCAAGTAGGGATCAAGTCATCATACTTCGCCTACGCACTGTCCACAATAGAATGAGAAATCACATGTTCACCAAATTCAAAATAGGTACAACCAGCCTATGCCACTGTACACTGGACAATATGACTACAAAGCATGTTCTACAGGATTGCCCCCAGTACACAGACCTGAGAAGAGCAATGTGGTCTACACCCACTTCCCTTGAAGAAAAACTATATGGGGCAATCGAATCACTTAAACAGACAAGCTGCCTTCATGGGAGAGTCTCGAATCCTACTCTGATTGTCTTCATCGCAGAGAGATTTATCATAATCATCATCATCATGTGCCATACCGGTGGCGTAGGCGATCATGTCCCTCCACAATCTTCTATCTACAGTGCATCGTATCAGTTCTGTTGTTGACTGTTTTCCATGCCATGACACCAAGCTATCCAGTATTTTCTCTCTCTGTCGTCCGCGATCTCTCTTTCCTTTTATTTTTCCAATTGTAACCAAGTATTCCAACTTTCCTCTTCTCATGATGTGCTCCAAAAATGTTGATTGCTTCTTTCTGATGTTTTTTAAGAGCTCCCTTTTTGTGTTGGCCTCTTTTAGAACTTCCTCATTGGTCCTTTTAGCTGTCCAGGGAACTTTTAACATTCTTCTGAGAAATCCCATCTCTGTGGCCTCTAATCGTCTTTTCATTTGTTTATCTATTGTCCATGATTCGCTTCCATAGGCCATAATTGGTTCTATATAGCACCGATGAACTCTCTTTCTCATTTTTATTGACATAGATTTGTTGCATAAGATATTTTTCGTTTTCTGAAATGCTATTTGGCATGAATGCTATTCTGCTTTTTATTTGTGTGGTGCATCTCCAATCTGATGTTATTATTGTGCCCAAGTATTTGAAACGTTGCACTTGTTTCAGATTTGTCTCGTTTATTTTTATGCTGCATGATGGTGATGATTGTTTCTTCTATATAACCATTACTTCTGTTTTCTTACTATTCAGACTGAGACCTTTCTTGTTGCTTTCTTTTACTATTATGTCTATCATTTTTTGTAGTCTGCTTTCTGTCTCTGCTATTAAGACTGTGTCATCCGCATATCGCAAATTATTTATGTTGTGACCGTTGACTTCAATGAGAGATTTATAGTATGCGAACTAGATGGTACGTTGGACATGTGATGAGAAGAGATAATAATCGAATAGCAAAGCAAGCCCTCATATGGGAAACAACAGGTAAAAGAAAAAGAGGAAGACCCAGGGAGACACTGAGAAGAACATTGATGAGAGAGGCAAGAGCAGCAGGAATCGGCTCCCTCAATGAGATAGAACTGCTTGCACAGAACAGAGACAGATGGCGAGATTTGATAAAATATATTTAAAAGAAAACTGCTAGAACAAAAAATTCATATAGGAGAAGGTGTATCTTGGTCTACGCCCTATGGGCCGGTTACGGCTCGAAAGGTCAATAGATAGAACTAGATGGGGCTGTGAGAATGCGTTGTATGTCTTGCGATTGTTTTGGTCTTGTTCAATATTAAATGTCCTTATAATGGTAGTTTTGACTTTTTTGACTTTATGTTTTGCCAATAATTGTTTTTTTTTCAGTTAGATACTCTATCAACCTGCACCATCAAAGCAAGAGACAGAGTAGAATGACGCTCTATGGTAGCCAACCTTCGTTGCGGAGGCTGCGCTTGATGATGATGATGATGATGACTCTATCAACGATATCACTGCGTTACTTAGTTTTTGTTTCCCCCCCCCCCCCTTTTTTTGTAATCAGTGAATGTTTTTTTTTCGCTCGAATTGTAAAAAAAAATGTTGTATTTTATATTGTATGTTGCATCGATTGGAGCGTTTATGTTTGATGCTGTATCAGTGATTTATGCGGGATTGTTTTTCAGAGAAAGATTGGAGCGTTTATGTTTGATGCTGTATCAGTGATTTATGCGGGATTGTTTTTCAGAGAAAGATTGGAGCGTTTATGTTTGATGCTGTATCAGTGATTTATGCGGGATTGTTTTTCAGGGAAAGATTGGAGCGTTTATGTTTGATGCTGTATCAGTGATTTATGCGGGATTGTTTTTCAGGGAAAGATTGGAGCGTTTATGTTTGATGCTGTATCAGTGATTTATGCGGGATTGTTTTTCAGAGAAAGATTGGAGCGTTTATGTTTGATGCTGTATCAGTGATTTATGCGGGATTGTTTTTCAGAGAAAGATTGGAGCGTTTATGTTTGATGCTGTATCAGTGATTTATGCGGGATTGTTTTTCAGAGAAAGATTGGAGCGTTTATGTTTGATGCTGTATCAGTGATTTATGCGGGATTGTTTTTCAGAGAAAGATTGGAGCGTTTATGTTTGATGCTGTATCAGTGATTTATGCGGGATTGTTTTTCAGAGAAAGATTGGAGCGTTTATGTTTGATGCTGTATCAGTGATTTATGCGGGATTGTTTTTCAGAGAAAGATTGGAGCGTTTATGTTTGATGCTGTATCAGTGATTTATGCGGGATTGTTTTTCAGAGAAAGATTGGAGCGTTTTTGTCTGATGCTGTATCAGTGATTTATGCGGGATTGTTTTTCAGAGAAAGATTGGAGCGTTTATGTTTGATGCTGTATCAGTGATTTATGCGGGATTGTTTTTCAGAGAAAGATTGGAGGGTTTATGTTTGATGCTGTATCAGTGATTTATGCGGGATTGTTTTTCAGAGAAAGATTGGAGGGTTTATGTTTGATGCTGTATCAGTGATTTATGCGGGATTGTTTTTCAGAGAAAGATTGGAGGGTTTATGTTTGATGCTGTATCAGTGATTTATGCGGGATTGTTTTTCAGAGAAAGTATTTTTATTGACGACTGTGAGAATTGCAATAATTCGGCATCTAATAGATTCAGAACCTAATAGATTCAGCATTCTGAAAGACTGTCACTATCGTACTTAGCATGTGACCCATTTAAGATAAGACCACAAGAAACCTCTCTGTTGTTTCATCATCAGCATCATGTGTCATATGGTTGGTATAAGTGATCAAGTCCTTCCACAATTCTCTGTCCACAGTGCCTCAAATCAACTTTGTTGTTGAGCGATTTACCATACCATGACACCTAGCTAAGTAGCATCTTCTCTCTGTCTGTCTCTCTCTCTCTCTATCTCTCTCTCTCTTTCTTTCTATTTTTGTCTGATGTAATCAAATATTTCAAATTCCACTTCAGGTGATGTTTTCAAAAATTGTCGATTTGTGTGTATTATGCTTTTTTTGACCTCTCTTTTTGTGTTGGCCTACATGATAAATTTTCTTGTTGATCATTTTCACTGTCCATGTATATCTCAACATTATTCTGAAAGAATCCATCTATGTGGCCTCTAATCGCCCTTTCTATTGTTTGTCTACTGTCCGTGGTGTTTTGGTTCAAGGAAAAGCTCATCATTTCAGTATCAGACATGTGGTTACATGGTTTAACGGCTGATTTCGTTTTAGTATCTCAAAAACGTTCACTTCTAATCATTCTGGACAGTCCTACAAAAACTGTCTTGTATGTGGGTACAGGATATACACATTTATAACATAATTTATATTCACTACAGACTCTATAATTATTCAATATTTTCTGGAACAACTTTTATGAAAGGATTTGCCATCTATAGGATTGTCGTGAGCACTGAAACCATGGACACTTCGAAGGGGCACATTGGCGGTATGTTTCAAATATTTTAGTCATCCGTTGATGGATGAAGAGAATGTACGGGATTGAAGAGTGTACTAAAGGGTTGATAGATAGTAAAATGATCGCAGAAAGCTAACTACATGTAAAGGGTTAAGGCATAAAATGCGAAGCTGCAGTAAAGCTGAATGTGAGGAAAAATAAAAATTTTTTTTAAATGGTATGTATTTTGTGTGTGTGTTTTTTTTGTTTGTTCCTGATGAAGGCCTATTGGGCCGAAACGTTGTTTAGTCTGTGTCGTCCACTTATCACGTAAAGCTTTTTACATACCATTTTTTAAATTTTTTTTATTTTTCCTAACTACATGTAGTATGTTAGGAGTATATAGTATATTCTATCTATCTATCTATTGTCCTTTCGAGCCGAAGACGGCACATAGGGCAGAACCACAATCTCAAAAACAGAAACTTTGTGTTCCAAAGTGGCACATATTGCGGAGATCGCTGCTCTAAAATAAATGACGCTGTTTCCATAACAATACTTTTTACAATGACAGCTTGTCAAGCCATCGATCAAACTTCTTAGTCGCCTCTTACGACATGCCTGGAAGGTCACAGTGTTACTATTCTTTACTTCCCTCACAATGAGGCCCCAGTAACACACATAATATAATATAATATATTACCACCCCATAAGTGGCTGCTAACTATATATAGAATGTTACTAGATTAAGGTGAGTCTTAGAAGCCTTCAAATGATGATGATAGATGCGTGTGAGGGGTCCTGTTGCTTATTTGCCGGACACATTTAACAATATTCTCAATTGACTTTCATACACGTGCCACATAGGAGCAAATGCAACTGTAAGTAGTGATTTATACAATAGCTGTGATATCTTCTTGATCTAACTATGTCTGTCCTCTCCATAATGAATGTTCTCACAGCAGGTGTCCATTTGTTTTTTTCTCTCCATAATTAGTGCTCTCACAACAGGTGCCTCTTTGTTTTTTCTCTCCATAATTAGTGCTCTCATAACAGGTGGCCCTTTGTTTTTTTTCTCTCCATAATTAGTGCTCTCACATCAGGTGCCCCTTTGTTTTTTTTCTCTCCATAATTAGTGCTCTTACAACAGGTGCCTCTGTTTTTTTTCTCCATAATTAGTGCTCTCACAACAGGTGCCCCTTTGTTTTTTTCTCTCCATAATTAGTGCTCTCACAACATGTGCCTCTTTGTTTTTTCTCTCCATAATTAATGTTCTCGCAACAGGCACCTCTTTGTTTCTACTCTCCATGATAAGGTTCACACAGGGCATTGAGTGGTCTAGAGGCTATATGTCAGCCACTGAACAAGAAGTATCGCAGGTTCGATTCTCACAGCAAGCGGTGGACGTTTTTTTTTTTAAATCGAATCTGTGGCTTTACTCTTCCCTAATCTCGGAGTAGTGAGATCCGATGTCTAGCCCTCCTGGTAGTGAGATCCGATGTCTAGCCCTCTCTACGTAGTGAAATCTGATGTCTAGCCGTCTCTGGGTAGTGATATCTGATGTCTAGCTCTCTCTGGGTAGTGAGATCCTATGTCTAGCCCTCTCTGGGTAGTGATATCTGATGTCTAGCTCTCTCTGGGTAGTGAGATCCTATGTCTAGCCGTCTCCGGGTAGTGATATCTGATGTCTAGCTCTCTCTGGGTAGTGAGATCCTATGTCTAGCTCTCTCTGGGTAGTGATATCTGATGTCTAGACCTCTCTGGATAGTGAGATCCTATGTCCTAGCCCTGTCTGGATAGTGAGATCCTATGTCTAGCCCTCTCTGGGTAGTGAGATCCTATGTCTTGCCCTCTCTAAAAACGGCTACAGAACGTGAGTTCTCATGTGCATTCAGCTCTCATTTATAGAACTCTTAGCAGATGAAAATGGAAAAAAAGATTAACCATAAATGGTCGCTGCCCGGGCAAAATTAATAGGGCTAAAAATTAACCGAAAATGTTAAAACTCGCGACGATTATGAGAGTATCTTTCTTTGAAGTATATATTTGCCAATATCGCGGGGGACACATGAGCAGACGATCGCCCGTGAGAAACTATAGGGAAAGAGTGTATTCCCATAAAATTGACTCCCTCTTGACCTTCTTTTCTTCTACCTTTCAGCTCCCTGTGGAGCATATGTCTTCAACAAACACATTCCAAGTCTTTCTGTTTCTTGCCATTCTTTTAAGATCATTCCATGTCTTCCCCATCATCTTCATCTCTGCTTCTGTCTGTCTTCTCCAAGAATTTCTTGGTCTTCCTCTTTGTCTTTTCCCCTGGTGATTCCAAAAAAGGGCCTGTTGTGTAATACGCTCAGTTGGCTTTTGCAGTGTGTGTCCTATCCAGCACCATCGTCTTCGCTATATCCCTTTATCCACTGGTGTTTGACTGGTACATTTCCATAATTCTATGTTAGTGATTTTGTCCTGCCATTTCCATCCTTTTATTCTGCGTAAGCATCCATTAATGAAAGTCTGTATCTTCATGATTGTCAATTTTGTTGTTCTCTATGTTTCACAGCCATATAATAGGACCGACTTAACATTTGAGTAGAACATTTTTATTTTTGTATTTAACCTAATTTTTTTTTACTTCCATATGTTTCCCAGTGCAACAAAAGCTCCCCTTGCTTTTGATATCCTTATTTTGGTATCATTTTCTGTTCCTCCCTCTTTATCTATATTACTGCCCAGATATATGTAAGCCCTAACAAATGGTTAGAGTTACAAGACTACACCCACGCATGTCTACTGAGTGATTCGATGAACATGATAAAAAAAAAGTGGAGACAGGCTCTGTACGCATGCAATGGGTAGAGTCATTGCAGAAGTCCAAAATACAACAGGTCACCTTTGTTTATGTCCCTGGATATGCGGGAGTAGGGGAAAATGAAAGAGCGGACAGGTTGGCTAGCTGCGCTGTCGTTGAGGACGGGCAACCAATGGATCGGGCGGACATCATCAATGCCTTCCGAGATGTGGGAAGAGCACAGGACTTCGACAAACACAGATCCACGCCACTTCTTCGGATGATGGAAATGGGAGTTAAGTTGGGCACAGCCAGAAACGAGAAACTTAGTGGCCGTGTAAGAAAACTTATCAAACAACATAGAACTGGCGTCGTCAGTCGCTGGACACTGAGGGAATTGCTGAAGAGGGGATCTGAGCACCTATGGACATGTTCGGAGTGCAATGATAATGACTCGCAAATAACTCAATAACTCATTGTAAGCCCTCTTGACTTGGCTAGTGATATCAAGCTGGTGGACACAAACAAAGAACAAAACTCTGTTCCTACAAATAAATACATCTTTGTCTTTTCTGCCCATAATTAATGATCCTGCAACGAATGTCTCTAGACCACTCTTCTGCATGCTTAATGTACACAAAATATATGCCTCCATATCTAGCCTCTCCATCATTAATAACCTCACAATTCTTCTATTTCTTTCCTTTCACATTTATCGTTCAGTGTCGGGTTATAATCTGTGATCTTTTGCTTTTCTGTTGGCCACTCCTGCTGTTATGTTTTCTAGTGATTTTAATTTCCCATAAATCCATCGATTTCGTTGACTGCCCTTGAGTCTGGTGCTCTCGCAGCGTTTGATGAAGGCTCGTTTTGTAGTCTTTTGATCTTTCTGCCTCATCACGTGGTCAAACTATTTTACCTGTTGTTTCTTTATGTACCATATGGCGGGAATTATTCCTAGCTTCTTTCACAAATTCTTCATTTCTGATTTTATCTCTCATGCAATTTTTAGTCATTTATCTAACACATTCCATCTCGGTAGTGGTAATCTTTCTTATTGCTCTTACATTTAATTTCTAGGTCTGATATTGGTAGCATAACATGGAACAAACAATAAAGGTCTTATTGTCTCCTCCCTTCATGTCTGATGTTTCCAAATGTATCTTTACATATTAATGATTTCTACTTGCGCATCAAAAGCCTTTAGGGAGCCGCGATAGCTCAGTGGTTAGTGAACTGGACTACAAAGGACAAGAGGTAGGGTTCGATCCCAAACCGACGGCTTCCGGTTCACCCAGCCTTTAATGGGTACCGGATTTTTTTCTGAGAAAGTAAACCGGCACGGGCGTAATACCGACCATATTACCCCAAAAATCATGTGTCGAAGGTCTGTAAAATTGATGGTCACTAACACCATATTCCCTATACGCCACTTGACATGACGGGGGGTAACTTTACTTTTTTTTTGGCTTGTATCAAAAGCCTTTAAAGTTAAGCATCAGTTCTTTTATTATTTATTGCGCAGGACTATAACCAGAGACTATATATCCGCTTAAGTCTTTGAATGTCAGATTCTTCGATATATTATTTCCGTTCGTATAATCCCTGCCATTTGTCTTATTTCGCTTTATTAATTTTTTTGTTTGTTTCTGCATATCTATAAACATGGACTTGAGTCGGAGAATTTCCGTTATTGTGAATGGAAAGTTCTCGAAATAAACAGTTAAAAAAAATAACGTACGCGTAAGCGTGACAAAAGAATTGCGTGACGTGTGCAGAACACGCCCATATAAGTCGCCCGCCAAGAGGACCTCAAATCTGCTAGTGAGAGAGTATTAAAATTAAGCTTTGCTATAAACACATATTTTTGTGTGTGAATATAGGTTAATGAAGAAAAAGCATTGCATGTAAGATGGAGAATAGCGTTAACTTGATTAGACTTTAGTGATTTTATTAATTTGATAAACAGATTTTAATGCACATCGTTAACAGAGTTTTAATGTGTGGATGTTAATGAAAGACGTTTGTTACGTTTTGAGAGTGTGGTGTGTTTATTTAGTGAACGGTGTGTTATGTGTTTATGTTAATGAAGGTAGTGTGCTGCACGTTAATGGGGGGGATTTTTACTGTATTTATGTTAATGAGTGTAGTGTGCTGCACGTTAATGAGGGGATTTTTACTGTTTATGTTAATGAGTGTAGTGTGCTGCACGTTAATGAGGGGATTTTTACTGTTTATGTTAATGAGTGTAGTGTGCTGCACGTTAATGAGGGGATTTTTTACTGTGTTTATGTTAATGAGTGTAGTGTGTTGCACGTTAATGAGGAGGTTTTTACTGTGTTTATGTTAAAGAGAATGTAATATGAATTTAAATATTTGGGAACTTTGTTAACCTCAGACGGAAGATGTACAAAAGATGTGAGATGCAGAATGGCTCAGGCAAAAGCAGCTTTCCAGAAAATGAGGAAGATACTATGCAATCCATTTTTGACAATAGAAACAAGAAAAAGAGTTCTTAAATGTTATGTAGAGCCAGTCTTAATATATGGATGTGAATGATGGACAATAGGACAACAGACAAGAAAATCACTGGAGTCTTTAGAAATATGGTTTCACAGAAGAATGTTGAGAATACCATGGGCAGCTAAGAAGAGTAATGAAGAGGTTCCGAGAGAGGTCAAAGCAAAAATTTCCAATATTAGGAAGAAACAATCAACATTTTTGTGGCCATGTAATGAGAAGAGAACAACTGGAATATATTGTAACAACTGGAAAAATTGAGGGACGAAGAGATAGAGGGAAGCAAAGAGAGAAAATACCAGACAGCTTAAGAGAATGGCTTGGCAGAAGGTCAACAACAGAAATCATAAAGAACTGTCGAGATCGAAAGATGTGGAGAGACATGATCATTTACGCCAGTAGGCCCGGTACTTGATGATGATGATGATGATGTTAATGAATGTAGTGTTCAATGTACGCTAATGTTCTTGGTTTTGATTTCACGAGGTAGCGTCACTGCATTCAGAGCATTCCCATATCTGCTCCACGGTTAATTCTTCAATGTCAACCCATAACAGCCAGCTAAAAGTAAGTTAATGGCTAAGTAGTTAGCACACTAGTTTAGTCATAAATTTAAATCGGTGGACCCAAGTGAAGAAAAAAATACTTAAATGATCCACTGTTTTAGAGAGAGTAGTAACACAGAGAAGAAAAACTCTCATGAGCTTCTCTAAATGATGTGATCTATTAGGGCTGATCTATAAATGATTATTTATTTACTTACTTATTGAGTATTTGTTATTCTTATATACTTATTGATTTATTTGTTTCCTTACATTCTCCCCATAGAAAACACTTCACTTTCTTGTATTCTCCATACTGTAAACGCTTTACTTTCTTACATTTTCACTATTGTAAACGGTTTAATTTCTTACATTCTCCATATTTTAAATGTTTTACATTCTTACATTCTCCCTATTGTACACGCTTTACTTTCTTGTATTCTCCCTAGTGTAAACGCTTTACTTTCTTACATTCCCACTAGTGTAACGTTTTACTTTCTTACACTCTCCCTATTGTAAACGCTTTACTTTCTTACATTCTCCCTATTCTAAAAGCTTTACTTTCTTACATTCTCCAAGTTGGAAGCGCATTGCTTTCTTACATTCTCCATATAGTAAATGATTTACTTTCTTACACTCTCCCTAGTGTAAACGCTTTACTTTATTATACTCTGCCTATAGTAAACGCTTTACTTTCATACATTCTCACTAGTGTAAACGCTTTGCTTTCTTACATTCTCCCTTTTGTAAAAGCTTTGCTTTCATACATTCTCTCTAGTGTAAACATTTTGCTTTCTTACATTCTCCCTATTGTAAACGCTTTACTCTCTTACATTCTCCCTAGTGTAGCCGGTTTCCTTTCTTACATTCTCCATATGGTAAACGCTTTACTTTCATACATTCAACTAGTGTAAACGCTTTACTTTCTTACACTCTCCTTAGTATAAACGCTTTACGTTCTTACATTCTCCCAGTTAGAAACACTTTGCTTTCTTACAATCTGCCTATTATAAACGCTTTACTTTCTTACACTCTCCTTAGTATAAACGCTTTACGTTCTTACATTCTCCCAGTTAGAAACGCTTTGCTTTCTTACATTCTCCCTATAGTAAACGCTTTACTCTCTTACATTTTCCCTATTGAAAACGTTTTACTTTCTTACATTCTCCCTAATGTAAACGCTATACTTTATTACATTTTCCCTAATGTAAACGCTTTGCTTTCTTACATTCTCCCACTTGAAAACGCATTACTTTCTTACATTCTCCCTATTCTAAAAGCTTTACTTTCTTACATTCTCCAAGTTGGAAACGCTTTGCATTCTTACATTCTCCATATAGTAAATGATTTACTTTCTTACACTCTCCCTAGTGTAAACGCTTTACTTTATTACACTCTGCCTATAGTAAACGCTTTACTTTCTTACCTTCTCCCGATTGTAAACGCTTTACTTTCATACATTCTCCCTAGTGTAAACGCTTTGATTTCTTACATTCTCCGTATTGTAAACGCTGTACTCTCTTACATTATCCCTAGTGTAACCGATTTCCTTTCTTACATTCTCCCTATAGTAAACGATTTACTCTCTTACATTCTCCATTGTGTAACCGTTGTTCTTTCCTACATTCTCCGTATAGTAAACGCTTTACTTTCTTACATTCTCCCCAGTGTAACCGATTTCATTTCTTACATTCTCCCTAGTGTAACCGGTTTCATTTCTTACATTCTCCCCAGTGTAACCGATTTCATTTCTTACATTCTCCCTAGTGTAGCCGGTTTCATTTCTTGCATTCTCCCTATAGTAAACGCTTTACTTTCTTACATACAGTTTATATTACTGCATAGACAAAAACTTAATGAAATCAGACCAAACAAAATCAAGAAATTTCTGCCTAGAAGTGTTAGGACAGAGATCAAGAGGGAGACCAAAGGAAGAGATTGATAGACGGAGTAAAAGACATAAGTCAGAACAAAACATTTATAATTCTAACAGCGTCCAGACACACAAAGAAGTAAGATACACCTAACAGGGAAGGAGCTAAACTAACAAGAAATATATCTACAGTCATAAGATTAAATTATACATTGCTTCTTAGCCATATGAAGTTTCAAGACAATAGCGGATAGGCAAACGAACATTTTAGAACCAGTGGCGTAATTTTAGAGTGACAAAAAGACGGTTGCCCCGGGTGCAGCACTTTTAGAGGTGCCAAATTTTAAAAAAAGCAAAGAAACTAGAAATAATATATTTAGCAATATTAGTTTAGGGTCCAAACGTTTACAGTGTCTGGGAGTGATCAACCCACATACTTTGTCTTTCCCGGACCTGTCAACCCACATACATTGTCTTTCCCGGACCTGTCAACCCACATACATTGTCTTTCCCGGACCTGCCTACGCACATATTTGTATTTCCCGGACCTCTCAACCCATATACATTGTCCTTACCGGACCTCTCAACCCATATACATTGTCTTCCCGGACCTCTCAACCCACATACATTGTCCTTCACGGACCTGTCAACCCACATACATTGTCCTTCCGGACCTCTCAAACTACATACATTGTCCTTACCTGACCTCTCAACCCACATACATTGTCATTCCAGGACCTGTCAACCCACATACATTGTCTTCACGGACCTGTCAACCCACATACATTGTCTTCACAGACCTGTCAACCCACATACATTGTCTTCCCGGACCTGCTAACCCACATACATAGTCTTCATGGACCTGTCAACCCACATACATTGTTTCCCGGACCTGTCAACCCACATACATTGTCCTCACGGACCTGTCAACCCACATACATTGTCCTTCCCGGACCTCTCAAACTACATACATTGTCCTTACCTGACCTCTCAACCCACATACATTGTCCTTCCCGGACCTCTCTACCCACATACATTGTCCTTACCGGACCTCTCAACCCACATACATTGTCCTTACCTGACCTCTCAACCCACATACATTGTCCTTACCGGACCTCTCAACCCACATACATTGTCCTTACCGGACCTCACATCCACATACATTGTCCTTCCCGCACCTCTCAACCAACATACATTGTCCTTCACGGACCTTTCAACCCACATACATTGTCCTTCCCGCACCTCTCAACCCACATACATTGTCCTTACCGGACCTCACAACCCACATACATTGTCCTTATCGACCTCTCAACCCACATACATTGTCTTTCCTGGACCTGTCAACGCACATATTTGCTCTTCCTGGACCTCTCAACCCACATACATTGTCCTTACCTGACCTCTCAACCCACATACATTGTCCTTACCTGACCTCTCAACCCACATACATTGTCCTTACCGGACCTCACATCCACATACATTGTCCTTCCGGACCTCTCAACCCACATACATTGTCCTTCCCGGACCTCTCAACCCATATACATTGTCCTTCCCGTACCTCTCAACCCACATATTAGTCTTTCTCGGACCTGTCAACCAACATACATTGTCCTTGCCGGACCTCTCAACCCACATACATTGTCCTTCCCGGACCTCTCAACCCACATACATTGTCCTTACCTGACCTCTCAACCCACATACATTGTCCTTCCCGGACCTCTCAACCCACATACATTGTCCTTCCCGGACCTCTCAACCCACATACATTGTCCTTCCCGGACCTCTCAACCCACATACATTGTCCTTCACGGACCCCTGACCCACATACATTGTCCTTTCCGGACCTCTCAACCCACATACATTGTCCTTCCCGGACCTCTCAACCCACATACATTGTCCTTACCGGACCTCTCAACCCACATACATTGTCCTTACCGGACCTCTCAACCCACATACATTGTCCTTACCGGACCTCTCAACCCACATACATTGTCCTTTCCGGACCTCTCAACCCACATACATTGTCCTTACCGGACCTCTCAACCCACATACATTGTCCTTACCGGACCTCTCAACCCACATACATTGTCCTTTCCGGACCTCTCAACCCACATACATTGTCCTTTCCGGACCTCTCAACCCACATACATTGTCCTTTCCGGACCTCTCAACCCACATACATTGTCCTTACCGGACCTCTCAACCCACATACATTGTCCTTCCCGGACCTCTCAACCCACATACATTGTCCTTCACGGACCCCTCAACCCACATACATTGTCCTTTCCGGACCTCTCAACCCACATACATTGTCCTTCCCGGACCTCTCAACCCACATACATTGTCCTTACCGGACCTCTCAACCCACATACATTGTCCTTACCGGACCTCTCAACCCACATACATTGTCCTTACCGGACCTCTCAACCCACATACATTGTCCTTTCCGGACCTCTCAACCACATACATTGTCCTTACCGGACCTCTCAACCCACATACATTGTCCTTACCGGACCTCTCAACCCACATACATTGTCCTTTCCGGACCTCTCAACCCACATACATTGTCCTTTCCGGACCTCTCAACCCACATACATTGTCCTTTCCGGACCTCTCAACCACATACATTGTCCTTACCGGACCTCTCAACCCACATACATTGTCCTTACCGGACCTCTCAACCCACATACATTGTCCTTACCGGACCTCTCAACCCACATACATTGTCCTTACCGGACCTCTCAACCCACATACATTGTCTTTCCCGGACCTGTCAACGCACATATTTGCTCTTCCTGGACCTCTCAACCCACAAACATTGTCCTTACCGGACCTCTCAACCCACATACATTGTCCTTACCGGACCTCTCTACCCACATACATTGTCCTTCCCGTACCTCTCAACCAACATACATTGTCCTTCACGGACCTTTCAACCCACATACATTGTCCTTCCCGCACCTCTCAACCCACATACATTGTCCTTACCGGACCTCACAACCCACATACATTGTCCTTATCGACCTCTCAACCCACATACATTGTCTTTCCTGGACCTGTCAACGCACATATTTGCTCTTCCTGGACCTCTCAACCCACATACATTGTCCTTACCGGACCTCTCAACCCACATACATTGTCATTACCTTACCTCTCAACCAACATACATTGTCCTTACCGGACCTCTAAACCCACATACATTGTCCTTACCTTACCTTTCAACCAACATACATTGTCCTTACCGGACCTCTCAACCAACATACATTGTCCTTACCGGACCTCTCAACCAACATACATTGTCCTTACCGGACCACTCAACCAACATACATTGTCCTTACCGGACCCCTCAACCAACATACATTGTTCTTCCCGGACCTGTCAACCCATATGCTTGTCTTCCCTAATCTAACAGGATTAAGAAGGAGCTGTCTAACCACTTATAAGAGTATTCTTTACATTTCACCTTCTTAAATGACTATTTTTGATAGTAATATTTCAATATATTCATGTTTACAAAAGTAAATATTTAAAATGTTATAAAAATGTTCACCGTCTATCGTCGATACGTACACGTTATGTTATCGCTTGCAGCAAACATTCGTAATATTTATCAATGAACGTTTTATTTTCCCCACGTTAAACGCGTCTTGAAAGTTCATTATCTTAAATTAGTAACTGGAATGTTACAAAAAAATATCAGTATTTAACATCAGTCACCTGTGTATAAATAGAAGTACCAGGATGTGTCCGTTATAAAAAAAGCTGCTAAAAAGAATGACCCAATCGAGGGTTACCGTGATATTCTGAGCAGGAACCAAATGACGAATAATAGGAGCAATAAAAACGGACGCATATTATTTCTACATGAGTGAGTTCCACACTCAGAAACGTCCAACTGCCTTAAATGGTCTTAATGCGGCCAAAATAGCCTAATTTAACAAGTGAGTGGCCAACTTGGCATATGTGGACGTCCATATTGATCGTTGATTATACAATTTCCAACACGCTGAGATCCAAAGCGGTGAAGGAGCTGACAAGATAGCTTTGACATCTCCTGTTGGAGATTTATTCGATAAGGACAATAGAAGCATGTCTGAATACAAGTACCCTGGCTTTAGAGAAAGATGAACGCTATAAAAGTGTAATTTGGAGATTAGGAAAGTGATAACTAAACGGAGCTTAATGATAAAAGTCTATAATTAAAAGTAACAAGAGAAAGGTATAGGGTACACTTCAAACCTTGTGTATCAAGTAGGGAATGTTGTGTCATTGTTTATTTTTTCAGCCACAATCGACACATTTTATGAGTCACTTGGTCAGCATTACGTCGAGACGCAAATTTATTTTCAGAGAAAGTCTCTTATTTCTAAAAAAATCATTTCAGTCAACAACAAAAAAAAATGAACTGTGTTATTTGAGAATGGAAACAGGATCAGGAAAAACAACAGCCACTGTTAGTCATAGTTGACTATAGGTTTTGCAGCGCCACTAGGAAATGTTTTTTTTTCCCTCGCCGTGTATTCTCTTCCTTTATGAATATGTTTGCTTCTTGCATGAGTTGGATCTTCAGAGTTGGATCTTCAGAGTTGGATCTTCAGAGTTGGATCTTCAGAGTTGGATCTTCAGAGTGTAATTTTAAAGATTACGGTCGGCAGCTATTTCTTCCCAAAGTCAGCAGAGTTATGTTCAGAGTCGTAATGTCACGTTTATATACGTCTGTAAATAGGAGTTTTGAACGCCCCCTAGTTCTTTGGTCATCTGTTAGATGTCCATAAAGCATATATTTTGGTATGCAGCCATCTTTTATACGGATTAAGTGGTCAAACCGTGTGCTTAACGCGATGATGTCCGACGGATTAGACAAATAGATGGATTAAAGGGCAATAAAGTGTTCATAGTTAATAACCTTAATTATACTATGAAGTCAATAGACACCTTATGTGCTGACGAAAGTGCTAAGAAATATGTTAATATACATTTGTCAACAAAATAAAACTGTGCAATCAATTTCTGAGAAAAGAAACAAGAAAAAGAGTTCTTAAGTGTTATGTAGAACCAGTCTTAACATATGGATGTGAATCTTGGACAATAGGACAACAGACAAGAAAATCACTGGAGACTGTAAAAATGTGGTTTTACAGAAGAATGTTGAGAATCCCATGGAAAGCTAAGAAGAGTAATGAAAACGTTCTGAAAGAGGCCAAAGCAAAAAGAGAGCCCATTTCCAATATTAGGAAGAAACAATCATCATTGTTTGGCTATGTAATGAGAAGAGAACAACTGGAATATATTGTGACAACTGTAAAAATTGAGGGACGAAGATAAAGAGTGAAGCAAAGAGAAAAGATACAAGACAGCTTAAGAGAATGACTTGGCAGAAGGTCAACAAGACAAATGATAAATAACTGTGGAGATCGAAAATTGTGGAGAGACATGATCACATACGCCAGCAGGCATGGTACCTGATGAGGATGATGATAATGATATATATAAACATAATAGTACACACATGCACGCGTAAAGAATTGATGCTGCACTGTCTTGCAACGTGTTTTATATCTGAAGTTACACAGTCACATTTTGCAAGCAACATTTAAATAATTATGTACTTGTATAGATTACATACAATTATACACAAGTATTTAATTGTAGCAAATGTCATCATTATATGGGTTTTTTTTTTACAACAGCACAACATATATTGATACAAATTTATACACCTTTCGATTAATCAAATGTCTATTTTTGCGTCAACATTTTTAATGACACCATTCTCGGAAGTACGTCAGCTTTGTCACTTGTCCGGGGAATTCCCTACACTTTAGCGTGCACACGCACTCCACCGCCTGATTGGGTGATTGGTTTTCTTCAATGAACTAATGGTGGATGCTTTCGTCTGTTTGTTTACTGCTACGGTACATTTCTTATCTTCTGGTGCGCTAAAGTGAATATTTAACTTATCCATGAGGTATACTCTACGATAAGGGTTATCAGATTTTTCTTTTTTTTTTTCACAATTTCCAGGGTCAGGTATGAAAATAGCGAAAACTACTTTTACCTTTATGTTCAAAAACTGTCCCTTGCTACTGTTCACCCACTTTGGCAAAAACTGTTGTTTTTTTTTTTTAATTTCCAGGGTCAGGTATAAAAATAGCGAAAACTACTTTTAGCTTTATGTTCAAAAACTGTCCCTTGCTACTGTTCACTCACTTTGGCAAAGACTGTTTTTTTTTCCTCACAATTTCCAGGGTCAGGTATACAAATAGCGAAAACTACTTTTAGCTTTATGTTCAAAAACTGTCCCTTGTTACTACTGTTCACTCACTTTGGAAAAGACATTGTTTTTTTCTTCACCGTTTCTATTCAAACCACCAAGGTTTGTAGTAGAACCTGCTGCATTTTATTTTCAAGACTAAGTTGTGTTTACTGCTTCCAATGAAACCTGTGTCAGAATGTCTGCTGTTTCCCTGTTGTCTCAACAAAGTCAAGCAGTTTAGCTGAAGTATTAATTGCCCTTTCTCTGTCTGTGTTAACATGTTTACAATTGATTGACAATGGTTTCAGACTGCCATGGTTTGAAACATCAAAAAGTATGGTTACAAAAGAAGCAACTTTAATCACTTCTATCACTGCATCAAAAGCCCAAGAAGCTAAGACACAGTGTACAATAGCCTCAACAATTATTCGAAAACACATACATTTAGGCTAACTAGACTTCATTGAACCAGCAGTACAGTCCAGAGATTTAAAACTTTGATAATGTTTAACAGAATGAAATGTAAATGTTCACTTCTCCAAAGCAATGATCAAATCGCTTTCAACAACAATAACATTTTTCCAGAACTGAGACACATGGCAAAAAGTAATTTTAATGTGATGAATAACATACTAACGTCAAAACAAATAACACCAGAACTAAAACTAAGAATAGCAGAATTTTACATCTTCTAAATATTCCTATATGGTGCAGAAACATGGACATTAGACAAGAAAACAGAACAGAGAATTGAAGCCTTTGAAATGTGGATATATAGAAGAATATGTAAAATTGGATAGAATGAAAAGAAAACAAACGATGAAGTCTTAAAACAAATAAAAATGAAAAGAGAACTACTAAACACAATTCAAACAAGACAAATGCGATTTTTGGGCCATGTTAAAAGACACAACAACCTACTAAATGTAATCCTGGAGGAGAAAGTACAAGGTAAAAGAGGCAGAGGTAGACCAAGACCAACATGGACGAGTAACATCAAAAGATGGATAAATCAGCCTATGAACACCTGCACCATCAAAGCAAGAGACAGAGCATCTATCTATCTATCTTTCGTTCGCCTGAAGCATTGTCTATATCTGCAATGTCGTTTCCTGTATAAATGTTACTGTCTTTTGTAATTCTTGCAGTGGCCCATATAGTTTTGTCTGTAGTGTTGTATCTATGGGCCAATGGATTTTCCTCAGTCTACTATATTCAGTGCAGTCTTGAAGTATGTGTTCAGCAGTCTGGGGCGCCTGTCCACATGTACAAGTAGTTGAGGTGCCGATCTTGAATTTTGTATACATGTGACTATGAAGTCGATTGTGTCCTGTTCTGAGACGTATAATGATAACTTGTTCATATCTATTCATATTATAAAAGGCATCCTGATTTGGGGCTTGTGGTCCTCTGATTGATTTGATTATCTGTTTCTTATGATGGTATGTAACAGGTGTATCTAGTTGTGTGCCTGTTGAACCTTCCTTTGCCAACTGATCTGCTTTCTCATTTCCTGGTATTCCACAGTGAGATGGGATCCACTGCAGGGCAACCCTGTGGTGCTTGCAGAGTTCAGTCAATAAGGTCTGCAGATGTGGTAATTTTCTGGATTGTAGTGCCTGGAGTACTGATCTTGCATCTGTCAAAAACACTACAGGCTGCGGCTAAGATTAATGTTCAGCAGTTTTTCTATTGCTAACTTTATTGCTTGTATTTCTGCATCATAATTGTGACAATATTTCCCTGTTGCTATTTTATTCATATCCCTAGTGTTATTTGGGTATTCTATATATGCACCTGCTCCCCCATTTTTTACTGCATTCTGTGCTGATCCATCTGTATACACACGAATCCATAGGTCTTGTGGGTATTCTTCATCCAGGAAACTGAGAGTTATTGTTTTTCGCTGTAGACTATTCTGTTCCTCTTTATCAACTATTCCTTTCACTTCTGTCCGTATTTGAACTGATAATCCAGATTCCTCTGTCCAGGGAGTCTGTTCTGGTATGGGCAGTAGGGGGTTAACAGCTCTTGGCATGTCTGGTGTTTGTCTACTAATACGCTTGGCTTGGTGGATAAAACTGCTTCTCTTAAGTCGTCCCAATGCAAGATTTTGGAATCGGTCCTTCATTGGATGTCTCGGCATGCAAGCAAATTTTTCTGCCTGTATCAGCACCTTTGTGTCCCTCCGTTCTCTCAGTGCTGGTATCCTCCACAATTTCTCCATCTCTAATATTGGTGTTGATTTCATTGCTCCTGTGATGACCCTAAGTGCCTGGTTTTGTACTTTATCCAGTTCTTGAAGTGTGGTGTTTGATGCTGAACACCATGCAGATGATCCATATTCTAAATGTGGGCGTATACTCTGTTGGTAAACTTTACTGAGTATTTTCCCACTCGCACCCCACGTAGTTCCACACAGCTTTCTTAGAATAGCCAATTTTCTCCTTGCTTTTTGGGTTGCCTTATTTATCTGCTGTTTCCAAGATAGTTTGTTATCAAATGTAACTCCGAGATACGTAGCCTGTATGTCTTCTTTCACAGGCTCATTGTTTATATAGATGGCTCCTGCTTTTTGTTTTGGGGAAAGAGTGAAAAGTGTAGTACTGCATTTGTCTGTATTGATGCTGATACACCATCTATTTGTCCATGAATTCAGTGCATTCATAGCTCTTTGTAACAATTTGGAGGCCACTGTTGCATACTCCTCTGTGCACCACATTACCAAGTCATCTGCATACATTGCCACTTTGATACCATGTGGTAGTTCAGTAACTAGGTCATTGATGTAGATCAGAAAAAGTGTTGGAGATAGTACCCCTCCCTGTGGAACGCCCTGGCGCAGTAAGACCTTCTTACTCTTAAGACCATCCAGTTGCACTCTGGCTCTCCTGTTATGCAGGTATGCTTTGACCCATTTGTACATCCTGCCATTTACTCCATAATTTCTCAGTTTCTTCAAAAGCCCTTCCTTCCATACCTTATCAAATGCTTTCTTTAGGTCTATCCATGCTGCTAGTACCAGTTTCTTTTCTTGAAACGCATCCTCAATTTCCTGGGAAAGATAGGTTGCCTGATCTTCGGTAGAGTAACACTGTCTAAAGCCTGCTTGTTGTGGGACAAGGAGATTTTCACTTTCCAGGTACCACTGCAGTCTGAGATTGATTATACGTTCCATTGTTTTACACAAACAGCTTGTAAGGCTGATTGGTCTATAGCTGGATGTCATTGAACCATCTTTTCCTGGCTTTAGTAATGGTATCATAATTGCTTCTCTCCATGCCTGTGGCACTTTACCTGTGATCCAGCAAATGTTGTAGATCTGCAGTAGTTTTGCTTTAGCTGCAGTTCCCAAGTTCTTAATCATTTCATTAGACACTCCATCACTACCTGGTGACTTTTTCATTTTTAATTTGGATATTGCCAGCTCTAGCTCTCTTTGTGTAATGGGTATTTCCATGACTTCATGTGCAGTCTCTTCTTGTCTTGCATTTTGTTGTTTTAGACGGGTCTCTTGACGTTTCTCTAGGCTAATTTCAATATTGTTGTCATTTGCAAAGGAGTCTGCAAAGTGATTTGCTGCATGTTTACCTGTTAGAATGTTTCCATCCTTCTTCAGTGTAATTTTTGTGTTCCCTTCTGTACCCTCATCATTCAGCTGTTTTACAAGCTTCCACACTTTTCTTGTGTCTCGTTCTAGATTCATGTACTCTGTTTTCTCTTTCCAACTTCTCCGTCTGGCTTGTAGTTTAGCCCATTGAAATTTGGCTTTAGCATGCTGATAGTTATTGTGGTGTTCCTGGCAGGGGTTATTTTCTGCTTGTTTTCGAGATGTTTCCATGTCATTGTGCAGTTGCTCTAGTTCACTATTCCAGTATGGTTTGTAGTGTTTCCGTGCCCCTCTGGGTATTGTTTCACTGGCAGCTTGTATTATTAGTCTACTGAATTCATCAACTATTTTGTTGATGTCTCTGTCTGTATTTAGATCTTTAGTCAGTACACTGGTGTAATGTTGATACATTTTCCAGTCTGCCTTTTTGTAATTCCATCTGGAGAGAGTGCTGCTCTCCCTGACGGCCTCATTTTGCACCACTAAAAAGACAGGTCGGTGGTCGCTGCCTCCAAGTTGTTTCCCAACAATACGTGTGATATTCCAATCCAGGTCTGGTGAATGGAAAGCAAGGTCTGGTGTAGATGTGGTATGCCATGATCTGGAATAGAATGTTGGTGGATCTGTTGCCTGGTTTAATAGTATAAGCCCATTGTCATCCTGCCAATTTTCAAGTTCTTCACCTCTCTTGTCCATATCTTCATAGCCCCAGCTCTGTGAATGGCTGTTAAAGTCTCCACATACAATTATTCTTTCTTTTAATGTAATTGTGTCTAGTGCTAGTGGGCGGTCACTCGGACAGTAGTAGTTTAGTAGATGGAAGTCTGTATTTCCTGTCCTGAGGTGCAGTATTTGATATTCCGCCCCATCCATATACACTTCAATCTGACATGCATTAATGTTGTTCCTTACAAGAGTCAGTATTCCGCCCTTTTGTCTGTTTTTCCTGTCAGATCGGTAGCACTGGTATCCCCTAATCTTCAAGGCTATGTCGTTGTTTAGATGGGTTTCCTGCAAACAGCATATGCTTACTTGTTCTTCATGCAGGATATTTTCTAATTCTATCTTTTTACTGTACCCATCTCTTTTGCTGTTGATGCCTTCAGCATTCCAGTGCATTATTTTGAGTGGTCTTATTTTGGGTTGGCCAGTAACTCTATTCTCTCGCCCCCTGACTCCACAGAGCGATTGAGAAGGACATCCAGTAATATAGGTTGGGCCCTTTCGAGGCTGAGGGCCCGGCGCTGCACCTGCCTGAGTGTCCATCACAGGGCGAGTGCCATATCGATTTGCAGTTATAGGCATGCTTCCCATTGGCGTGAGTGCGTGGCATCCTGATTTTTGTAGTGCGCCTTTTGGCTGGTTGCCTCCGACTTCAGCACTTAAAATTGCTAGAGCAGACTGTGGTCTTGCACGGGTGTAGGAAGGCCTGGCCAGTCTTGGTTTTCAGTCCCTGGTGACTGTTAAGCCCCATCCCCACGACAAGGAGCTGGCCTTGATGGGGAGAGACAGAGCAGAATGGCGCTCCATGGTAGCCAACCTTCGTTGCAGAGAAGGCACTCGATGATGATGATGAGACACTTTCGTGTTAACTTCATAACTCGAAGCAATTTCATACATTGTTGTTTCGATGTGTTCTACATTAGATGTTTTACCTCCGCTCCCGACACTAAATGTTGTTTGACAGAAAGAACAAAGGCAGCAGATTCATTTACAACTTAATGTAGAAAAGAAAACTGCTTCAAAATGGAATAACGTACTGAACACTTGCGTTTCTTCGACATTTCGAAATTGTAAACAAAAAGTAAAATTCCTCGAACTGCTCAAACTTAACGGAAGTCAGGCACACGCTGTAGAAAAGAGGACTCTCGTGTTTCGAAAGAGAACAATTGCTGCTGGAGTAGACCTAGAGAACAGCGAAAATAAACTATAAGTGCATACAAGTGTATTTTACAAAAATTGCGAGTTTAATTGTTATGGAGTGTTATTGTTGACTTAAGACTATACTAATAGTGAACACGGAAAATCCGTGGATATCCGGTGACTGTGAAATCTGGGACAGTCCGGGGACATAATTTTTCTCGGTGCAAGCAGATAAATACGAAGACTTGTCCCTTTATTCTCGGAAATTTGGTAACCTAACGTCTATGAGGTCTTCATGAAGACCTAATATAGATCCTGCAGCCTGGGAAGACATAGCTACAGAGTCCAATCTTTAAAAACACAACCGAAGCTCCAACTTAAACAGGAAGTAGACAAATTTATTGAAAAAGGAAACACACGGCGAAAGAAAACCAAAATAATAACATTTCCTAATGAATAACGGAGGCTTCTATGATGTTTATTTTACTTAATAGAAAGAAGGGAATAGATATAAATAAATCATTCTGCGTAATCCTGATTTCCGGGACCGATGGAGTGTCCACTGCGTGAAATTTACTCTAGGTTGTTTTTATGTGTGTAATAGGGTCGAGAATCTTTGTACTAGAACAGAATCTGTCATAAATTACTTATCTGACTGATTACACAGTAAGATGGGACTAAGTCGCTGGTCAGCGCTTAGGCTGGAAGTTGTTGATGACTCATAGCTGGAGGAACGAGGAGAAGAAAGAAAAGAGCCCTATATAGGGAGCCACCGGAACGGTTGATGACTCATAGTTGAGGGAACGGGGAGAAGAAAGAAAGGAGCGCTATATAGGGAGCCACCGGAACGGTTGATGACTCATAGTTGAGGGAACGAGGAGAAGGAAGAAAAGAGCGCTATATAGGGAGCCACCGGAACGGTTGATGACTCATAGTTGAGGGAACGAGGAGAAGGAAGAAAAGAGCGCTATATAGGGAGCCAACGAAACGGTTGATGACTCATAGTTGAGGGAACGAGGAGAAGGAAGAAAAGAGCGCTATATAGGGAGCCAACGAAACGGTTGATGACTCATAGTTGAAGGAACGGGGAGAAGGAAGAAAAGAGCGCTATATAGGGAGTAACAGAAGCGGTTGATGACTCATAGCTGAGGGAACGGGGAGAAGAAAGAGAAGAGCACTATATAGGGAGCCAAAGAAGTGATTGATGACTCATAACTGAATGGACGGAGAGAAGACATAAAAGAGCCATTATATGATCAAAAGAAGCAGTTGATGCCTCATATTTGATAGTACTAAGTGAAACCAGAAAATAGCGCTATACAATGAGCCAAGGAAGAGGTTAGCGACTCATAGAAATAACTGAGAAAAACCAACCAGAAAATAGCCTAGATAGAGAGCCAAGAGAAAATAATACAAATATATTGATGTTTTTATGGGAACAAGCTAATAAATAAACTAATGAAGACTGTCAGCAAATGTGAATTTATCCAATATGCAGTTAGGATGATCTGATGATGACTCACTGACTCATGGCTTACTGTTTGCGTCAGAGTCAGTGAACTAGAACTAATAAAGATACTACATATCTTCCGATTGTAGCACTGAAAATAATAATTTAACTGCGCAAAAAGAATTAACAGCAGACGGAAGACAATCCAGTTTCAAAAGGGCGTGAAAAAGTGGAAGATACTTAGTCGAAAGACTCAGATAACACGTCTTGTGAAATCCTTAAGGTAACGCAAGTTATGCACATTTAATACCATTTTAAGGATGGACGATAGAAAGTATTAACCTTTGGGCGAACGGAGGTATCAGGAAGCAGCGAACATGAAATCTGTACCCCCGTCGACAGACCATGTTGATCTTACTTCTTTTCGTATTAGAATGAGGGGGACTGTGGCAATACGCCAGCCTCGAGACAGAGAGGTTGTGAGTTCAAATCCTAGTTGCACGAGTTGGGATTTGTATTTATGATTTCTCTTAGTGGTAACCATCACTGGTCTTAGCAGTAAAGCCCTGATTGAAGCGCCAATTATTCATCGGCGGAAAAAAATTAGTACCTCCGAAGACGAAGTTATCTGCCTGTGCGGCGAGGGACCCCTGTGCATACGGCTGCCATGTAAAAAGGATTAACCCGTTTTTGGCGTGTCGGGAAAACTGAGTTATTGCTCACAATTTTTAATGACCATCAGCGCATTTTACGGTTGATGTGGTCGATATCACGCCAGGACTCCCTATTTATCCAGAAAACATCTATGGTATCAATTTTCAGAAATTTGGTAAGCCTTGAACCCGAGACTAAACAATAAAAATGTAATTATGGGAACTGAATTCAGAGTCTTGTGATCAGCAGCGGAGGCAGCAACCACACTGTCATCATCACATTACTAAAAGCGACAGTTTGGATTATTGTTGATGACGAGTTTTTTTTTCTTCATCTGGGGGCAATAAGAATTTATTTAAAAAAAAAAGTAAAGTACCCCCGTAACGCCAAGTGGCGTATAGGGAAATATAGTGTTAGTGACCATAGTTCTTAAATGTTACGTAGAGCCAGTCTTAACATATGGAAGCGAGTCATGGACAATAGGACAACAGACAAGAAAATCATTGGAGTCTGTAGAAATGTGGTTTTACAGAAGAATGTTGAGAATACCATGGACAACTAAGAAGAGTAATGAAGAGATTCTGAGGGATGTCAAAGCAAAAAGAGAGCTAATTTCCAATGTTAGGAAGAGACAATCATCATTTTTTTGGCCATGTAATGAGAAGAGAACAACTTGAATATATTGTAACAACTGGAAACATTGAGGGACGAAGAGATAGAGGGAAGCAAAGAGAAAAAATAACAGACAGCTTAAGAGAATGGCTTGGCAGTAGGTCAACAACAGAAATGATAAATAGCTGCCGAGATCGAAAGTTGTGGAGAGACATGATCACCTACGCCACTAGGCCCGGTACTGAATGATGATGACCATATATTTTACAGACCTTCGGCACATGATTTTTAGGGTAATGTGGTCGGTATTACGCCCGTGCCGCTTCACTTTCCCAGAAAAAAATTCCGATACCCATTAAAGGCTGGGTGAACCCGGAAGCCGTCGGTTGGGATCGAACCCTAACCCTTGTCCTTTGTAGTCAAGTTCACTAACCACTGAGCTATCGCGAATAAGTATTTATTGCTGATGACGAATTAACGAAACAACCTAATGGAAGATTGAAACCTGCAATAAAAAAGGATTGCTCCCTTCACATTATTCGTAATGCGAGTGGTGATTTTATGTCGTATCAAGGTCTAATTTATCACCATGAAACTTAAGGAGTTTTCTGAATCTGTGATAACAAATTATTGATCAAGACACATTCATCAAGTAAAGTTCCTGTGGGAGTTGGTGAACATGTAAACACAACAACTTTTATTCCCTACAGAGCCTTATCAGTTCTGCTGATCACTTCATGCCACAAAAATCTTTTACATTTTATTACATTTTCTGCTTATTTCTATGTTTTCTTGCTTAAAGTTGACAAAACTTATCGCTGTTATTCTTTCCACCAGTCGTCTCAATAATCTAGTTATTCTTTCCACCAGTGGTCTCAATAATCTAGTTTTTCTTTCCACCAGTGGTCTCAATAATCTAGTTTTTCTTTCCATCAATGGTCTCAATAAACTAGTTATTCTTTCCACCAATGGTCTCAATAATATAGTTATTCTTTCCACCAATGGTCTCAATAATCTAGTTATTCTTTCCACCAGTGGTCTCAATAATCTAGGTTTTTCTTTCCACCAATGGTCCCCATAATCTAGTATTTCTTTCCACCAATGGTCTCCACAATCTAGTTATTCTTTCTACCGGTGGTCTCAATAATCTAGGTTTTTCTTTCCACCAATGGTCCCCATAATCTAGTATTTCTTTCCACCAATGGTCTCCATAATCTAGTTATTCTTTCTACCGGTGGTCTCAATATTCTAGGTTTTTCTTTCCACCAATGGTCCCCATAATCTAGTATTTCTTTCCACCAATGGTCTCCATAATCTAGTTATTCTTTCTACCGGTGGTCTCAATAATCTAGTTATTCTTTCCACCAGTGGTCTCAATAACCTAGTTTTTTTCTTGCCAACAATGGTCTCCATAACCTAGTTTTTCTTTCCACCAGTGGTCTCAATAACCTAGTTTTTTCTTTCCACCAATGGTCTCCATAATCTAGTTATTCTTTCCACCAGTGGTCTCAATAACCTAGTTTATTCTTTCCACCAATGGTCTCCATAATCTAGTTATTCTTTCCACCAGTAGTCTCAATAACCTAGTTTTTTTCTTTCCACCAGTGGTCTCAATAACCTAGTTTGGGGGCCTCGGTAGCCTAGTTGGGAAAACCAACCGACTGGACTACCGACGTTCGGACAACCCGTGTTCGATTCCCGCTGGGAGCAGTGTGATTTGTACACGTGGTTTGAAAAAAAAAATACCCCCACGGTCGACCCAGCTGTTGGCAGAAATGGGTACCAGGATATTATCCTGGGAAGGTGAGGAATGTCGCTTCGCATCTGAGTTTCGATGCTTGAGGCTACACTATACAGAAATATCCGAACATTTCTGGATAGGCGGCCGAGCACATATGGGTGTAAACTCGCGTGCTAAGACGCCGGTTCAAGTCTCATACTTTACCTTTTACCTAGTTTTTTCTTTCCACCAGTGGTCTCAATAACCTAGTTTTTTTCTTTCCACCAGTGGTCTCAATAACCTAGTTTTTTTCTTTCCACCAATGGTCTCCATAATCTGGTTATTCTTTCCACCAGTGATCTCAATAACCTAGTTTTTTCTTTCCACCAGTGGTCTCAATAATCTAGTTATTCTTTCCACCAGTGATCTCAATAATCTAGTTATTCTTTCCACCAATAGTCTCAATAATCTAGTTATTCTTTCCACCAGTGATCTCAATAACCTAGTTTTTTCTTTCCACCAGTGGTCTCAATAACCTAGTTTTTTCTTTCCACCAGTGGTCTCAATAATCTAATTATTTTTTTCCACCAGTGGTCTCAATAACCTAGTTTTTTCTTTCCACCAGTGGTCTCAATAATCTAATTATTCTTTCCACCAGTGGTCTCAATACCTAGTTTTTTCTTTCCACCAGTTGTCTCAATAATATAGTTACTCTTTCCACCTGTTGTCTCAATACTGTACTACTAGCAGAAAATCCTAAAGATCTACAATTACTTAATGAAATAAATATGACAAGTAAACAATATAGACTAGATATGAATATCAAAAAGACTACAACTATGATCATAAACAAAGAAAATATTCAAAAACCACAATAAACTAAAAACATCAACCTTCATTGCATTGCCTAAAAAGAATGGTCCAGTTGAATGCAGTGACTTTAGAACAAAAAGCTTAATGAGCCATGTTACAAAAATCTTGCTAAAAGTTATACAAGGAAGGATTCAGAATAAAATCAATACTGAATTAGATTAGTAGCAATTTGGATTTAGGAAAAATAGCGGGATAAAAGAAGCCATATTCTGCATGAGATCATTAATCGAAAAGTACACAGAAGTAAACAAACCAATATATGCCTGCTTCATAGACTATACCAACGCTTTTGATAGAGTACACCACAAACAACTTATAGAATGCCTAAAAGACATACATCTAGATGACATGGAAATACGACAAATATGTAATCTATACTGGGAGCAAACAGCAATAATAACATATAACAACGAGAACTCTACACCCATTGATATAAAAAGAGGAGTAAGACAGGGATGCATCCTATCACCAAGCTTCTTCAATCTATACACTGAGCAAATCTTTAAACACATCATAGAGATGCCAGGCCTACAAATTAATGGAAAGATAATAATTAACCTAAGATATGCTGATGATACTGTACTACTAGCAGAAAATCCTAAAGATCTACAACAATTACTTAATGAAATAAACATGATTAGCAAAAAATATGGACTAGATATGAATATCAAAAATACTAAAAATATGAACATAAACAAAGGAAATATTCAAAAACCACAAATGGATATCAAAATTGAAGGAATAGACCTGGAGACAGTTCAGAACTACAACTACCTTGGACATACTATAACCAGTGATGGAAAAAATACAACTGAAATAAACAAAAGAATTGAAATGGCAAAAAGTAATTTTAATGTCATGAAGAAAATACTTGCATCAAAACAAATAACACCAGTGCTAAAACAAAGATTAGCAGAATTTTACATATTCTGAATATTCCTAGATGGTGCAGAAACATGGACATTAGACAAGAAAACAGAACAGAGAACTGAAGCCTTTGAAATGTGGATATATAGAAGAATATGTAGAATTGTATGGAAGGAAAAGAAAACAAACGATGAAGTCTTAAAACAACTAAAAATGAAAAGAAAACTAATGAGCACAATTCAAAAAAGACAAGTGCTATTTTTGGGCCATGTTAAAAGACACAACAACCTACTAAAAGTAATCATGGAGGGGAAAATACAAGGTAAAAGAGGCAGAGGCAGACCAAGACTAACATGGACGAGTAACATCAAAAGATGGACAAATCAGCCTATGACAACCTGCACCATCATAGCAAGAGACAGAGCAGAATGGCGCTACATGGTAGCCACCCTTCGTTGCGGAGACGGCACTCGATGATGATGATGATGATGAGTGGTATCAATAATCTAGTTATTCTTTTAACCAATGGTCTCAATAATCTAGTTACTCTTTCCTCCTATTGTCTCAACGATCTAGTTATTCTTTCCTTCAGTTGCCACAATGTATTCCAACTGTTCCACTCCCAACAGTTGCCACAATGTATACCAACTGTTCCACTCCCAACAGTTGCCACAATGTATTCCAACTGTTCCACTCCCAACAGTTGCCACAATGTATTCCAACTGTTCCACTCCCAACAGTTGCCACAATGTATACCAACTGTTCCACTCCCAACAGGTGCCACAATGTATTCCAACTGTTCCACTCCCAACAGTTGCCACAATGTATACCAACTGTTCCACTCCCAACAGGTGCCACAATGTATACCAACTGTTCCACTCCCAACAGATGCCACAATGTATACCAACTATTCCACTCCCGACAGTTGCCACAATGTATTCCAACTGTTCCACTCCCAACAGTTGCCACAATGTATTCCAGCTTTTCCACTACCTCCAGTTGCCACAATGTATACCAACTGTTCCACTCCCAACAGTTGCCAAAATGTATTCCAGCTGTTCCACTCCCAACAGTTGCCACAATGTATTCCAACTGGTCCACTCCCAACAGTTGCCACAATGTATACCAACTGTTCCACTCCCAACAGTTGCCACAATGTATACCAACTGTTCCACTCCCAACAGTTGCCACAATGTATACCAACTGTTCCACTCCCAACAGGTGCCAAAATGTATTCTAGCTGTTCCACTCTCAACAGTTGCCAAAATGTATTTCAGCTGTTCCACTCCCTCCGGTTGCCACAATGTATTCTAGCTGTTCCCCTCTCAACAGTTGCCAAAATGTATTCCAGCTGTTCCACTCCCTCCAGTTGTCACAAAGTATTCCAGCTGTTCCACTCCCTCCATTTGTCACAATTATTCTTGACTATTCCCTTCTTGACTTCTACACATATTACCTATTTCCTTCTTGACTTCTACACATCATTAACTATTTCCTTCTTGACTTCTACACATATTACCTATTTCCTTCTTGACTTCTACACATCATTAACTATTTCCTTCTTGACTTCTACACATCATTAACTATTTTCGACTTGACTTCTACACATCATTAACTATTTCCTTCTTGACTTCTACACATCATTAACTATTTTCGACTTGACTTCTACACATCATTAACTATTTTCGACTTGACTTCTACACATCATTAACTATTTTCGACTTGACTTCTACACATCATTAACTATTTTCGACTTGACTTCTACACATCATTAACTATTTCCTTCTTGACTTCTACACATCATTAACTATTTTCGACTTGACTTCTACACATCATTAACTATTTCCTTCTTGACTTCTACACATCATTAACTATTCCCTTCTTGACTTCTACACATCATTAACTATTTTCGACTTGACTTCTACACATCATTAACTATTTTCGACTTGACTTCTACACATCATTAACTATTTTCGACTTGACTTCTACACATCATTAACTATTTTCGACTTGACTTCTACACATCATTAACTATTTCCTTCTTGACTTCTACACATCATTAACTATTCCCTTCTTGACTTCTACACATCATTAACTATTTTCGACTTGACTTCTACACATCATTAACTATTTTCGACTTGACTTCTACACATCATTAACTATTTTCGACTTGACTTCTACACATCATTAACTATTTCCTTCTTGACTTCTACACATCATTAACTATTCGCTTCTTGACTTCTACACATCATTAACTATTTTCGACTTGACTTCTACACATCATTAACTATTTTCGACTTGACTTCTACACATCATTAACTATTTTCGACTTGACTTCTACACATCATTAACTATTTTCGACTTGACTTCTACACATCATTAACTATTTTCGACTTGACTTCTACACATCATTAACTATTTTCGACTTGACTTCTACACATCATTAACTATTTTCGACTTGACTTCTACACATCATTAACTATTTTCGACTTGACTTCTACACATCATTAACTATTTCCTTCTTGACTTCTACACATCATTAACTATTCCCTTCTTGACTTCTACACATCATTAACTATTTTCGACTTGACTTCTACACATCATTAACTATTTTCGACTTGACTTCTACACATCATTAACTATTTTCGACTTGACTTCTACACATCATTAACTATTTTCGACTTGACTTCCTCTAAGACCCTTCTGCTGTTAATGATGTTATAATGTTCTAGTTCTTCGACTTCTGGTAGCTGCTGTCATTGATGATGTAAGGCTCCCTTGCTCTCCCCATCTACCTCCTTAATATGGTCGTACTTTCAGCTCAGCTTTCCTCTCCTAAGACTTGTCAAGTATAGTAGTCACATCAACTTCAATACACTACGGATAACTCATTAACGTTTAAATTCCCTTCTCTGCACCTTCTCCAATATGGATCACTCCCTCAACGCACTAGCGAAAGCACTAAAGATAGTTTCAGTTCAAAGGCGAGAACCCCTTATTACCGACGATGATTTTGATCCCAGCTCTTTAGTCGCCTCTTATCACAACAGATAACAGTTGCTCTATTGGTTTCTCCCTTGACCTTGTCACAGCCCCAGCAGCCACACGGGCGTCATTTTCATTATAAACTTCCATTAAGTGATATGAAGTCATCAAATAACATCTCAAGGTGATATGCTATTTTATATGTTGCCTCTTTTGTAGCACAAGTTTGGTTCTATACTTATTATTTGTCTTATTGTGCATACTTTCTAATATTCACAATTGTACCCAGAAACTAATATTCACAATTGTACCCAGAAACTAATATTCACAATTGTACCCAGAAACTAATATTCACAGTTGTACCCAGAAACTAATATTCACAATTGTACACAGAAACTAATATTCACAATTGTACACATCAACTACATTCACAATTGTACCCAGAAACTAATATTCACAATTGTACACAGAAACTAATATTCACAATTGTACACAGAAACTAATATTCACAATTGTACACATCAACTACATTCACAATTGTACGCAGAAACTAATATTCACAATTGCACATCATCATCGAATGCCGTCTCCACATTGAAGGTTGGCTACCATGGAGCGCCATTCTGCTCTGTCTTTTGCTTTGATGGTGCAGGTTGTCATAGGCTGATTTGTCCATCTTTTGATGTTACTCGTCCATGTTAGTCTTGGTCTGCCTCTGCCTCTTTTACCTTGTATTTTTCCCTCCATGATTACTTTTAGTAGGCTGTTTTGTCTTTTAACATAGCCCAAAAATCGCATTTGTCTTGTTTGAATTGTGTTTAGTAGTTCTCTTTTCATTTTTAGTTATTTTCAGACTTCATCGTTTGTTTTCTTTTCCTTCCATCCAATTCTACATATTCTTCTATATATCCACATTTCAAAGGCTTCAGTTCTCTGTTCTGTTTTCTTGTCTAATGTCCATGTTTCTGCACCATCTATGAATATTCAGAAGATGTAAAATTCTGCTATTCTTAGTTTTAGCCCTGGTGTTATTTGTTTTGATGTTAGTATGTTCTTCATGACATTAAAATTACTTTTTGCCATTCCTATTCTTTTGTTTGTTTCAGTTGTACATTTTCCATCACTGGTTATAGTATGTCCAATGTAGTTGTAGTTCTGAACTGTCTCCATGTCTATTCCTTCAATTTTGATATCCACTTGTGGGTTTTGAGTATTTTTTTTTTGTTTACGATCATAGTTTTAGTCTTTTTGATATTCATATCTAGTCCATATTTTTTGCTTATCATGTTTATTCATTAAGCAATTGTTGTAGATCTTTAGGATTTTCTGCTAGTGGTACAGTATCGTCAGCATATCTTATGTTATTTATTATCTTTCCATTAATTCGTAGGTCTGACATCACTATGATGTTTTTAAAGATTTGCTCAGTGTATAGATTGAACAAGCTTGGTGATAGGATGCATGCCTGTCTTACTCCTCTTTTTATATCAATGGATGTAGAGTTCTCTTTGTTATTTTTTTATTATTTATGTTTGCTCCCAGTATGGATTACATATTAGTCTTATGTCCATGTCATCTAGATGTATCTTTTTTAGGCATTCTATAAGTTGTTTGTGGTGTACTCTATCAAAAGCTTTGGTGTAGTCTATGAAGCAGGCATGCATTGGTTTGTTTACTTCTGTGTACTTTTCGATTAATGTTCTTATGCAGAATATGGCTTCTTTTATCCCGCTATTTTTCCTAAATCCAAATTGCTACTGATCTAATTCAGTGTTGATTTTGTTCTGAATCCTTCCTTGTATAACTTTTAGCAAGATTTTTGTAACATGGCTCATTAGGCTTATGGTTCTAAAGTCACTACATTTAACTGCACCATTCTTTTTAGGCAATGCAATGAAAGTTGATGTTTTTAGTTCATTTGGTATGTATCCTGTGTGGTATATGTCGTTGCATATGTCTGTAATCACTTCAATGCCAAAATCTTCTAGTGCCTGTATCATCTCTATCTGTATGCTGTCAGGTCCTGCTGCTTTTCCCTTTTTCATAGCTATTATAGCTTTTTCCACCTCACATTTTAAGATTTTATAGCCTGATGTACATTTTATAACTGGTTTCTTATCCCTTTGATCATGAAATAGTTCTGTTATATATTCCTGCCATCTTTCTATAATATCTTTACTGTCTGTTAGCATTTTTCCTTTTTTGTCTGCAATGCATCCACCTTCTGTGGCTTTTTTTTTTATTAGTCATTCTCTTTATTTCTGTGTGCATTCCTCTTTAGTCTTGTTTGCTTTCCATAGTTTCTATTTCTATACATTTTTGGCTGAGCCAGTCTTCTTTTGCCTTTTTGCACATTTTGCGTATTTCATTATCTATTTTATTGTATTGGGCATTGCTCTTCGCTTGTCTCCTTTCTTCCATTTTTTCTAAGATGGTGTTAGTTATCCATTTTTTTTTTTTTTTTTTTTTTGTTCTTTTCTCTTTTGGATAAGGTGTCGCAGGTTTCTTGTATGCTCTTCTTTATGCATTGCCATTTGGTTACAAATTTTTCATCAGGATTTTCTCTTCTGTATTGCTCAATTCCTTCTTCTAGTAGCTTCTGGTATGTGTTCTTTACTTGTTTACTTGTGAACTTGTTGTTCTTTATCATTATGTAATCTATTTGATTCCACTTCTCATTTCACGGGCTAATTCATGTGTATCGTTTCCTTTTCTCTTGCTTAAAGTAGGTGTTACATATTATCAGCCTGTTTCACAATTGTAGCAGGAACTAATATTCACAATTGTACACATAAATGAATATTCACAATTGTAGCCAGAAACTAATATTCATAATTGTAGCCAGAAACTAATATTCATAATTGTAGCCAGAAACTAATATTCATAATTATAGCCAGAAACTAATATTCATAATTGTAGCCAGAAACTAATATTCACAATTGTAGCCAGAAACTAATATTCATAATTGTAGCCAGAAACTAATATTCTTAATTGTAGCCAGAAACTAATATTCACAATTGTAGCCAGAAACAAAAATTCACAATTGCACACAGAAACTAATATTCACAATTGTAGCCAGAAACTAAAATTCATAATTGTACCCAGAAACTAATATTCACAACTGTACCCAGAAACTATTATTCACAAATGTACACAGAAAATAATATTCACAATTGTAGCCATAAACAATATTCATAATTGTACCCAGAAACTTATATTCAGAAGTTCATCCAGAAACTAATATTCATAATTGTAGCCAGAAACAAATATTCACAACTGTATCCATTAACTAATATTCACAATTATTGCCAGAAACTAATATTCACAATTGTACACAGAGGCTAATATTCACAATTGTTGCCAGAAACTAATATTCACAATTGTAGTCAGAAACTAATATTCACAATTGTAGTCAGAAACTAATATTCACAATTGTAGTCAGAAACTAATATTCACAATTGTAGTCAGAAACTAATATTCACAATTGTAGTCAGAAACTAACTCTCATAATTGTATCCAGAAACTAATATTCATAATTGTACCCAGAAACAAATATTCATAATTGTACCCAGAAACTAATATTCACAATTGTAGCCAGAAGCTGATACTCATAATTGTATCCAGAAACTAATATTCACATTTGTAGACAGAAATTAATACTCATAATTGTATCCAGAAACTAATATTCATAATTGTACCCAGAAACTAATATTCTTAAGTGTACCCAGAAACTAATATTCACAATTGTAGCCAAAGCTGATACTCATAATTGTATCCGGAAACTGCACCATCAATTATTCGTACTTTAGGTCATTATGAAATGTTTTCTATACATTAAATGTGACAAAATATGTCTATGGGGCACATAAATAATAAAAATCATATTCTACAAGTAAAATATTATGTTGTAGGTGGTACAGTTGGCAGTAAATTCATTATGTGAGTACATACTGAAAGTGTTGTGGCTGAGGTATCAATAATGCACTGCGCGTACGATACTTCCACGTTGAAGAATTCAAATTATAGTTATCCAAACATGCAATTTAAAAAATTGTTGTGGAACTACCAAAGCGACATTTTAGTCTATGAATCTAACTAAACACAAAACATTTTCATAAATTCTTAAAGTATTGCCTCCAGCAATAACCCCACATTGGCGTATCTGTGGCTTTCGACGGGATGTGAAAGTGGATATTAAAAAATGTACAGGCAGGTCAATAGTAATTGTTGGATATTTAAGTGTTACTGACGTCACTGTAATGTTGTAAGTTCCCTGGACAGCTAAAAGACCAACCAGGAAATTCTCAAAGAGACGAACACAAAAAGGGAGCTCCTAAGAAACATGAAAATGAAACAATCAATATTTTTCGGGCACATCATGAGAAGAGGATTGTTGGAATACTTCGTTACAACTGGCAAAATAAAAGGAAAGAGAGACGGTGGACGACAAAGAAAGAAAATACAGGATAGCTTGGTGTCATGGCATGGAAAACAGTCAACAACAGAACTGATACGATGCGCTGTAGATAGAAGATTGTGGAAGGACATGATCGCCTACGCCAACCGGTATGGCACAGGATGATGATGATGATCATGCTCTTTATGCGGCAGGTGAGAATTTACCTGTGTAATGTGTGCAATATTCCATCTCTGGAGAGACGCCACTGTCAATCAATAATAAATGGTGCAAGTATCGATTTCCTTATATTTTCACATTCGCCTTTGTCGGAACAACTTTCACTAGTATACGGTCAACAATGGGAGTACACAGCGAAACGAAATAGTCTAGTTCTGCTGAGTATCGTCACAGCTCACATGATATTGCTATCTGAAATATTAAAGCGTTGAGTACTATCACTCGCCGAGGAGAATGGCGAGAATTTAATAAACCATTTCGAACTCGAGTGCGGTTTAGGCTGGGCCTTGATATCAGTTGGTAGAGTGATCAAAACTTCAGCCCCCATCAATGGCCAGCTTCCGATTTTGGCCAGAGCTTGAGATATTAAACAAGCTTGACGTGCGGAGCTAGACAGTCTCAATTGTGGATTCGAGTTTGTCCCTTATTATTGGCTTAAGAGTTCATCTTGTTGGCGATATTATATTAAGGACATATGTCTTTGTATTAAGACCAGGAATTATTTTCAACCGGAACGGGTTGGAACGCGTTCATGTAAACTTTTATGATTATGATTTTAACAGATGTGAGATACATATTTTGAAAGTATTTAAAAAAAAAAAAAAAACTCAGGTTTTTGGGCTCATATTGTATGACCTAGCAACTAATGAATTTATAATTGCCAGTTGGTATTGGCGCCGAGTTTGCAATAGAAATAAGTTTATGTGCACAACGATCCCCAATCCCTGGATATCGAAAACGTGACAGCATCCATGAGATACCAGCATGGAAAACGAGTTGGGTTGATTGAAAACAAGATAGATCTATCTATCTATCTATCTATCTATCTATCTATCTATCTATCTATCTATCTATCTATCTATCTATCTATCTATCTATCTATCTATCTATCTATCTATCTATCTATCTATCTATCTATCTATCTATCTATCTATCTATCTATCTATCTATCTATCTATCTATCTATCTATCTATCTATCTATCTATCTATCTATCTATCTATCTATCTATCTATCTATCTATCTATCTATCTATCTATCTATCTATCTATCTATCTATCTATCTATCTATCTATCTATCTATCTATCTATCTATCTATCTATCTATCTATCTATCTATCTATCTATCTATCTATCTATCTATCTATCTATCTATCTGTCTGTCTGTCTGTCTGTCTGTCTGTCTGTCTGTCTGTCTGTCTGTCTGTCTGTCTGTCTGTCTGTCTGTCTGTCTATCTATCTATCTATCTATCTATCTATCTATCTATTGTCCTTTCGAGCCGAAGACGGCACATAGGGCAGAACCACAATCTCAAAAACAGAAACCTTGCGTGCCAAAGTGGCACATATTGCTGAGATTTTCCATAAAAATAGTTTTTACAATGACAGCTTGTCAAGCCATCGATCAATCTCCTTAGTCGCCTCTTACGACATGCCTGGAAGGTTACAGTGTCACTATTCTTTACCTCCCTCATAATGAGGCCCCGATAACACACGGGATTGAATATGCACAGACAGTTGATAATTTGATTGTTTAAATCAGCAGCTTTACAGAAAAAAATATAGTACATAGGCAGATGAATAAATGCGAATCGTTCTTGTGAGTCTATAATGTTTTATGACAGCTTGAAACAACGAACGAAAAATGATTTCTTAAACAAGAAGAGGCATAAAAAGCAGTTAAGGATAATGACAATTTTAGTGAGACTGAAGTGAAGAGTTTGTAAAAGGAGCTTAGAAATCAATTTTCTTACTGACTTTACTTTGCTTAAAATGACTTTCGCTTATTAGCCAACCCCACTCATGATTCAACCGATCATTCACCCTGGCCTTATACTTTTATGCTGATATCTAGCCTGATTCTCGAAACATTCTTTATCGTCCGCACAGCGTTAAAATATGCTTTATTTCTTATGATGCAGTCACTTGGACAGGAGTAAGGGTATCAAGATGCACCAAGATGTACCAAGATGCACCAAGATGTATCAAGATGCACCAAGATGCACCAAGATGTGCCAAGATGTACCAAGATGCACCAAGATGCACCAAGATGTACCAAGATGCACCAAGATGTATCAAGATGCACCAAGATGCACCAAGATGTACCAAGATGCACCAAGATGCAACAAGATGCACCAAGATGTACCAAGATGTACCAAGATGCACCAAGATGCATCAAGATGCACCAAGATACATCAAGATGTACCAAGATGCACCAAGATGCACCAAGATGCACCAAGATGCACCAAGATGTACCAAGATGCATCAAGATGCATCAAGATGCACCAAGATGCATCAAGATGTACCAAGATGCACCAAGATGCATCAAGATGTACCAAGATGCACTAAGATGCACCAAGATGCCCCAAGATGTACCAAGATGCCTAGAGATGCAAAGCTGCTGTAAAGCTGATGATAATGACAATTTTTTTTAAAAAGACGAAAAAAAGTGGTGTGGTACAGCTTTACGTGGTAATTAACACAACAAAATTCGACTTTTCGGCCAAGTAGGCCTTCAACTGGAACAACAACACAAAATATATATATATATTTTTGTGATACAGTGACTCACCGTACAGCATACACTGGCTAAGGACTGCTTCCTTAGCCTTTGGTATTGCTGCAAGACAATATAGTTGTCGTTTAAGAAAAATAGTCTTACTGGAGATGCCTCCCTTCATTTGTTTGTTTATTTTTTTTTTATTCAATTTTGAACAGTTGGAGAGAGTTGTTGGTGGGCTTTCACGCTTGGGTCAACGGGTCTCGTTAATCCATATCCGTTGGCTTTTAAATTGACCCAGCTTTAATTGGATAAAATCATTTTTTTTCCCCGACAGTACAAACACTAAAGGTAATCTTGCAAAGGAAAATGTAAGGTAAAGGAGGCAGACCAAGACTAACATGGACGAGTAACATCAAAAGATGGACAAGTCAGCCAATGAAAACCTGCACGAACAAAGCAAGCGACAGAACGGAACAGCGCTACATGGTAGCCAAATTTTGATGCGGAGACGACACTCAACGATGATGAATATAAGCACAGTTCTGACGTAATTCTTACCACATTACACAAAAACTTGCCGATATGTATTGCCGATATATAGCTCTGGAGGCAAAACGAGCACTCTACAATACAATCTTCATCCCAACGTTGTGTAACCAATGCCAGACCTGGACCCTAGATGCAAGAACAATAAGAAAAATAACCTCTACTGAGATTAAGTGTGTCAGACGAATGACAGGAACAGTCTGAGAGATAAGATCATAAATGAAGAACTGAGAAAAAAGCTAGGAATAGTCCCCACCATCGAATATATAAGGAAACAACAGATAAAATGGTTTGGCCACGTGACAAGGCAGAAAGATCAAAACACAACACAACAAGACTTCAACAAACGTTGTGAGAACACCAGACCCAAGGGTCGACCAAGAAAAAGATGGATCGATGGAATATTAGAAGCACAAGGAAACATACCAGCAGCAGAGGCGCATTATATCTCCCCTCGACGCTGAAAGGCAGATGAGGAAGGAAACAAGGAGAAGAATATATATATTATATACGCTGCAGTGTACAACAATGCTGTTTATTTTTTTTTAGAAATAGTCCCATTGTGACTTGACCTGTTGCAAATGTGGATACTGCGTTGACGTTTGATTTATGAAGTGGTTGATTCTCGATGGCGCCCTTTATTCATTTTTTCATACATTTTGTAGCGCCATTAGCAAATCTTGTCCCGGCTATTCGCAGCCACTAATAGCAATGTTCTCCTGCGCGTCGCTGACAGCATTATCTACCCGTGAAATGGATTTTCTTTCTTTATTGCGGAACAGTGTACAGCTGGTTTTATTTTTCTTCCTCGCATCGCCATTTTGGTTCTAATCTTGGAAAATGTGCAGCATTTATGGGTTGACCTTGGAATCACGGTAGAGCCCTAGAGTTCTTATAGATTACGGGTGAATCCCGTACTCTTTGACTCACCTCGTGGTGATTACACTGTGCATAAGGTCTTTATTCTCGAGTCCTGTACTCCCCACTCCACTCCACCCATAGGAGACTCAAGAATGAGACGAAATGTCATAGAGACAAATTTAAATAAAATATGGGTGAAGATGTGCTGTGTACAGTACACAGCCGGATTAAGACTCTTAGAGGTCCTAATGACTTTTAAAAGATGTTGCCCCCATATATACAGTATATATATACAGGGTGTTTATAAAGTCTCACTATGGATCAGGTATTTGAAAATGTTTATGACGTCATCACAATATGTGCTCCCACTGTCAATGAAATTTGTTGAATAAGTTTATTGCTACTGGAAATGTGATGCTCCACGGTAGGCCTGCTGTGAATGATGAAATATGTTTGATATCCAAGACAGAATCCTTAAAAGTCCAGACAAGTCATTGAAAACTGTCGCAACAAGTGAACTTACCATTGAGCACATATTGTGATGACGTCATAAACATCAAATTGACCTAGATACCAAGTGTAGTGAGACTTTATAAACACCCTATATATATACATATAATATGTGTGTGAGAGAGAGTGTATGTGAGAGAGAGTGTGTGTGAGAGAGAGTGTGTGAGTGTGTGTGTGTGTGTGTGTGTGTGTGTGTGTGTGTAATAAACCATAAAATAAAAAGTTATTTATCGAAATTAAACAAAACTTACACTGAGATGTAAAATTATATTGATGTTTGTATACATCCACTTTATTTATATTAGAAAAGCTCTCTCCTGCTGTTTTGTGTAAATTGCACAATTATTTATCACCTGTCAGTGTTTGATCAGATCCGCAAAACTAATCTTATCTAACACATCTGCTTCTATACTTAATAGAAATAAGGCATCCTACCTGCCTTGTTGCTTTTATTTATGTCTGAGAAATTTTGCTTTCCTTCAATTGTATGATCCTTGGCGTAGGTCTGCACTCACTGGGTGTTCCTGTTATTTTTTAATGTATCATTTGTATGTCATTTTTTTCGTTTAATGTGGGGGCCGTTTTATGGTGCCCCCTTCTAATGATGCCCTAAGCACATGCTTACTTTGCTTAAAGGTTAATCCACCCCTGTCAGTACGTTATATTCATCCTGAAAATAATTTTCATCATGTAATTAACCATTAAGAGTAGTTTTTTTCTGCGTTCGCCAGCTTTCAGCTCTGGCGAAATTCCTACAGACTAGGAAATTAATTATGCGCGTTAATCCGTTTTTTTCCTGGCAGCCGTGTGCACAGGGGTCCCTCGCCGCACAGGCAGATAACTCCGTCTTCGGAGGTACTCATATTTTTTTGTCGATGAGTAATTGACGTTTCAAGCCAGACCTCGCTGCTGAGGCCAGGGGTGGTTGGTTGCCACAGAGAGAAATCGTAAATAAAAATTCCAACTGGTTCAGCCGGGATTTGAACTAACAACCTCTCTGTCTCGAAGCCGGCGTCTTGCCTCGAGACCAACCAGTCCCCTAAAAGTAGTTTAAATATGTGACACAATACCGACAGCACGTGGAAATCTCTTACTGTATTAATTTGTGTATTAAAGTTATTATAATATTTTTTTAATGATAAAAAAGTGCCAAGACACCAACTCTCATCAATACTGAGAACAGGCAGCAACTCAAAACTGACTGTTTACGGATTTGTGAACAACAAAGCTATTCAAGACACTACACTATCTCCCAGGGGTGTCCCAGATGAACCAGTCTTGCACCAACAGTGGGATATCAAAATAGGCAGGCAATCCAGTACACCAAAAATGTCATGCCGGAGACAGATGTGACGGGATGAAAGTTGCTGATACCGTGAATTGCCATAAACTAAAGCACAGCTCATTACTGAAGTACTTTTAGGACCGGTCGATGAAGAGAAGAAGTAGTAATTGGCGTGTGAAGCAGGTGAATATGAAGAAGCATAACATTGCTTGTTAAAAATTCTTCTACTTCTTTCCTTTCTCATTTGCCTTTCAGCGTCGAGAGGAGATATCAATTTGCGGCCTTTTGTTCTTCTATTTGTCTCTCCGGCTGTTTTATTTCCTAGTGTTTCTAATATTCCATCAATCAAATTTTTCGTGGTCAGCCCTTGGGTTGGTGTTCTCCCAACTTTTCTTGAAGGCTTATTGTAATGTTTTTTTTTAACCCGTCTACCTTATCACGCTGTCAAACTATTTTATCCGTTGTTTCGTTATGTATCCTGTGGCAGAAATTATTCCCAGCTTTTTTTTCTCAGTTTTAATTTCTCATCTTATCTCTCAGACTGTTTCCCGCCATTCGTCTGACACATTTCATCTCAGTAGTGCTTATGTTTCTTATTGTTCTTGCATCTAGGGTCCAGGTCTGGCATTGGCAGCAGAACGTTGGATGAAGATCGTATTGTACAGTGCCCGTTTTCCCTCTAGAGTTATTTCCTCGTTGGACAACAGTGGTGATAGCTGTCCAATGATTTGACAAACTTTGTTGCATTTGAGTCTACTTCTGCTGCTTGTGAATTGTCGTTTGTCACTAGACTTCCTAGATATTTAAATTCCCCCACTTGTTTTAGTTAGCTGCCGTCCATCGTTATGTCGATATTCTGTTTATCTTTTGCGATATTCATGACTTCCGTTTTGTTGATATTGATTTTCATGTTTTAATAACAATCTTGTTGGAATTTTGCCACCAGAGCAAATTGTTATAAATACATATCAGATATTCACAGATTGGTGTCTTTCTACACGTTGTGCAATATTCAGTATTTAATCACAAATGTTTTTTATTTATTTATTATGTAACTTATCAAGATCAATTTGATTGTGGAATTACAGTTGACTGCAAGCGTCAGGATCGGCTAACATCAGATGTGATCAAGACCTTGCTCAGCCCCCAAAGTGAGGCTGCGCTATCCAAGCGAGTAGGGATCGAAGAGGGAAGAAAGTCTAGGACTCATAAATGAAATGCAAAAGTTAGATGTGTTGGTTTGAAAGGCGCAAATACACCACAGCGCAACGCTCATACGCCCACTTAACATGCTTTTAAGAGTGGATGTCCAGGATGACTATTTATTCCTTTAGTAGCCATTGAGCGAATCGTGGACAGTAGACAAACAAATGAAAAGACGGTTAGAGGCCACAGAGATGGGATTTCTCAGAAGAATGTTAAAAGTTTCCTGGACAGCTAAAAAGACCAATGAGGAAATTCTCAAAGAGTCCAACACAAAAAGGGAACTAATAAAAAACATCAGAAAGAAACAATCAACATTTTTCGGGCACATCATGAGAAGAGGAAAGTTGGATTACTTGGTTACAACTGGCAAAATAAAAGGAAAGAGAGATCGCGGACGACAAAATGAAAAAATACTGGATAACTTGGTGTCATGACATAGAAAACGGTCAACAACAGAACTGATACGAAGCACTGTAGATAGAAGATTGTGGAAGGACATGATTGCCTGCGCCATCCGGTACGGCACATGATGATGATGATGATGAGCCATTTAGTAAACGCTTGAATGAAATAAAGAAAGAAAGAAAGAAAGAATGAGAGAAAGAAAGAAAGAAAGAAAGAAAGAAAAAAGAAAGAAAGAAAGAAAGAAAGAAAGGAAGAAAAAAGAAATAAAATGTACAATAGATAAAGAGTATGTATTTTATATTTCTGAACAGAGACACCTATGAAAAGAAACTAAAACCAGTGACAAACGACTGTGAGTTACGCAACATCAGCCTCATTATCTTGTCAGTATTCCTTTCTAACCAGTCAAACTACTGAACGATTTTGTGGGGTAGGGGTGAGGAATGAAGAGGATGACCAGGCTATTGTTATGCTCCATGCGATTCAACCTGCAAGATAAACCTTTGATCTTCTTCATCTTCATCGCGGGACCTTATAGAATATGACAACTGCATTGGTGTTCTTTCCACTCACGTACTCTTGCACGGCCTTTTCTTCTCCCCCCCCCCTCCCGTCCTCGCTGTTCTACTTAACGATTCTCATCATCACCATCATCATCATCAAGTACCATGCCTGCTGGCGTAGATGATCATGTCTCTCCACATCTTTCGATCTCGACAGTTATTTATCATTTCTGTTGTTGACCTTCTGCCGAGCTATTCTTTTAAGATGTCTGCTTTCTTTTCTCTTTGCTTCCCTCTATCTCTTTGTCCCTCAATTTTACCAGCTGTTACAGTATATTCCAGCTGTTCCCTTCTCATTGAATGACAAACAAATGATCATTGTTTCTTCCTAATTTTATTCCTAAATTGGTTCTCTCTATGCCTCTTCTTAGCTGTCCATGGTATTCTCAACATTCTTTTGTAAAACCTTCTACAACCTCCAGTGATTTTCGTGTTTGTTGTCCTATTGTCCAAGATTCACTTTCAAATGTTAAGAATGGCTCTACACAACATTTAAGAGATTTTTTTTTACTTGTTTCTATTGTCAAAAATGGATTGCATAATATCTTCCTCTTTTTTTTGGAAAACTACTTTTGCTTGAACCATTCTGCATCTCACCTCTGTTGTACATCTACCATCTGAGATTAACAATGTTTTTACAATTCTCACCATCATGTACCCTGCCGGTTGGCGTAGGCGATCATGTCCCTCCACAATCTTCTATCTACAGTGCATCGTATCAGTTCTGTTGTTGACTGTTTTCCATGCCATGACACCAAGCTATCCAGTATTTTCTCTCTTTGTCGTCCGCGATCTCTCCTTCCTTTTATTTTGCCAGTTGTAACCAAGTATTCCAACTTTCCTCTTCTCATGATGTGCCCGAAAAATGTTGATTGCTTCTTTCTGATGTTTTTTAAGAGCTCCCTTTTTGTGTTGGCCTCTTTGAGAACTTCCTCATTGGTCTTTCTATCTGTCCAGGGAACTTTCAACATTCTTCTGAGAAATCCCATCTCTGTGGCCTCTAATCGTCTTTTCATTTGTTTGTCTACTGTCCATGATTCGAATCCATAGGTCAGAATTGGTTCTATATAGCACCGATGAACTCTCTTTCTCATTTTTATTGACATAGATTTGTTGCATAAGATATTTTTCATTTTCTGAAAAGCTATTTTGGCCTGAGCTATTCTGCTTTTTATTTCTGTGGTGCATCTCCCATCTGATGTAATTATTGTGCCCAAGTATTTGAAACGTTGCACTTGTTTCAGATTTGTCTCGTTTATTTTTATGCTGCATGATGGTGATGATTGTTTCTTCGATATAACCATTACTTCTGTTTTCTTACTATTCAGACTGAGACCTTTCTTGTTGCTTTCTTCTACTATTATGTCTATCATTTCTTGTAGTTCGTTCTCTGTCTCTGCTATTAAGACTGTGTCATCCGCATATCGCAAATTATTTATGTTGTGACCGATGACTTCAATTCCTTTTTTGTCTACTATTGATCTCATAATTTACAATTTACAATTTATTTAAAATTTACAATTCTACAAAAGTTTAAAACAGGTAGTATACAAATAAGATGAACAACTCCCATCAGACTTAAACTTCAATACAATAAATTCTATTACACACACTAACCAAATATAAATAAATGTGATTTCCTGTCCATCTGCTGTACTGCTTCAGTATAAAGAAGAGTTACACTAACTCGAAACCTTGAACAACCCTCGGAGTCGAATTTTCGGAAGTCACTTGTGTCGTTCCCGTCAGTCCCATTCACAATATCGGGTATCAGAGGAGGAAGCATGTGTCAGTAACACGAGATCCACAGTTCCACTCTCGATGTGTTGAGTCCAGGCATTGGCTGCTCTCTGACTAATTCCCAAACCTTCTCTGATTAAAAAAAGGTCTTTAAGTTTAAAATTAAAATGTGGTAGTTAGAAATGGTAGTTGTTAGAAATGGTAGTTGTTAGAAATGGTAGTTGTTAGAAATGGTATTTGTTAGAAATGGTAGTTGTTAGAAATGGTAGTTGTTAGAAATGGTAGTTGTTAGAAATGGTTGTTGGTGGAAAAAGAGGGGGGGGGGGGGTGGAGACTATCTTTCCTCATCATCATCATTGAGTGCCGTCTCCGCATCGAAGGTTGGATACAATGAAGCGCCATTCCACTCGATCTCTTGCTCTGATAGTGCAGGTTGTCAATTTTTTTTATTTTTAATCGACATCTTCTTGCACACTGAACACTTGTCTCGGCAATCCAAAGTACAATAACTTGTGCTCGACTCAGTCGCCATATGCAATAGGTTGACTAATCTGAAATCGACTAACTCGCCATATGCAATAGGTTGACTAATCTGAAATCGACTAACTCGCCATATGCAATAGGTTGACTAATCTGATATCGACTAACTCGCCATATGTAATAGGTTGACTAATCTGAAATCGACTAACTCGCCATATGTAATAGGTTGACTAATCTGAAATCGACTAACTCGCCATATGTAATAGGTTGAGTAATCTGATATCGACTAACTCGCCATATGCAATAGGTTGACTAATCTGAAATCGACTAACTCGTCATATGCAATAGGTTGACTAATCTGATATCGACTAACTCGCCATATGTAATAGGTTGACTAATCTGAAATCGACTAACTCGCCATATGTAATAGGTTGACTAATCTGATATCGACTAACTCGCCATATGCAATAAGTTGACTAATTTGTGCTCGCCTCACTCGTCATATGAAATATGTTGACTACTTTATGCTCGACTAACTCGTTATATGAAATAAGTTGACTACTTTATGCTCGACTAACTCGTCATATGCAATAAGTTGACTACTTTATGCTCGACTAACTCGTTATATGCAATAAGTTGACTACTTTATGATCGACTAACTCGCCATATGCAATAAGTTGACTACTTTATGCTCGACTAACTCGCCATATGCAATAAGTTGACTACTTTATGATCGACTAACTCGCCATATGCAATAAGTTGACTACTTTATGATCGACTAACTCGCCATATACAATAAGTTGACTACTTTTATGTTCCACTAACTAGCCATATGCAATAAGTTGACTACTTTATGCTCGACTAACTCGCCATATATAATAAGTTTACTAATTTATGCTCGACTAACTCGCCATATACAATAAGTTTACTAATTTATGCTCGACTAACTCGCCATATGCAATAAGTTGACTAATTTATGCTCGACTAACTCGCCATATACAATAAGTTTACTAATTTATGCTCGACTAACTCGTCATATGTAATAAGTTGACTACTTTAGGCTCGACTAATTCGCCATATGTAATAAACTGACTAATTTGAAACAAACAAATACCTCCTTCTTTATTTTGTCTTTAATCAAACATGAACATGTTCTGGTGATGTTCTGTGAATCCTCTCCTGTTTCATCAGTTGTCTTGACATTACTCCTGAGACCCAACTTAACGTGGACGGTTAACAAAACCTGACTGGTATCCACAAGTGCTGGACGTTCAACATTCTTAACTGTCATGACCACCTGGTTGGCCATATTTTCCTCTTTTGTTTTAATTGTCATTTCCTGCACGATTATTTCCCTTAGAGGAAAAATAAACATCATTTGTATCCCCAAGTACAAGGAAATAGAGAGTACTTTTAAGTCACCAAAGCGTGACAACTCACGCTGATCGTAGTTTTCACATCTCAAAAGCTGTTTAATATTTTCATAAATTTTCTTTATACAAACAGAATGACAATTGCATCTGAAAGTAAACAGTGACATTTTTTTATTCTTTCGTTCCTTCATTATTTGCCTTTCGGCGCCGAGGGGAGATATGGTTCGAGGTTCCTTGCTCTTCTATTTGCCTCTTCTGCTGTTATACCTCCGAGTGTTTCTAGTATTTGGTTCGAGGTTCCTTGCTCTTCTATTTGCTTCTTCTGCTGTTATACCTCCGAGTGTTTCTAGTATTTGGTTCGAGGTTCCGTGCTCTTCTATTTGCCTCTTCTGCTGTTATACCTCCGAGTGTTTCTAGTATTTGGTTCGAGGTTCCTTGCTCTTCTATTTGCCTCTTCTGCTGTTATACCTCCGAGTGTTTCTAGTATTTGGTTCGAGGTTCCTTGCTCTTCTATTTGCCTCTTCTGCTGTTATACCTCCGAGTGTTTCTAGTATTTGGTTCGAGGCTCCTTGCTCTTCTATTTGCCTCTTCTGCTGTTATACCTCCGAGTGTTTCTAGTATTTGGTTCGAGGTTCCTTGCTCTTCTATTTGCTTCTTCTGCTGTTATACCTCCGAGTGTTTCTAGTATCCTGTTTATCCACCTTCTTATTGGTCGGCCTCTTGGTCTGGTGTTCTTGTATCGTTCGTTGGTGACTCGTTGCACTAGATTTAGCTTCTTGTGTTTTATCACATGCCCGAACCACGTTATCTATTGTCGCTGCATCACAAAAGCTTTATGTTTTGTCTTGGGGGAATCCATGAAAAGCCCTCAATGGTCTGGTTTGTAATTGATTTTGAGGGCTGCCGTTAAAAACCGGATTCCACTGTTGCTGTCTGGAGAAGATTCCACTGTTGCTGTTTGGAGAAGATTCCACTGTTGCTGTCTGGAGAAGATTCCACTGTTGCTGTTTGGAGGAGATTCCACTGTTGCTGTCTGGAGAAGATTCCACTGTTGCTGTTTGGAGGAGATTCCACTGTTGCTGTCTGGAGAAGATTCCACTGTTGCTGTTTGGAGGAGATTCCACTGTTGCTGTTTGGAGAAGATTCCACTGTTGCTGTCTGGAGGAGATTCCACTGTTGCTGCCTAGAGGGGATCCCACTGTTGCTGTCTAGAGGAGATCCCACTGTTGCTGTCTGGAGGAGATTCCACTTGTGCAGTCTAGAGGAGATTCCACTGTTGCTGTCTAGAGGAGATCCCACTTTTGCTGTCTGGAGGAGATTCCACTGTTGCTGTCTGGAAGAAATTCCACTTGTGCAGTCTAGAGGAGATTCCATTTTTGCTGTCTGGAGGAGATTCCACTTGTGCAGTCTAGAGGAGATTCCATTGTTGCTGTCTGGAGAAGATTTCACTGTTGCTGTCTGGAGGAGATTCCACTTGTGCAGTCTAGAGGAGATCCTACTGTTGCTGTCTGGAGAAGATTCCACTGTTGCTGTCTAGAGGAGATCCCACTGTTGCTGTCTGGAGGAGATCCCACTGTTGCTGTCTGGAGGAGATTCCACTTGTGCAGTCTAGAGGAGATTCCACTGTTGCTGTCTAGAGGAGATCCCACTTTTGCTGTCTGGAGGAGATTCCACTGTTGCTGTCTGGAGGAGATTCCACTTGTGCAGTCTAGAGGAGATTCCATTTTTGCTGTCTGGAGGAGATTCCACTTGTGCAGTCTAGAGGAGATTCCATTGTTGCTGTCTGGAGAAGATTTCACTGTTGCTGTCTTGAGGAGATTCCACTTGTGCAGTCTAGAGGAGATCCTACTGTTGCTGTCTGGAGAAGATTCCACTGTTGCTGTCTGGAGGAGATTCCGCTCTTGCTGTCTGGAGGTATTTCCACTGATAATGTCTGGAGGAGACGCCACAGTTGCCGTTTAGTGGAGATTCCACTGTTGCAATCTGGAGGGGATTCTACCCTTGCAGTCTGGATGAGATTCTATTTTTGCGCTCTGCAGAATATGTGTGGTTTAGTGGAGGTCAATTCAGGTATCTGTCAAGGTCATTCAGTTCGCATTGGTTTATTATGTGTGGTATATATATGGCCCTTTTCGTCTTGTCAGACGGTCTAGTGGAGGCTATTGCGTATTTTTTTGAGGTATTGTTTTTGCCGAACAGCTTCTCTCGTGGCTAATTCTACCAATGTTTGACAAACACACGCGGTCACATAATGAACAGGTCAGGCTCGCTGGTCCACAGGGTTTACCATCCTTTTTCATGAGTCTCTTCTCTTCTAAGTCCTGTCTTAAAACAGTCTCAAATGTTGTTATACCGTTCCTTATACGTGCTCTCCATGATGTGCGATCACTTGCCAGATTTTGCCAGTCGTTTTCACAGATGGCGAAGTCTTTCAGAGATGATTTGCAGATATCTCTATATCGTAGTTTAGGTCTGCCGATTTGTCTTTTTCCGTGTTTTAGCTCGCCATATAGTATTTGCCTAGGAATGCGTTTTTCTTCCATCCGTTGGACATGCCCCAGCCATCTTAGCCTTCGACTTCTGAGCATCGACATGATTGTTAGGGTCTTAGCACGTTGCAGGACAGTTAAGTTGGTTATTTTGTCCTGCCATTTGATGTGCATTATTTTGCGGAGACATCGCATGTGGAAGACATTTAGTCTTTTTTCCTGGTTTGAGTATGTTGTCCAGGTTTCGGATCCATATAGTAGTGTGCTAAGCACACAAGTTTGATATATTAAGAGTTTAGTCTTTTGAGTTAGTTTCGTGTTGTTCCATGCCCTTTTTGTGAGTTTGCCGAAGGTCGTAGCTGCCTTACCAATTCGACAGTTTATTTCTTCATCAAGAGAGATGGTTTGCGTAACTGTGGATCCAAGATATGTAAATTTCTGTACTGATTCTAGTGGGCAGTCTTTTAGAGTAATAGATATAGGTTTGAAGTCACCTTGATTTAGTATTACTGTCTTCTGAACATTAATTGACAGTGAAAAAAGGTCGCATGCTTTATCCAGGTTGTTGATCAGCGACTGTAGGGTGGCCTCACTATGAGCGACTAGGGCTGCATCGTCAGCAAATAAAAATTCTTTAAGTAGGGCAACATTTGTTTTGGTTTTTGCTCTTAGTCGTGCTAGGTTGAACAGTGAGCCATCTGGTCTTGTGCGAATGTAAATATCTCCTGAGCTGTTTTCGAAGGTGTAATTTAGGAGGGCAGCAAAAAATATACCAAAAAGGGTGGGGGCGAGGACACATCCCTGTTTCACTCCTTTGTTGACTTTGAAATTCTCTGATGGACTCCCATCAAAATGGACTTTGCCATTCATGTCTTCATGGAAGGAAATTATCAGTCTAAGTAATTTAGGAGGGCAGCCTATGCCTTCTAACACCTTGTAGAGACCATCTCTGTTTACTGTGTCGAATGCCTTTGTGAGATCCACAAAGGCAATATAGAGCGGCATATTTTGTTCCCGACATTTTTCCTGCAGTTGTCTAAGAGTGAAGATCATATCTATGGCTGATCTCCCGGGTCTGAAACCGCATTGGGACTCGGGAAGCACCCGTTCTGCAAGTCTATGCAGGCGATTAAGTACGACTCTAGCAAAAGCTTTGCCTGTTGTGCTAAGGAGAGAAATGCCTCTGTAATTGTTGCAGTCACCCCTGTCTCCTTTATTCTTGTACAGCGTTATAATCTTAGCATTTCTCATATCATGAGGTATTTCTCCTTTTCTCCAGCATTTAATTAGCAGTTTGTATAGGTGTGGAAGTAGTACGCTTAGGTTGTCCTTTAGTACATCTGTGGGAATGTTGTCATGTGTGGTATAATGCATGTCAATTCCACATCTTGGTAGCGTGAAGTTGATGGTTGAGAAGCATAGACATTCCCTTCTTCCTCAGTTGAATCAGTTGATAACGGGTCTGACACTTTGGGAAGAAGTAGACTTATTCAAAGTGGTACAGGACATACAGCTGAGGGGATGTTTGAATATTTCCTAGTTCAAAATTCACCTATTGAATGCGTAAAGAAAAAACATGTAAATTGGTTTGGCCGCGAGATAAGACAGAGAGAACAAATGCAACACAAAGAGCATTTAATAAAATGCGAGAATACCAGACTCAAGGGCCGATCACAAAAAATACGTATTGCTGGAACATTATAAATGCTAGAAAACGTAACAACAGCAGAGACCAACAGAAGAACTAAAGACAGGAATTATATCTCCCCGCGACCTTGAAAGGCAAATGAGGAAGGAAAGAAGAAGAGGAAGGAAAGAAGAAGAGGAATTTTTTTTTTTTTTGACAAGCCTTTGCAAATAGGAGGCATATACAAAAATAGCAATTACTGAATTGATCAGTGGTTTTCTCTATAATCACTCAAAAGCATAATGTGCCTTTTCTCACCCATCCTTTGTTGAAGATTTATTGCAACATGTTTGTGGCGTCCAGTTTCCATCCTGATCTCTTATTTTGTCGCTGAATTAGAGATATTGTAGGCTTCTTAACCACTGTAGTCATATTTCGTTTTTAGGTTACAAAAGTAATTTCACTTCAAATATAACAGAAATTATCTGATCACATATGTCCTGGTCAATTCTGAACTACATTTGATAGTAAAACAGGTACACAATTATGAGAAAATAACGGTTATTTATGAGGGTAAGGCTATTTATGCAGAGAGGTATTGCAAACATAGGCATTCCAACGTGTTTATTTCTAGTTCAATATTTAATTGAATACTGGCACAAATTAAGGAATCTGTCACTAAAGTGACATCAAATGCATGGAAATACATAACCGGAAGTGTATATCTAGGATGAAATAATTTGAGATTAAAGCATTTTAGCTATTGACAATATTATCTACATTCATTGAATCAGTTTTACTATATTCGGGGCATCCCTATATCCACTCCACCGCCCGACCAAGCTTTTCTTACAGCGTATGCAGGCTGATTGTTCCTGTAAGGTTTTGATTATAGAAACATCTGTTTTTTTTCAAAATAAACACTCCGGGTCAACCAGATGCCTTTCTCACCATTACTCTCCCTAGTCTCTCAATGTAGACATCCTTGTCCCACACAATCTTCTCCTCTCTTAAGGAATGAAGAACAAACATGGCGATGTCCTTATGGTCCAGAGTAAGGCCACACTCAGTGTCAGAACTGCCAGCGAGCTTGTCGGTTATTTCCTTGCCATGTACACCAGCGTGTCCTGGACAGTACACCCAGGTTAGTACACCTCACGCTAGAGACATCCAAATCCTACAACCACTCCTGCCTCGGGCACTGTCTTTCAGTCTCCAGTAGTATAATTTGCGAGTCCGTGAACCACGCTCTGTGTGACCAGCCATGTTATCGCCGCCGTTGCTGCTTCTATCTCCATCCTTATGTTGGACACCGTCATGCTACACTTGCCACATTTCCCCGTCATGCTACACTTGCCACATTTCCCCGCCATGCTACACTTGCCACATTTCCCCGCCACTTCTCCGACATGTTGGTATGCAGCAAAACCTCAACTGCTGTCCACGAGATATAGAACCATCTGCGTAGATAATGTGATCTTGAGGTGAGAACACTTTTCGCGATGGATCCCCTTATTACGCCCTCTGTAGTTCCCAAGGCCCAGTTGTCGATACTGCCTGCCCAGCTGAATGATTACGATGACAAGAAAAATCTGGGACAATGTGGAAACGTTGCAGTTATTGCTGGTCGGGTATCCACTTCACGAACCTCTCTAGCCTGTCTCCGTTGTTTCCTCTTACTCTTGTTATTCTCACAGACTTTAGTGCACATTGATGAGATGTACGCTATATATTCTCATCAGACAAGATTACAAATAAAGGCTTTTTGTGAAATCGTGTACTGATCTTTAAAGAGCGTCTTTTGTTCACCTTTCCGGCGGTTATTTTTCAGCAGCTCGCGATATAATGATGTTTTTGGCAGTCGGTAGTCTGGCATGAGAACTGTATGACCTGCCACGCAGATCTGTGCGTGCGTCAGAATAATGGCAATGTTTGGAGATAACTGCTCTGAAAAAATTACGACGTAAGGGATATTGTCTTGCTTTGTGATTTTCATCGGCTTTTTAAGGCAGACTGTGTGAAAGTGTTCTTAAAGATTGTTGTCTGTAAGGAATGATTATTATAAACTTTTTAGGTTCTATGATCCCTTCTGAACAATCAAGACACCAAGCATTAATATTCACATTTTATCATCAAATTTTCTCTGGGATTTTTCAATGTTCATTTTGCTTTATCTAAAATTTTATAGGAATTTTGCATATTAAAGTTGAAAATAAAAATAGCGCTTTGGATTTTGTTTTCCTATGCTTCTTGTTTTAGTTTGTCCACTTTAGTATGCAATTCCTTCTACGGCTTTTGCCTGGCAATTACCTTTGTTTTCTTCGTCCCAACAAGACGTTAAGTTGTCATAGCTGCATTGCGTTACGGAGTTGCGATACTTGCGCCTCTTGACCCAAAACATCGGACTTCAAAATGACATTTTGGTCACAGTGTTTTGTTTCCGTTTAGAACCCAACAGTCTATGTGTTGTCATTGGGAGCCGAGGACGGGAAATAGAGCTGTAGTTATAGACTCTCTATGTCGGACCATCTGTGTTATCAAGTACCAGACCTTGCACAGAACCATCATTGTATCTCACCACACATCTCTGTTCTGGGCCAGTTGCTCAATCTCGGCAATGGAGCTCATGCCTGCTATTGTTCCCTCTCGTCTCAGTGTTCCTTTTAGTCTTTCTCTAGATCGGCATCCTTTTTATTTTCTATTAGCGGACCCTATTAGCTTGACCAGAATATAGATCTATTTCCAGCGTCACTACTGGCAGGTCAAGTGTGAATAATGTTGAGGGAAGAAGACAGAACAACACTGGGATAAATCTACAAACAGTAACCAAAAGAAAACAAAAGAACAACAGACTGTCCGAAGCTGGATCGAAACTGTACTCCTCGACACAGCGCTTTGCCACGAGAAAAAACGCTAGAGCATACGACCAACTAAGCAGCCTAAAAAGTTGCTATCATTGGCAATATTTTTCATTCATGTGTACTTGTGACTAGAGCATGCTTTTACGAAGACAATTCAATAATAAATTGTATATCTGTATTTTCCTATTAAGATAAGTATCACCTTAAACGAACACTTGTGCTGTAGACAGCTTTGTACGAAACAGCACGAATAGTATTTTCTAGTGGTTTAGATTAGAGACAAATAATAATAAATGATCTCTTTTATTGGTTAATCTGTCGCCTCGGAAAGTTTCCGTTCATTGTAATAAGCGTTTATAGAGGACTGGTTGGACTCGAGGCAACACGTCGGTCTCGAGATAGAGAGGATGTGAGTTCAAATCTCGGCTGCACCAGTTGGGATTTTTATTTATGATTTCTCTCTGTGGCAACCACCCCTGGTCTCAGCGGCAACCACCCCTGGTCTCTGCGGCAACCACCCCTGGTCTCTGCGGCAACCACCCCTGGTCTCAGCAGCAAAGCCCGGCTAGAAGCGTCAATTACTTATCGACAGAAAAAAATATGAGTACCTACGAGGCCGGAGTTATCTGCATGTGCTACGAGGGACCTCCTCTGTGCACAGGGCTGCCAGGGAAAAAAACTGTAACATTCAGTTACTAGTCTCTAGGGACTTTGTCAGGGGTAAAAGTTGGCAAACGTAAAAAAAAAAAAACATTGTGCGAATTTGATAATAGTTGATTCATCGATCCTCACTGAATCAGCCAGCTACGAGTCGCTGACTGTTTTTGGCCAAAACACTGTCACCATTTTGGCCTTTACCAAAAATAAAACATAAAACTTAGTCACATTCTGTACTAGGCTCATATTATCGCCCTGTTACAACGCTTTGCGCAATAAAGAAAGTGGAACAATATTAAAACAAGTAAATGAATTTAAATATCTGGGAACAATGTTAACCTCATATGGTAAATTTAGAACAGAGGGGAGATGCGGAATAGCTCAAGCAAAGGCAGCTTTCCAAAAAATGAAGAAGATACTGTGAAATCGATTGTTGACAATAGAAAGAAGAAAAGGAGTTATTAAATGGTATGTAGAGCCTGTATTAACGTATAGATGTGAATTATGAACAATAGGACAACAGGCAAGAAAACTACTGGAGGCTGTAGAAATGTGTTTTTACAGAAGAATATTGAGAATGCCACGGACAGCTAAGAAGAGTAATGAAAGCGCCCTGAAAGAGGCCAAAGCAAAAAGAGAACTAATTTCCTACATTAGGAACAAAAAATTCATCTTTCATTTTTTTGGCCATTTAATGAGAGAAGGGAACAGCTGGAATATATTGTAACAATGGGAAAATTGAGGGGCGATGAGATAGAGGGAAGCAAAGAGAAAAGACTCCAGACAGCTTAAGAGAATGGCTTGGCAGAAGGTCAACAACAGAAAAGATAAATAACTGTCGAGATCGAAAGTTGTGGAGAGACGTGATCATCTATACCAGCAGGCATGGTACTTGATGACAATGCTCTTAACATTTCTTTTTCGTTGAGGGAGTTAGTCACTTACGCAGACTTTGTTAATGGAATGAACTATTTTTCCCGCTCTGCCAACGAGCTCAAGAGTTTGTATTTCAAGAGTCTCAACTGTCCAGAATCTCAGCCTCACGGAATTGTAAATAAAAATAATCTTATTATACAAATGACAAAAAAGTTTATCGATTTCTACACGTAGACTTATTTTGCTCCATTTCAGTTTCAGTTATACTCACATTATTTTCCAAAAGTATATATATAGGGACGGGAGCCGCGATAGCTCAGTGGTTAGTGAACTGGACTAGAAAAGAGAAGAGCGGTTCTATCCTGATCGACTGCTTCCAGGTTCACCCAGCCTTAAATGGGAACCGGATTTTGTTCTGGGAAAGTAAAATGGCACCGGCGTATTATCGACCACATTACCCCAAAAATCATGTGCTGTGACTATTATGGTCACTAACACTATATTCCCCATACGCCACTTAACATGACGGGGCATTTTACTTTATATATCAGCGTAGGATCAACAGTTGTTTCTATCGGGGATGGGAAAGTAGGAGGAGGTGAAATAAAGACTCAACCTGAATACCTCGCGGCGACTGCTCCTGTCAAGCGCTCTCTGTCCTACAAGTCCTTCCTACAGATCTTAGTAATGGGAAATGCCGTTGAGAAAGTTTTATATATATAAGCGGCAGATGACAATGTAACATACACACAACAGTGATCAGAGACAAAATAATGGAGAAACAATGCACTAACAATGACTCAAAGAGCCATAAACAAACGCTACGAAAACGCCAGATTAAAAGGAAGACCGAGAAAGAGATGGTTAAAGGGAATACTAGAGTCACTAGGAGGGATAACATCAGAAGAGGCCAACAGAAGAGCAAAGAATCACAGATAGTATCTCCCCTCGACGCCAACGGCAATAGAGGAAGGATAGAAGAAGAAGAAAGATATATATATATATATATATATATATATATATATATATATATATGTATGTATACGCGTCTGTCGGTGTGCATGTGTGTGTGCCTCTGTAAGTGTGTATCTGACTTTTAGTGTATGTGTGTGTAATGCAATAACAAAATATACGGTTTTCAACTGTGTAACGCCGCTATTTTTTTGTTATCGTAACACATAATTCTAAATATTACATTCACATTTCTCAAAAGGTTACAATTCACTTAACTCAACGATTACAAAAATATCTCATTTTAAAAGTAATAAGGCACTGTACAATTCTGTATATAGATACATCTGCGCATATACAAAAATAAACAAAACAAACAAACAAAAAGCACGAAGATAAATATTGTATGTGATGGGAGCCAAATATTTCACATTTGAATAACGACAGGTACATCTATGAGAACTATTGAAACGATGACTGTACACTTTTTGATAAAAATAAAAACGATTTATTTTCAGGCATTGCTGCCATTTATATAATTAAATAGTTCTCATATATTTCACTTAATGGCAAGCCCGCTTTTAATACTGCGTCTGCTTTAATGCAAATCACTAAAACAATTATACAACCAACAATTCTAGACATTTGTCCTCCCCATTAAAGGTCACAGGTCATTTCAATGTCGCCATTAGACTCAAACAACAAACCGTTAACAGTTTATTGACTCGTTGCAACAACACAAAATTCGGAAATGACATGTTTTGGTAAATAACGTTAGAAGTTGTCATTAGATTAAAGTGATTATATTATCGGTCGAATTTCGGTTCAATAAAATGGTTAACCGCTCGCCCTAGCAATGATTTTGTAGAACCTACTTGTGAATCGAGACACTTCATTTGTCATAATCATTAATATATTTTGAGTTCTGCAGAGACAACGTCAAACAAACAAAAATGTTCATTCTTTCTGTTACATATGAAGCTGCAGTGGTCAAGTGATCAGTGCAGTCGCCTCATGGCACGATTGTTCCGGTTCGATTCCCAGAAGTGGTGCAATAGATAATCTTCGCGGAATTGGTATAGACCAACACGGCTTCGCGGAATGAGTACCAGTTTCTTATATGGAAAGTACGACGGTCTGTGCAGTGCAGATCATCGCCCATAAATGCAAAGGTTTTCATGAAGAAAAAAAAATATCATCATCATCAAGTACCGGGCCTACTTGCGTAGGTGATCATGTCTCTCCACAACTTTCGTTCATGTGTAAAAGAAAAGTGATTGGGTGTGTCTGGGCTGGACAAAGGTCACACAAAGTCACACAAGGTGACACACACACATCAGTGTAATTACTGAAAAGATGTCTTATGATGTCCGTCCACAACGTTTCACCAGGTAAATGTAACGCTCCCAGGTTCAAAGGCATCACAAGGTAACTCCTTAACACGGTCGCTGTAAACTGGACGTCTTCACGCTGATAGACCGTTGCAACCTATTGTCTTTAACGTAGCACAGGCCACGTCTGAACGTCGAGCACTACAGCGTCTACTCGTCGATAGGAAACAGGCTAATTGTTTTTGGCGATTTCCCCTCACTGTCGCCGCTCGATCACCCTTTAAGATCTGGACTCAGTCTAATATCTGTACTTCGCATTGTGTTTGACTCCGGGCGTTAGATTGATCTACAATACACATGTTTCAATGAATCAATTACACGCATAGGTCTCTTGTGTGAAAACATAATAAGACTTTCATTTCATAACTCCACAAACAGCAATGTACAATCATAGAACCCAGAGAACTGACGCGCTCGGGTATCAAAATAAACTAGGTACCTCTGACTCTTGTTCTCACTTTCGAGTCCCTCTCCTACATGAGAGTTTTATCTACATGTCAGCTCTACATGACATCTCTCGATATTTCATCCTAGTTCTTCAAAATGCTCTTTCCATCTCTCCATTTGTTCCCTTCTATTACTAAGCAGATTTCCTTTCTTATCTTTAATAAAAGCATTGATCTGTTTGCATTTTCCACTTAATTTCTTTGTTCTATTGTACAGTTCTTTCATATTCCCTTTATTTGCTGATTCCTCTGCCTCTTTAGCTAGTTCATCTATATATTTCCTCTTATCCCTTTTAATGCATCTTCTCACTTCTTTGTTCACCTCTGTGTAAGCTTCCAGTGTCTTGGCTTTATTACTTCTCGTTTTACTTTTATTTATGTCTGATTTCTTGTTCTTTCTTTCTTTAATTTTATCCAGGGTCTCTGCAGTCATCCATGCCATATTCTGGCGTTCTCTTTTCCCAGGGTTTCTTCGCATGTCTCTTTCAATATATGTTTTACCTGTTTCCAATGATCTTCTATATTTATTGTATTTTCTAGTTGTTGGAGGACTTGGTATTTGTTTCATATTGTGACTGCGGATTTATCTTTAATTCTTTGTTTTCTAAGGAACCCTACATTGAAATACTTTCTACCATTATTCGTTGTGGTATATCTTTTTAGTTTAAGTTTAAGATTGGCTATGAGATGATTAAGATCAGAAGTTACATCTGCCCCTCTATATACTTTTGAATCCTGTAAGGATGACTTAAACTTATTGTTAATACATATGTGATCAATTTGATTCTCCGTGCTATGATCTGGTGATACCCATGTAGCTTTATGTATACTTTTATGTTGGAATATTGTTCTTCCTAGGCTCACTTGATTAAGGGCGCAGAAATTCACAAATATCTCTCCATTCTAGTTTATATCTCCAAGTCCATGTTTTCCCATAATCTCTTCGAAGCTTCTGTTGTCTGATCCTACTTTATCATTTAGATCTCGCATCAAGATTATAATATCCGTGGCTCGTCTTTCATCATTCTGACATTGTAACTGGTTATAGAATTCATCTTTAACTAAATCATCCTTATCATTGGTTGGTGCACAGCATTGGATAATGTGTAATTTTATTTTGTTTTTGGTTGTTTTAAATGTTGCTCTCATCAGTCTTACTGCTTCCAATTCTATTAGTAAATTTCCAATATTAGGAAGAAACAAACATCATTTTTTGGGCCTTGCAGTGAGAAGGGAACAGCTGGAATATATTGTGACGAATGGGAAAATTTAATGATGAAGAGATAGAAGGATTTAAAGAGAAAAGATACCAGACAGCTTTAGAGAATGGCTTTGGCAGAAGGTCAACAACAGAAATGATAAATAATTTCGAGAGCAAAAGCTGTGGCGAGACATGATCACCTACACCAACATACATGGAACTTGATGATGACGATGATCACAATTATTTACTAAATGTCAATTCCATTTGCATCTTCTTACTAAACAAGGGAATAATTTTTATGTATTTTTTTGTTTTACATTTTGTTTTATCATTTTAAATTATGTTTGAATGAAAAAATAATTAATTTTAAGTACATTTGCCCCCACCCCCAGTTTTTTTTTGGTTTAAATTACTAATTCTTGTATGAATGACTTGATATATTCGACTCGCAGGATATACGAGACAGGATTCAGATCTGAATTCAGACTAACTTAGATTTTGTTCCATCTCTAGAAAGAAAAAAAAAAAACCACAGTTTAATATGTTAAAAAATGTTTTTCTGTCACTCCCAGATAGACTTTTCACTTGTATCTCACGTTGTCATCCCCTATTCATCTCCTATTTATCGGCATGTCATATGTCAATTTGGTATTTGTGTTGCAACAATGCCTTATAAATAGTATGTAATGGTTGCTATTTGTTATTTTTATGCGATATTATCTGTAATGATGATGATGATGATGATGATGATCTGTAATGATTTTGTTGCTGTTGTCATCATCAAGTACCATGCCTGCTGACGTAGGTGATCATGTCTCTCCATAACTTCCGATCACGACAGTTATTTATCATTTCTGTTGTTGACCTTCTGCCAAGCCATTCCCTTAAGCTGTCTGGTATATTTTCTCTTTGCCTCCCTCTATCTCTTCGTCCCTCAACTTTTCCACTTATCACAATATATTTCACTTGTTCCCTTCTCATTGGAAAAATCATGGCTAACAAATGATGATTGTTTCTTCCTAATATTGGAAATCAGTTCTCTCTTTGCTTTGGACTCTTTCAGAATGTTTTCATTTTTCTTCTTAGCTATCCGTGGTATTCTGAACATTCTTCTGTAAAACCACATTTCTACAACCTACAGTGATTTTCTTGTCTGTTGTCCTATTGTCCATAATTCGCATTCATATGTTAAGACTGGATCTACATACTATTTAAAAACTCTTTTACTTGCTTCTATTGTCAAAAATGGATTGCACAGTATCTTCCTCATTTTTTTGGTGGAAAGTTGCTTTTGTCTGATGATCGATGATTATTACAGATTAGTTACGACGGTGGTTTTCTGTTGCCTTCCGTCGGTTTGTTTACAGTTGACTCCGCTAGCCTTTGACTAAAACGTTTCACCCACAAGGCAATGGGGTTGTTTTACTTTAAGGTAACCTCCCTTAGCCTTTTCCTCTCCCGAATATACCAGCAAGGCAGCAGGGCAATCGCAGATTGTAATGTCTACTGTATACAGTAGCAGGTAAATTTACCTATCCTGGCAGGTTGCTGTTGTAGGTACTGATAAAATACTTAATGTTGACGATGCTGCTAAATGGATTGATAACTGGTTTGTTGGAGTAAAATAGAGTACATTATTTTTAGGTTTGTTTCGTAAAATATAACAGTATTAATTTCACTGTTCACTGACAAGATAATAGTGACCGGAAAGGGAAAAAAATAGACAACTGGTACATGGCAACATCGGAAGAATCGGTCAACTTCTGGGATGGGTTATTAGATGAAGGGTATAGAGAAGACATGTGGAAGTAACGATGACGGGTATGGAGAAGACATTTTGTTGCAGAGATGAAGGGTATGGAGAAGACATTTGGTAGCAGAGATGAAGGGTATGGAGAAGACATTTGGTTGCAGAGATGAAGGGTATGGAGAAGACATTTGGTTGCAGAGATGAAGGGTATGGAGAAGACATTTGGTTGCAGAGATCAAGGGTATGGAGAAGACATTTGGTTGCAGAGATGAAGGGTATGGAGAAGACACTTGGTTGCAGAGATGAAGGGTATGGAGAAGACATTTGGTTGCAGAGATGAAGGGTATGGAGAAGACATTTGGTTGCAGAGATGAAGGGTATGGAGAAGATATTTGGTTGCAGAGATGAAAGGTATGGAGAAGATATTTGGTTGCAGAGATGAAAGGTATGGAGAAGATATTTGGTTGCAGAGATGAAAGGTATGGAGAAGACATTTGGTTGCAGAGATGAAAGTTATGGAGAAGACAAGTGGAAGTAGAGATGAAGGGTATGGAGAAGACAAGTGGAAGTAGAGATGAAGGGTATGGAGAAGACATAGGATGATCTTAAGAGAATGGCAAGAAACAGAACGGATTCGTATGTGTTTGTTGAAGACATGCATACAGGGAGTTAAAATGAAGAAAGAAGCGTTCGAGTACCATTACTATACTAGAACACATTTGTATATTTATGATATGATGATGTTGAATATTCTTAACTGTTATCTATCAAGGGTTCAGAACGAAACTATTTTATTTCCAGTAATGCTCATTTAATAGCACTTTACTTTACTTTTTGCATGCTTAAGCACATATCTTAATGAATGTCAGTAGATTTATTCGACTTTTTATGTATGCATTGACGCGAATCAACACAGCGATTAGTGGAAAAGATCATTGGAAAACACTCCTTGTACCGGCTTATAGCATAAACAAAAGTTGTATTTATTCTGTTTAACAAGTTTATAGCATAAATAAACGTTCATTTAATTCTGTTTAACCAGCCTATAGCGTAAACAAAAGTTCTTTTAATTCTGTTTAACCAGCTTTTAGCAGAGACAAAAGTTCCTCAACTCTGTTTAACCAGCTTATAGCATAAACAAAAGTTCATTTAATTCTGTTTAACCAGCTTTTAGCAGAGACAAAAGTTCCTTAACTCTGTTTAACCAGCTTATAGCATAAACAAAAGTTCTTTTAATTCTGTTTAACCAGCTTATAGCATAAACAAAAGTTATTTTAATTCTGTTTAACCAGCTTATAGCATAAACAAAAGTTATTTTAATTCTGTTTAACCAGCTTATAGCATAAACAAAAGTTTTATTAATTCCGTTTAACCAGCTTATATCATAAATAAACGTTCTTTTAATTCTGTTTAACCAGCCTATAGCATAAACAAAAGTTCTTTTAATTCTGTTTAACCAGCTTTTAGCAGAGACAAAAGTTCCTTAACTCTGTTTAACCAGCTTATAGCATAAACAAAAGTTCTTTTAATTCTGTTTAACCAGCTTATAGCATAAACAAAAGTTATTTTAATTCTGTTTAACCAGCTTATAGCATAAACAAAAGTTATTTTAATTCTGTTTAACCAGCTTATAGCATAAACAAAAGTTTTATTAATTCTGTTTAACCAGCTTATAGCATAAACAAAAAGTTTTATTAATTCTGTTTAACCAGCTTATATCATAAATAAACGTTCTTTTAATTCTGTTTAACCAGCTTATAGCATAAACAAAAGTTATTTTAATTCTGTTTAACCAGCTTATAGCATAAACAAAAGTTATTTTAATTCTGTTTAACCAGCTTATAACATAAACAAAAGTTTTATTAATTCTGTTTAACCAGCTTATAGCATAAACAAAAGTTTTATTAATTCTGTTTAACCAGCTTATAGCGGAAACAAAAGTTATTTTAATTCTGTTTAATCAGCTTATAGCATAAACAAAAGTTTTATTAATTCTGTTTAACCAGCTTATATCATAAATAAACGTTCTTTTAATTCTGTTTAACCAGCTTATAGCGGAAACAAAAGTTATTTAACTCTGTTTAGTTCATGAATTTCCTTTTCGAATTTCCAAAGTCTGGTCCACACTGAGCATTCTACATTAATATATTTTCTTCTAGATTTAAGTAGTTGTCAAATCTTATTTTGTGTGTGCAGTAGTACCATACTCGTTCTCACAAACCCTAGTAGTATATTAGGTTTCTCTAGTCGTAGCAGCTAGTAAATTAGTTCTCATTAGTCTTTGTAGTTAGTAAATTAGTTATCACTAGTCGTAGTAGTTAGTAAATTAGTTCTCACTAGTCGTAGTAGTTAGTAAATTAGTTCTCACTAGTCGTAGTAGTTAGTAAATTAGTTCTCACTAGTCGTAGTAGTTAGTAAATTAGTTCTCACTAGTCGTAGCAGTTAGTAAATTAGTTCTCACTAGTCGTAGTAGTTAGTAAATTAGTTCTCACTAGTCGTAGTAGTTAGTAAATTAGTTCTCACTAGTCGTAGCAGTTAGTAAATTAGTTCTCACTAGTCGTAGTAGTTAGTAAATTAGTTATCACTAGTCGTAGCAGTTAGTAAATTAGTTCTCACTAGTCGTAGTAGTTAGTAAATTAGTTCTCACTAGTCGTAGTAGTTAGTAAATTAGTTCTCACTAGTCGTAGTAGTTAGTAAATTAGTTCTCACTAGTCTTAGTAGTTAGTAAATTAGTTCTCACTAGTCGTAGCAGTTAGTAAATTAGTTCTCACTAGTCTTAGTAGTTAGTAAATTAGTTCTGACTAGTCTTAGTAGTTAGTGTATTAGTTCTCACTAGTCGTAGAAAGTATGTATATTAGTTCTCATACGCCGTAGTAACATATTAGTTCTCACAAGTCGTAGTAACATATTAGTTCTCACAAGTCGTAGTAATATATTAGTTCTTATAAGTCATAATAACATATCAGTTCTCACAAGTCGTAGTAACATATTAGTTATCACTAGTTTAGAAGTAATTATATTAGTTCTCACACGCCGTAGTAACATATTAGTTCTCTCAAGTCGTAGAAACGTATTAGTTCTCACAAGTCGTAGTAGCATATTAGTTCTCACTAGTCGTAGTAACATATTAGTTCTCACTAGTCGTAGTAGCATATTAGTTCTCACTAGTCGTAGTAACATATTAGTTCTCACAAGTCGTAGTAACATATTAGTTCTCACAAGTCATAGTAACATTAGTTCTCACAAGTCGTAGTACATATTAGTTTTCACAAGTCGTAGTAAAATATTAGTTCTCACAAGTCATAGTAACACATTAGTTCTCACAAGTCGTAATAAAATTAGTTCTCACAAGTCATAGTAACATTAGTTCTCACAAGTCGTAGTACATATTAGTTTTCACAAGTCGTAGTAAAATATTAGTTCTCACAAGTCATAGTAACACATTAGTTCTCACAAGTCGTAGTAACATAATACTTCTCACAAGTCGTAGTAACAAATTAGTTCTCATAAGTCATGGTAACATATTAGTTCTCATAAGTCATGGTAACATATTAGTTCTCATAAGTCGTAGTAACATATTAGTTCTCATAAGTCATAGTAACATTAGTTCTCACAAGTCGTAGTAACATATTAGTTCTCATAAGTCATGGTAACATATTAGTTCTCACAAATCGTAGTAGCATATTAGTTCTCACAAGTCGTAGTAACATATTAGTTCTCATAAGTCATGGTAACATATTAGTTCTCACAAGTCGTAGTAACATATTAGTTCTCACAAGTCGTAGTAACATATTAGTTCTCACAAATCGTAGTAACATATTAGTTCTCACAAGTCGTAGTAACATATTAGTTCTCATAAGTCATGGTAACATATTAGTTCTCACAAGTCGTAGTAACATATTAGTTCTCACAAGTCGTAGTAACATATTAGTTCTCACAAATCGTAGTAACATATTAGTTCTCACAAGTCGTAGTAACATATTAGTTCTCACAAGTCGTAGTAACATATTAGTTCTCACAAATCGTAGTAGCATATTAGTTCTCAAAAGATTTGAAAATGAGTACCTTAAGTTTCACTTAGTCATATCCACATAATAATTCTGACTTGTGGAATGCTCATTTGATTTCACACATATATTGCTAGCACTTGTATCCAAGCAAGCCATTGATTATTAACATGATCAGCTCTTGCTTAACGTATAAAACGAACGAACCACTATCATTTTTTAAGTTATTACTCACTATCGTGCCGCTGTATTGCCTAACTTTATTTACACAGACTCGTTTTACTTAGGCGTTATCTTTAAAACTAATTTGTGTTTTTGATCAAATGTTTCCACATAGATAAAGGTGCGGAAATTATTACAAAAACAACTTGTTTTTGAGCACTTTTTATCTGAGATAAAATAGTTTCATTGCATTAATAAGTGTCAAGAACCGGGAGAAGCTAGAAAGACGTCTTGTGAACGTTTATCGTTTCACGTCACGGGAATTGCTAGCGAGATCTAATTGGTTATTGATAGTTGGTCTTTGTGCGAAGAAGATAACGCGACGACTAACTAAAGAGTAACTCGTAACCGAGCTTAAGTAAGTGAATATAATATATGGGCCTTTAGGTGTTTTGATAGATGGTTGGTAGCAATAATTTAACAGTAGTTAAGGCAGTGGCGTATCCTGGGGTCTGAAAGAGAGCATGCAACTTTTAAAAAATGATAATTTTCTACTCACCCAGTTATTTGAAGTTCAGTTCTATTCTGCGGCTCTTTCTGCTAAAGTCCTCTGTTACTTTGTTATAAAAGTCATCATTGCCTTTCATCTCTACAAGAAGGTCTTTTTCAATTGACATCATTGATAGAGCAGAAAGACGACATTGCCCCTGCGAGTTCCTTATGAAATTTTTAATGCGTTTTAATGCAGAAAACGAACGTTCCACTGAAGACGACGATGCAGGAATTGTCAATTAATTCACAAAGTTTATGAAGTTCTGGAAGACCACTGTGAAGTCCTTTGTTCAAAAGAAATCTATGAATGTCGGACACATACATTTCTTTAAAGTGTTGGGATACAAACATTGCCTTTAATTCAGATCTCAGTCTTGCTATATCAAAATATTTCCCATATATTCCGTTCAGTTTGGAAAACTGCTCTTCTGGAAACTCTTTTGAAAATGTTAAAAATTTCTTACAGTCAAAAATTTCAAGAAATGACAAATCTGACAGAGAATCAAACCGGCTTTGTAACTGGCAGTTTACCGTATCATGAATTTCACAATACAGCCTTCTGTACTCATCCTTTGGGATAACTGAGGATTCTCGCTTTCTTCTCTTTGTTGGAGGACCACACTTGAACTCTATTTTGGCCCAAATTGAATCAAAGCCAGTATTGCGCATTGTGAACAATTTTCTTTTAACTCAACTATCTCTCTAGAGCAATATGTGATGTCCAGTGAATTTTACTGAAGGATATTAAATACGATATCTGTCATCGAAAAAATATCGGTGAACACAGCCAAAGGAAATTGAATTCAAAATCTCCTAGGTTTGACAGAAATCCAACTGCTTCATTAATTGTTGCGTGATCCCAATCACCAGGTCGTTCCAAAATGCATTCAAATAAATCTATTAATTCATTATGATATTCAGAAACAGTCTGTACTAAACGACTGGAATAATTCCATCTGGTTGCCGCCATCTTGGGAAACCGTTTTTTCACTATGGTGTCCAACAAATGTGTTCTCTTTGCTGAATGAGTAAAAAATGAAGCAAAACTGCTAAGTGACGAAAAGAATATTCTACACGCACTTATGCATGAGACAGCTTGAGACAGTACTAAATTAAGTTTGTGTGCATAGCAATGGATGAATAATGCCTGAGAAACAACTCCCTAACTCTCGTCTGCACACCATTCAATTGGCCTGCCATTACTGCTGCACCATCATAAGTTTGTGCTACTAGTTTTTCTCTACAGTCAATTGATCAAGACTGTCTAAAGCCAGTTTTGACAATGCTTGTGCAGATCTGTCAGAGCTAACGTCATGAAAGCCAATAAATTTTTTGTAAATATTACCATTATAAATATATCTAAAAACAACTGACAGCTGAGACAAGTTTGTTACATCAGAGGTCTCGTCAATTAGGATGGCGACAAATCTGGACGATGAATCTGAAATTTCACTTCTGCAGTTATTACATTGTTCACACTTTGGATAAGATCGTTCTGTATTAATGGGGAAAGACCCGTGAATATATTTGACGTCATGAGATGCTGATGCAATTTTTCATCAAACTCTGCTAATAAATTTAAAGCTTCAATGTAGTTCCCACGATTAGTGGAATCACTCCCCTCGCTGTGACCACGAAAAGCTAATTCTTGTTTTCCTAAAAACAAGTAACAGCAATTAACCTCTTTAGGATTTCTCGATTTTCTTTAACTGTTTCATTGTGTTTCATAATACTTTCTTTTTTCTGAAAATCCAATTGAACATCAATTCTGCTGGAGCCAAACACTTGTAACGCTATCCAAGCGTGAATATGACTTTCAGACTTTTCGTGTCTTGAAATAGCGTTATGTCAATTATTTAAATCAGAATACCCGCGTTGTCTGCTGTTCCAAGGCGAAGTGTCATTTACAAACAATATACATGGCCAGCAAAATAACTTACATAATGATTCCGAACCACAAAGCCAAACGACTTTCTTATATAAATCATTGTTAAATGAACGGACACATTTTGTTCCTTCTCGTTTCAAACTGCTTAACGCAGGAATCGGTCTGCCCTTTTTTACCAAGTCCAATTTTTCATTAAATGTTCGCGATTGAAACGGTCGCTCAAATAAATCTACAACATCATTAATAGAATCAGCCATAATAACCACAGTAAACAAATATACTAAGTTTAGTAATTAACAATAGCAATACGACATGTTTCTGTACAAACACAAAATATTAAATATCAGCTGATTAAAATCACGTTGAAGTTTTGAATTCTGAAGGTTTGAAATCGAAACCACATCGCTGTAAATGTGCGTGTGTGTTGAGTAAAATCACGTGACGTGTACCAAAAATGACCAGAAATGGTTTACTAAACAAGTGTGTGTGTAGGCATTCAAGATTATAATTGCTTGCATTGTTATCATTAGTTTAACATTCAAATAAAAGTACTAGAACATAGAAATTGCACTGTTTCACACCAGTAAATAAATGTTCATCAATCAATTTATTATTTGCCAGTGCTAAATTGTTATAATAGTGATTGAATCATAAAATGTATTTATTTTTTTTTCATCGCAAGCTTACTGTGGAGACACGGATTTAATAAAACACACACAGTATATCACTGCGCTTATATGTAAAGGGACTATTTTAACGAAAGCAACTTCAAAATTGCTTCAGAGCGGGCTAGTTCAACTATCATAAAAAACGATTGGACATATACAATTTTCTTTTAACGTCAGTGTTGCCAGCACTAATTTTTTGAAAAATTCAGATTTGTGAGAAAAACATTTTAAATATATTTTTGAGCAATGCTGCAAGGGCTAAGTTTGGATGGGGATAGATCACTGACTGGTTTATCATTTTCGCAACTCTTGAAGGCATGCAATGCTTGCCTTGCTTATATTAAGTATACGCCACTGAAGGCAATTTAATAATGAAATTAGATTCAAGAGCAGCAGGAATCAGCTTCCTCAATGAGATAGAGTTGCTTGCACAGAACAGAGACAAATGACGAGATTTGATAAAATATCTTTAGGATTGAAAACTCCTATTATAAAAATGTAGATAAGAGAAAGAGTATCTGGGACTATGCCCTATGGGTTGGCTACGGCTCGAAAGGTCAATAGATAGATAGTTAAGGCAATTTTCAACCATTTGATTGGAAACAAGATATGGCCAGAAATGTGTCCCTTTTCACGTGGAAATGTGGAAAGGAAGTGGTGTATTAACCTTCATTCATAAGAGAATAGGAGGAGAATGGTGGGGCAATGATGCAATATTTAGAGATTGAGGGGTCTAAAGGAGGAAAAGGGATCTGGTCGATCCGAAGTGCTTAGTGGGAAAAGCAGATGTGTCTATAATCAGGACTTTACAGCAACAATCAGTCTGTGTGCGCTGCGAGAAATGTTGGGATGGTACAGCGTACTAGGGGTCAGTGTATGGCGTAAAGAAGGCCAGTGCTTTTCTAGACTGCTATTTACGTTCCTAACTCTGAGTCATAACTACTCAGAACCCCCCCCCCCCCTCCTTTTCCAGGTGGATCTCCTGAAGAGTGTCAAGCTGTGATCAAACTAATGTCTCTTTTATGGCGGAGTCAGAGCCCTACCACTATCTTAATGAACTTAATAAATGACATATAAAGGCATTGACATAAGAAAACGATATTATTTTTGCTGCGTATGTGTTACATTGCGTTTTCTTTGTATATTATATGAAGTTCCACAAATCGGCAAATTAATGAAACACGTCCTTGACATTTAGTTGTATTACGTCAGTGCCGGAAACTGGTTTAACTTGCCCTGCTGATTGCAGGACACGAAGAACGTGCCTCCGTATCTTCCAGAACATGCCAAAAGTGAGCGGTCGTGTGGATATGGGATTGACATTTGACTGGTTGCTTTGTGTGTTTTCCACTAGACATAGGAAGGGATGACGTCGATGAACTTAACGATGTGAACAGATGTTCAAGCATTAATTCCCGAATTTAAAAAGTTCACTTCTAGACCGAGATTGTCCAGTGGGTTCAACTTTGGAAGAAAGCAAGTCTGATTCGTGAAGTTCGCAAAGGTACAGCAGCTATAATCGGCTCCTTACAATTGAATACTTGCGTTTACAAATGAAGAATGATGAGTATACAACCTTATAACCTCTATATAAATCTTCGCAGAAATTCTTTTAGAAAATTCATTTTTTTTTAAACGAAACGCCCCTGAAACCGTTGACTAAGAATAAATTAATCAGTTTTTTTTTTTAAACTTATTATAAACCCCTATAATCTCCTCCTTCCCCCCACCACTCCCCGACTCAAGTAATGGGAAATTGCAATACAATTATTTGCTTTTTAAAAAAAAAAAATTAAACTCACTGTGCTATATGATAAGTTGGAATATTACAGTAAAATACCAAATATACTTTTAATTCAAACATAAATGGTTAATAGTTTTTTCTTATAACCCATTCTGCCGTGACTATTTTTGTTGTAACTTTTAAACAAATACTATTTATGGTTCGATCACAGTAATGACTCCTAACAACAATACAACATTCATTATCTGGTAAAAAATATAAACAATTTTTTTTGTGTAATATGAGGTGGGACTCAGAAGTAACATGCTTGTATAATTATATTATATAAATGTATATGGATTTGATTGTATTTGATGATATTTTATCGCAAGGTGAAATAAATTAACTCAACCAGACAATTTTGAAACTAAAACAGACAACCACTTTAGGTAGGTCACGTTGCCACTGCCACTTGTTGGCGATTCCCAGTGATACAGACTGCTGGCCCTACAAGTCACGCCACTTGTTGGCGATTCTCAGTTTTACAGACTGCTGGCTGTACAAGTCACGGCACTTGTTGGTGATTCTCAGTTTTACAGACTGCTGGCCCTACAAGTCACGCCACTTGTTGGTGATTCTCAGTTTTACAGACTGCTGGCCGTACAAGTCACGCCAGTAAACAACGCTTGTTAACTGAGATAATATAGCAAACATGTAAGTAATGCAAAGTAAAGGTTCCTTCCACGCATTGCTCGACGTATGGGGAATATGGTGTTAGTGACCATATTTTCCTATGGCCACGGCACATTTTTTGTTTAAAGTGGTCGACGTCACACCAGGCCGCCTTTACTTCCTAGACAAATCTCTTTTCTGCTGTTCAAAAATACTGTGCTGAAGATAAGAAGTAATGGTTCGAAAGCGCAAACATCACAGGTTTCTTCACACAACAATGCAACGCATGACCGTCCACTTAACGTCTTTACAAGGGCGGATAATGAAGATCGATATATTGGGGGATGAACGCAGATGACCCCCGTGTGGTTACCGGGGCTCCCACGGTGAAGGAAGAAAAGAATAGAACCACCGTTAACTACCACGCATGTCGTAAAATGCGAGTGTGGATGCTTTTTGGGATCGTCGCCTGTGCAGTCGGTTAGGACGTGCACAGAGCGACATTATCAAAAGAATTTATGTAGCATTTTGGGAAATGTGACAAATGGCTGAGAAGATATGGAGAATTGCTGACTGCAATGAAATTGGTTCAATGGATAGAATAGAACGCATAAAAGAGTTCAAGAATAAAACACACATAAAAATGTATCCTCCTTGTCATGACTGAGTCAATCAAAGCATATAATATTTATGAATCTCAAAAGAAAAATCTCAGCCATTTCCTTATTATATAATAGAATAATCGTATTCGAACAACATCTTTACTATTCCTGTACTCGTCGCAAAGAACAGTAATTGTTACAGGCCACGTTGCTACATTTTGATTGGTAGATAATGAATGCTACATTGAGTTTGTTTAACAATCACAGATTGCTGACAGCTCCAGGGAGAATGCATCGGCACTTTGTGAACTTTTTCTACTGATAAAGTGCGTACATAATTTTGTGTACTCGAAGTGTGTGCTTTGACAACAATTGAATAATTTACCCGTGCGTGAACTGACTTTGTCTTTACGTGGGAGTTCCGATACATGCCAGTGGAATGGATCTTGTTTTTGAAAGCATGAGTGCAGAGATCTTGTGAAATAAGAATTTTACAGCTTACAGTTTTGAAAATTTTTGTCTCTGGCCAACACTTCAAAAGAGGTAAAATTGTTAAAAAAGAAAAGGTTAAAAAGGAGAAATACGAGACATGAATCGGGGTCTTAGCACGCAGGATTTTACATATGCGCTTGGCCGCATAACCAGAAGTGTTCTGAGACTCCTGTCAAGTGTCGCCTCAAGCTAAAATGTTATAGCATTATTTCCAAAAACTCTCACTCCAATCGCATAATTTATATGCTTTGATGGTAAGATTCATGCTATCTCAGTGTCAATGTTGTGAAACATTTTCTACTTTAATATGATGCGTATTTCAAAAAAACATGTTCTACTTTAATATGATGCGTATTATAACAAACGTTTATTTCAAACAAAATTTAACACCGTCATTAGGAATCGTGCATGTTGAGTAGGTTAACTCAGGTATCACAAATACATCTTGATCATTCTGCGGTCGGATCTGTCTACCCAATGTTGGCAGATTCAGTCACAAGAGATATATGGCCCTTTTTCGTCTTGTCAGACGGTCTAGTGCAGGCTATTGTGTATTTTTTGAGGTTTTGTTTTTGTCGAACAGCTTCTCTCATGGCTAATTCTACCAATGTTTGACAAACACACACGGCCACAGAATGAACAAGTCAGTCTCGCTGATCCAGTTTTCCATTCTTTTTCATGAGTCTTTTCTCTTCTAAGTGTTGCCTTAGGACAGTCTCAAATGATGTTATACCGTTCCTTATACAAGTTCTCCATGATGTGCGATTAACACATCAAGATAAGATAACAACAAGAGATACTGTTCAGTAAAACAGCATTCACCTTAAGACATAAATATATTACTAAAGTATTGACAAATCATAACTGCTTGCTAACAGTCGCCTGTCAAGACTTCAGAAGAACATATATACAGAATATAAAATCAGAGGCTGTACTAACTGTCGACATTGCTCACTGGGTGACACGAAAATGTCAGCAACAAAAATGATTATTATTTCCACCCAATTATTATCAACGTTTAAAACAATGCTCTCACGTAAGTGAATACCCAGCATGGTGCTTCAGCTACGTAATATCCGTCAGTGTCTCCTGAGTTATTCCAGAGAATTTATCATATGTTAATTGTCATCATCGTCAAGTACCATGCCTGCTGGCGTAGGTGATCATGTCCTTCCACAACTCTCGATTTCGTCAGCTATCTATCATTTCTGTTTTTGACTTTCTGCCAAGCCATTCTCTTAAACTGTCTGGTATCTCTTTGCTTCCCTCTATCTCTTCGTCCCACAATTTTCCCAGTTGTTACAATATATTCCTGCTGTTCTCTTCTCATTACATGGCCAAAAAATGATGATTGTTTTTTCTTAATATTGGAAATTAGCTCTCTTTTCGCTTTGACCTCTTTCAGGACGTTTTCGTTACTCTTCTTTTCTGTCCATGGTATTCTCAATACTTTTCTGTAAAACTACATTTTTACAGCTTCAAGTTACTTCCTTATTTGTTATCCTATTGTCCATGATTCGCATTCATATGTTAAGACTGGTTTTACATAACATTTCATAACAATTTTTCTTGTTTCCATTGTAAAAAAATGGATTGCACAGTACCTTCCCCAATTTTGGAAAGCTGCTTTTGCCTGAGCTATTCTGCACCTCACCTCTGTTGTATATCTACCATCTGAAGTTAACATTGATCGCAGATACTTAAATTCATTTACCTGTTTAATAGTGTTCCACTTGTCTTTATTGCGTATTGTGGCGATGTCTTTTTCTTTGTTTCTCTCATTGTATCTGTCTTTTTACCATTGAAGCTAATTAGATTAATGGTGATAGAAGAGTGAAAAGTTTCACTTTATCCGAGCTCTGTCGTTGCTTTAAGCTTATGAATTGACATGGGCTCGTAAAAATTATCAGCGCCCAAATATAATCTCTGTGGATTAATTCCAGCTCCGACATGACTAGACACTCGATATTCTTAAACCAGTAGTCGTCTGTAGTAATAAAGGGTGATAATTTCTCACCTTGGAAACACATTTTCAACAATTCCAGTAGGAGATTTTACTCCTTACTTCAGTGTTACAGAGATGATATTGATAACAGCAGTACATATTATACATACTCACACATGATATATATTTACATTTCACAAATTGAATGCTATTTTTAGGAGCTTTTTTTAACTAGACAAGCAACACATTACAGGTGTATTTCCACAAAAAATTGATATTCGCGCCTTAATTTCTGGAAATTGGTTAATTACGTCATGAAATCAATATTCTCAAGAGTTGATCTGTCACAGGCGCGGTATTACGCAGGCAATCCCTGCCACTAACTTGTTCCATCACACCATCACAGCAATAGTTCTTGGTAACTGTTCACCCCTGCTCTCCCAACCACCTCCACCACTACAACAACCTCGCAACGCCCCTGGTTTGACAATGATGATTTATAAAGTGACCATTGGAATCGTTGAGCACGGAATATCTCCATATCGTTACTTCATGATACGTCCTTTCATCTACTAAAACGTTATTAACACAAACAATAAATAACGTATTTTTTTTTAACGATTCCTGCCCGCGCACCATAATAAGAACAACAGAAATACAACGAAATACAAATTTAAGAAGCACTGCAACAGAGCACACTTACGGTCGCAAATTGGAGCCACTGTCTATTATAACACTTAAAAGATTGAAGAGTATGTTGAAAATTGTAAACTCGTTAGTGTTGTCCTTCTTCTGTAACTGAAACTAAAGTGTTGTTCATTCTTTGTTTTTATTTTAATAATATATTTAATAAGAGCGTTGCTTATTGTTTGTTTTATTTTAATAATATATTTCACAAGAGTGTTGTTTATTGTTTGTTTTATTTTAATAATATATTTCACAAGAGTGTTGTTTATTGTTTGTTTTATTTTAATAATATATTTAACAAGAGCGTTGCTTATTGTTTGTTTTATTTTAATAATATATTTCACAAGAGTGTTGTTTATTGTTTGTTTTATTTTAATAATATATTTCACAAGAGTGTTGTTTATTCTTTGTTATTATTGACCAAGCTGAGTGTGGGTGTTTGTCATTTTCTAGCACAGTGCTCTGCTAGAAGAGTCACGCGTGTTTCTATCCCTTCCTACGGAGAATGCATGTGGTAATAATTTAAGTGTGGAAATTACAAGTGAAATACTATTTGCGCATCTTCTTTTGTTCTTATCTTCTCTTGTCGATTACGCCTGTTAGTTGTCAACCTTTGAAACGTATTTTAGTGGGCGTGATACGTTGGTGGTTTACGGAAAGTTGCCACAGATATTAATTTCGACAAATCCCATTCAAAATTCATAAACATAATGTGTCAAACCGGTCGCCGTGGGCGACCATGTCATTCCACAATTCTCTGTCAGCTGTGTGTCGAAACAATTCTGTTGTTGACTGTTTACCACGCCAAGACACCAGGCTATCTTTTATCTTTACTCCTTTTTGTCGACCACGATCTCTCTTTCCTCGTTTTTTACCAATTGTAACCAAGTATTCCAACTTTCCTCTTCTCATGATTTTTTCGAAAAAATGTCGATTGTTACTTTCTGATGTGTTTTTTTAATAAGCTCTCCTTTTGTGTTGGTCTCTGAGAATTTCATTGCTTGTCTTTTTTAGATGTCCAGAGAATTCTCAACATTCTTCTGAGAAATCCAATCGATTTATTTGTCTACTGTCCATGATTCGCTTCCACAAGTCAGAGTTAGCTCTATATAGCACCGATGATTTCTGCTTCCACAAGTCAGAGTTAGCTCTATATAGCACCGATGATTTCTCTCTCTTTTTCTATTGACATGGACATGTTGCACCAGATGTTTTTTTTTTGTTTTTTTTTCTGAGATGCAACTTTGCTATTGTGTTTTTCTTTAAATTTATATATGGGACATCTTCCGTGTGATGTTATATATAGGACATCTTCCGTGTGATGTTATATATGGGACATCTTCCGTGTGATGTTATATATGGGACATCTTCCGTGTGATGTTATTGTGTCCATGAGTTTGGCGCTCTGCACTTGTTTCGGAGTTGTCCCGCTTGTTTTTATGTCACGTGATCGTGATATTTTCTACATATTATCAACGTTACTATTGAAGTTATCAATACCCAGTTTGCCATACGTCCTCGATATTTCTTTATAGAACAAACTAATCTTTTTTTGTTTCCTTGCCAAAGGCTACCTCTTCTGAGTACAATTTCTTATGCCAAGAAGGCAACCAGTGTGATAAGTCGTCCAGCAACTCTCAAATAATCCTGCTTGTATTCGTATTGTCCACATGATAAATCTTAACGTTCTGTCCACGTTGGATTTCATGTTGATTTTTTGTATTTGTTGTTGGGGGAGTGAACTGACATGAACATTGATCCTCAAATACTTAACATTTCTCATCAAAATCTAGTAGCGTGCCCATTGCAGGTTGCCCTCATTACTTCCTGTTGGGAAGAATCTCTGTCTCTTGCCAGATTTGTGACTTTTTGTGATATCAAGTTCAAAGTTTCTTTGATGTCTTCAAACCACAGTTTTCTTGGTTTGTTTATTTCTTGTTTTCCCTTTATTCATGCCTTTTGTTTTTTCTCTGTCCAGCCCACACTGTCTTCTGACACGACTGTAGTATTGTACACTCCCGCTGTAATGTGCTGCTTATAAATCTCTTCAATTCAATGCTCAGGTTTTTTAGCATGTCTCCATTTCACTTTCACTTTTTCCGAGGTATTCTAAGAATTTTTTTCTGCAGTATTTTGTGTCGAATAAACTAATATCGTCATTGTTTCTTGCGAAATGTCCAAGATTCCCAATCATATGTTACTTTCGGGAAGATACATTTCCTCAGTTGTTATACTTTTCCTGACATATTGGTATTGTGATATATGTTCTTTAGGCAGGGTTTTCAATTGTTGTTATACTTTTCCTAACATATTGGTATTGTGATAGATGTTCTTTAGGCAGGGTTTTCAATTGTTGTTAGCAAACATCTTCAGATAATATAATGTGCTGGTTTCCGCTTCGATTATCGCGTCGGCTGTGATCTATAGAATTCCTGTAATTATTTAAATATACGTCATTTCGATTGGCTTCTTAGTTACATATCTAACGTTGACTGGTTATTATTACGGAAGAGGAGGGTGGAGATCATTTAGTATCTTAAGCTAGAAAATGAGTAATAGTGACCGCAAGTTCAGAAATGAAAGTCATTTTTTGACAACTTGTTGATTACATTAAAGGGTAGAAAAATAAATATGAACGTTGACACAGGTCGAACTTTGAAACTATCATTTGGAGCCGACGAGCTGAGAACACAAACAATGAGCAGCGCGTGTGAATTAAAAAATAAAATTCTCATTTCTTTCCGTCACTAATTCGTTATTGATGATATTATAACAAGAATATATGAAAGTACTTACATTTCTCTGCCAGGTACTCTGTCCACAATTTAAGCAGCTTGTGTTCATTTTATTTCCATCCATCTCCGATCTGCCAAGTAAGAATATATTTTTATGAACATAAATATCAATGAACAATTGGCAGTCAAGAAGATACAGACTTTCATTAATGGATGCTTACGCAGAATAAAAGAATAGAAATGGCAGGACAAAATCACTAACATAGAATTATGGAAATGTACCAGTCAAATACCAGTGGGTAAAGAGATACAGCGAAGACGATGGCGCTGGATAGGACACACACTGCGGAAGCCAAATGGGAGTATTACACAACATGCCCTTTTTGGAATCCCCAGAGGAAAAGACAAAGAGGAAGAGTAAGGAAATCTTGTAGAAGAAAGATAGAAGCAGTGATGAAGATGATGGGGAAGACATGGAATGATCTTTAAAAGAAAAGCAAGAAACAAAACGACTTGGAAAGTGTTTGTTGACGACCTATGCTCCACAGGGAGCTGAAAGGTAGAAGAAAAACATAAATATCATCATCATCATCATCATCGAGTGCCATCTCCGCAACGAAGGTTGGCTTCCATGGAGCGTCATTCTGCTCTGTCTCTTGCTTTGATGGTGCAGGTTGTCATAGGCTGGTTTGTCCATCTTTTGATGTTACTCGTCCATGTTAGTCTTGGTTTGCCTCTGCCTCTTTTACCTTGTATTTTCTCCTCCAGGATTACTTTTAGCAGGCTGTTGTGGCTTTTAAAATGGCCCAAAAATCGCATTTGTCTTGTTTGAATTGTGTTTAATAGTTCTCTTTTCATTTTTAGTTGTTTTAAGACTTCATCGTTTGTTTTCTTTTCTTTCCATCAAATTCTACCTATTCTTCTGTATATCCACATTTCACAGGCTTCAATTCTCTGTTCTGTTTTCTTGTCTAATGTCCATGTTTCTGTACCATATAGGAATGTTGAGAAGATGTAACATTTTGCTATTCTTAGTTTTAGCCCTGGTGTTATTTGTTTTGATGTTAGTATGTTCTTCATGACATTAAAATTACTTTTCGCCATTCCTATTCTTTTTTTTTATTTCAGTTGTACATTTTCCATCACTGGTTATAGTATGTCCAAGGTAGTTGTAGCTCTGAACTGTCTCCCGGTCTATTCCTTCAATTTTGATTTCCACTTGTGGGTTTTGAGTATTTTCTTTCTTTATGGTCATAGTTTTAGTCTTTTTGATATTCATATCTAGTCCATATTTTTTGCTTGTCATGTTTATTTCATTAAGTAATTGTTGTAGATCGTTAGGATTTTCCGCTAGTAGTACAGTATCGTCAGTATATCTTAGGTTATTGATTATCTTTCCATTAATTTGTAGGCCTGGCATCTCTGTGATGTTTTTGAAGATTTGCTCAGTTATAGATTGAACAAGCTTGGTGATAGGATGCATCCTTGTCTTACTCCTCTTTTTATATCAATGGGTGCAGAGTCCTCTTTGTTATATCTTATTATTGCTGTTTGCTCCCAGTATAGATTACATATTAGTCGTATGTTCATGTCATCTAGATGTATCTATTTTAGGCATTCTATAAGTTGTTTGTGGTGTACTCTATCAAAAGCTTTGGTGTAGTCTATGAAGCAGGTATATATTGGTTTGTTTACTTCTGTGTACTTTTCGATTAATGTTCTCATGCAGAATATGGCTTCTATTGTCCCGCTTTTTTTTTCCTAAATCGAAATTGCTGCTTATCTAATTCAGTATTGATTTTAATCTGAATCCTTCCTTGTATAACTTTTAGCAAGATTTTTCTAACATGGCTCATTAAGCTTATTGTTCTAAAGTCACATAAATATCAAGCGTTATAAATGTTTAAACTAAAACTTATACATTTTTTAAATAAATAAAACAATTGGATTACAGACAAACAATCTTTAGACGCTGTAGAAATCTATTTATTCAAAAGAGTAGTGAGAATACTATGGGCAGCTGAGAAGAGTGCCACAGTAATCTTTAACAACATGCCTGGCCGCATCCCAACTAGCATGACGTCAACTCTCTTGTTTCAGCTTTGCCAGCAAAGTCGGTTGTGGGTAGGGTTATGTCAGCCAACTACAGTTCGCAAATGTGAACCTTGACTGGTGGTCACGCTTGTTGGGATTGCGATCAGGACTATCTTGTAAAGGTGGATGTGGAACAGAGCTAGTATGTTCTAAATAAGAGAGCGACAAAAGGGCAGTTGATTAACATCAGAATAAAATAATAATCATTGTTTCCATAAGGACTTTCGGTCAATATGGCGGATGCGCGACAGGAACCGTTGAGGCTCTGTTTGAAACGTGTTCCTTTGTTGCAATTTTCTCATATTCCAAATCCGACTGGCTGCCGGAGCTACTGAGTTATGCTCTGTGTACACCATGAGCTGTGTATTTCATCCGGATCGTGTTTAGATATTCCAGTTGTATACGATGAATGGAGATATCGTATGGCATATGACAGTTTGAGCCGCGATAGCTCAGTGGTTAGTGAACTCGACTACAAAGGACAAGAGGTAGGGTTCGATCCCAACCGACGGTTCACCCAGCCTTAAATGGGTACCGGAATTTTTTCTGGGATAGTAAAGCGGCACGGGCGTAATACCGACCATATTACCCCAAAAATGTGCCGAAGGTCTGTAAAATGTATGGTCACTAACACTATATTCCCTATACGCCACTTGGCGTGATGGGGGTACTTTACTTACTTTTTTATAACAGTTTGGTTGCGTTCAATTTCGGTGCAGTTGCACCTTGTGTCTTTTGGCGTGTGCTGTAACTGATATGATGGGGACTGCAGCCGCCTTTCTTTGTTTTGGACCCGTCAGTGGGATGAGATGTTAATTCGGATTATTCCACCGGCACAGACGGTTTAGCAATTATGGATTTTATTTCGTTTGCAGTGATACCGGGACCTTCGACTAACCAACTACATTGTTGCCATACTTACAGAAGTGATTCGCTTGAGGATATTGTGACAGCTAAGAATAAGAGACAGATGGTAACAAATGGAAAAGATACCAGACATTTTAATATGTAGGACATGGTAGGTTGTCATAAACATCAATACCATAAACCGTGCTTGTTGACGTAAGAGATCGTTTATCTCCACAACTTTCAATCATTATTGCTGACTCCTTAACAAAAAAAGACCGTTCTCTTAAGCTGCCTCTTATCTTGTTCGTATCTCTCTCTCTCTCTCTCTCTCTCTCTCTCTCTCTCTCTCTCTCTATATATATATATATATATATATACATATATATTTCTTACTCTTCTCTTAGTTTGTTTTCCTGTTATCACAATATATTTCATGGAAGTGAGCAGCGGAGATGATAAAAAGAAAACTGTACATACAAGACTGCCGAAGGACAAATTCACCTTGGCCTGCAGCATAATAATGATGATAAATTGTGTGGATATATAAAAAGGAACCAGTGGTGGGGAGTGTTAAACACTCCAAGGTATGAAGACAGCTTTACAAGGGAGGAACACAACACAATACTGACGTTTCGGCCTGAGGCCTTCTTCAGTGTACAAGGACAACGAAAACAAACGATGAAACACAATTATCTATAACTACATGATCATAAGAAAGAGGAGGTGGACAGAAAAGAGGGAAGGAGGATGTAGAAAAAGGAAAAAAGAAGAAGAAAGCTACATGAGGGGAGGTAGGATGAGGAGATTGTGTTGTGTTCCTCCCTTGTAAAGCTGTCTTCATACCTTGGAGTGTTTAACACTCCCCACCACTGGTTCCTTGCTACCAGCTTTACCGCAGCATCGCAATTATTTCCCTCTTCCTTACTATGGATATATAAAAAGAACTGCGGTGGAGTTTGTAAAGCTGGTGAACAGGATACGATGTGGAAACAGCGTATTATGACAGCTTTACATGAGAGTTGGGATATTGATTAACAGCGACAATCGTTAATTAAATAAAATGTACTGTACAGTTTGTATTGCCCGTGTAATCAATCAAATCAAAGCTCTTTGAATTCATGTTTGGAATATAGACCAGGCACAAGGTCTCTCCATCCATAGCTGGATATTGATTTAAAATGCCTATGGGCTGACCGGAAATTCCCGGACAACAAACCAGCGTGACGTTTTCAGCTTTGCGAACGGTATTAAGTTGTGGGTGAAGTGACGTTGTCGTCTATAGCTCCTATAGCTGATAACGTTACGCTAGTTGGCGGGGTTTCCGATTTTATTTGCTGTCAGTGGGCCTTTCGAAATATAGAGATTGCTATGATCCATCAATTCCTATTCTTGGACATTTTTTCTCCTTCTCTCCAGTCTTTTCCCTTATCTCTCCTTTTTTCTCTCGTGGTTATTCTACGCCACCCCACGTGTGAAGGGAGGACTGAGATTGCACTGAGAGTTAAATCGCTTTCTAGTATATTTATTTTCTATCAACAAAGTCTGTAACTACTCTCTATGATGAAGTTAGGTCTTAGTAAATTTCTTGTTTTGTTCTCTGTGTTCAAACCGCATGGCCACCAACTTGATAAAGAGAATACAAAGTGGATATAAATTTGTATATAAACTATAGTGCATGAAACGATTGGCTATGGTAAGCAAACCCGAATAAAATGCTGGCTGAAATCGGATGCACTGGGCCACTGGCGCAGAACACAGTGCAACGTTTTAACGGGTGTTCAAGCAGAGTGGATCTGGCAGACTCTAATTGTGATGTTCTGTCTGTGGGGGCGATCAACACACTTAACCTGACAGCTGACTTCATGTGAGAGTCTGGGATCCTACTCTGATTGAGTCCTTATCGCTGAGAGAGAGAAACAATGGTAAATTCATGCAACTTTAGCCACCGATATATAAGAAATCAAAAAGACTGAAACTATGATCATAAACAAAGAAAATACTCAAAACACACGAGTGGAAATCAAAATTGAAGGAATAGACCTGGAGACAGTTCAGAACTACAACTACCTTGGACACACTATAACCAGTGATGGAAAATGTACAACTGAAATAAACAAAAGAATAGGAACGGCAAAAAAAAGTAATTTTAATGTCATGAAGAACATACTAACATCAAAACAAATAACACCAGGGCTAAAACTAAGAATAGCAAAATGTTACATCTTCTCAATATTCCTATATGGTGCAGAAACATGGACATTAGACAAGAAAACAGACCAGAGAATTGAAGCCTTTGAAATGTGGATTTATCTAAGAATAGGTAGAAATGGATGGAAAGAAAAGAAAACAAACGATGAAGTCTTAAAACAGCTAAAAATGAAAAGAGAACTATTAAACACAATTAAGACAAGACAAATGCGATTTTTAGGCCATGTTAAAAGACACAACAGCCTTCTTAAAGTAATCCTGGAAGGGAAAATACAAGGTAAAAGAGGCAGAGGCATACCAAGACTAACATGGACGAGTAAAATCAAAAGATGGACAAATCAGCCTATGACAACCTGCACCATCAAAGCAAGAGACAGAGCAGAATGGCACTCCATGGAAGCCAACCCTCGTTGCGGAGACGGCACTCGATGATGATGATGGTATAAAAATGTTTTAAATTAAGGAGTATTTGTGTGGGCACCCTGTATTTGAGTTTGTTTTTCTTGTTCACAAGCGCCTACGTCAATAAATAAAGTATGTATGTTTTATCTTCCTTATTGCCTTGTACACGTTAAAATCCAGAATAAAAGTAGGGGATTGCTGTAGGCTTCAAGTGTGATTAAATTAAATCTGGCATTTGGACAACCAAACTGAAGAAAAATATATTCTTACTTTTTAATTTACAAACTATTTTAGACCATTTACATCTGAAACAAGACATGAATGCGATATTCCACCACGTTTGTCTACCTATATTGATATTATGTTTACAATTGTCAAAATCTACCCAACAGCCCATATCACCTACTCCACTCTAGCCCACGTAACCTCCCATAAACTATAAAATAAAGTGACCTCAAAGAGGTACATTGCGAGGGTGACTAATTCTTTGAGAGACACAGGTCAAGGTCACGTACGAGAGTTGAACCGGCGTCTTAGCACTCGAGTTTCCACCCATATGTGCTCGGCCGCCTATCCAGAAATATTCGGAGATTTCTGGAAGGTGTCGTTTCAAGCATCGAAACTCACGATGGAGGCGACATTCCTCACCTTCCCAGAGTAATACCCTGGTGTTCATTCTTGCCAGCGGCTGGGTCAATCGTGAGGGTATTTTTTTATTTCCAACCACGAGTACAACTCACACTGCTCCCAGGCCGGAATCGAACACGGGTTGTTTGAACGACGGTAGTCCAGGCGGGTGGTTTTCCCAACTAGGCTACCGAGGCCCCCCCACAAGTACACAGGTATAACACCACAACAATATCTCATGTATGTGAGTTAGGATGTGAACCAATTAAACCAACAAATAAAAACTGAAATCAGGGCAGTAGAAAGATAAAAACAGAATTCAAAAACAAATTTTTAGAGTAAGTAAAATATATATTCACTACACGCGTTGCTAGGTGTATGGTGAATATGGTGCTAGTGTTTGTCAATACAATCTTCATCTCAACGTTGTGCTCCCAATGTCAGACCTGGACTCTAGATGCAAGAACAATAAGAAAAATAACCTCTACTGAGATTAAATGTGTCAGACGAATGACAGGAAACAGTGTGAGAGATAAGATCAGAAATGAAGAACTGAGAAAAAAAGCTAGGAATAGCCTTGCCATAGAATATATAGAGAAACAACATATAAAATGGTTTGGCCACGTGACACGGCAAAAAGATCAAAACACAACACAACGAGCCCTCAATAAATATTGCGAGAATACCAGACCCAAGGGTCGACCACGAAAAAGATGTATCGATGGAATATTAGAAGCACTAGGAAACATAACAGCAGCAGAGGCGAACAGAAGAGCAAAATACTGCAAATTATATCTCCCCTCGACGCTTAAAGGCAAAAGAGGCAGAAAAGAAGAGGAAGATACCATATTTTTTCACTGCATATTTTTGGGTGATATAGTCGGTATCGCGGCAGGCCGCCTTTTCTTCCAAGAAAAATTTATCATTCTCATTTTTGGAGTCTGTGTAAACCCCAGGGCATTGTTAATCCGAAAAAATATGTTGGGTGTTGAACCCGGACCGTTGTGACCAGGATGCGAGCCCACTAACCACCGAGCTAACGCGGCTTCATAGTCACCAGGATATCAATCAGGTAGCGTATTTCAAATATGTTGGAATAACTTTCTCATAAGATGTTAAAACGATACACAACCGACACAATGGGCAAATTAAACATCTGAAAAGCCAGCCTCTCTCCTACAACATCATTCATCATCATGTGCCGTCTCCACATCGAAATTTTGCTACCATGGAGCGCCATTCCGCTCTGTATCTTGTTTTGATAGTGCAGGTTGTCATAGGCTGACTTGTACATCTTCTGATGTTACTCGTTTATGTTTGTCTTAGTCAGCTTCTGCCTCTTTTTCCTTGTATTTTTCCCTCCAAGATATTTTAAGTAAGTTGCTGTAAAGTTAAAGGTAAAGTACGAGACTTGGATCGGCGTCTCAGCACACAGATTTTCACTAATATGTGCTGTGCCGCCTATTCAGAAGTGTTCGGAGACTTCTGGATAGTGTCGCTTCAAGCATCGAAACTCACGATGCAAGACGACATTCCTCACCTTCCCCGAGTACTACTACTTTGGTACTCTTTTCTGCCAGCGGCTGGGTCGACCGCGGGGATATTTTTTTTTTCCGACCATGAGTATAAATCACACTGCTTCCAACGGAAATCTAAGAGGGGTTGTTCGAACATCGGTAGCCTTGTCGGGTGGTTTTCCCAACTAGGCTACCCTGTCTTATAACATACCTCACAAATCTCATTTGCTTTGTTTGAATTCTCTTTAGTAGTTCTCTTTTCGTGTATATTTGTCTTAAACTTCGTCATTCCTTCAACACAAAACAGTAATCATCAGACCAAGGAAACATCTTGGACAAAACATTTGTATTCCCTTCCCATGCTACCAGGGCTAAAATTAGTTACTGCTAACCAGTCGGAAGAGGGTGTTAGTCTTCACAGAAATGATGTGCTTTAGGATAACCACTAGAATTACTGGACGAGGCAAAATCAGAAATGCGACGATAAGAGAAAGAGCTGACATGGAACAAATCTCGAACTACAAACAGAAAGAGTTAGCATTGAACAAATCTCGAAATACAAATGAAAGAAGTGACATGGAATAAATCTTGAAATACAAACAGAAAGAACTGACATTGAACAAATCGCAAACTACAAACAGAAAGAACTGATATTGAACAAATCGCAAACTACAAACAGAAAGAACAAACATTGAACAAATCTCGAACTACAAACAGAAAGAACAAACATTGAATACATCTCGAACTACAAACAGAAATAACAAATGGTTTACCCACTTGGTGAAAATGTTCTGACTTCAGCAAATAAAGGGAATGTATAAAGCTGAGACAGACTCGATATGAGATGCAGTGACAACATCAAGGAAACTACAACAGCATCACATGACAGTACAGAACGCTACATGAGCAGTAACAGTCGCAGCTTTGTGTTGCACTTCACATCCGAAAAAAGGATGTGAAGATAAATCATTATCAAGTATCATCTCCGCAAAAAAGGATGTGAAGATAAATCATTATCAAGTACCATCTCCGCAAAAAAGGATGTGAAGATAAATCATCATCATCAAGTACCATCTCCGCAAAAAAGGATGTGAAGATAAATCATCATCATCATCATCATCATCAAGTACCATCTCCGCAAAAAAGGATGTGAAGATAAATCATCATCATCATCAAGTACCATCTCCGCAAAAAAGGATGTGAAGATAAATCATCATCATCATCATCATCATCAAGTACCATCTCCACAAAAAAGGATGTGAAGATAAATCATCATCATCATCATCATCATCATCATCAAGTACCATCTCCGCAAAAGAGGTTGGCTAACATAGAACACCATTCTGCTGTCTCTTGCTTTGATGGTGAGGGTTGTCATAGGCTGTCTTGTCCACCTTTTGTTACTCGTCCATTTTAGTCTTGGTCTGTCTCTGCCTCTTTTACCTTGTATTTTCCCCTCCAAGATTAGTTTTAGTACGCTGTTGTGTCTTTTAACATGCCCCAAAAATCGCATTTGTGAAGATAAATATTTATTACAATTTTTTTTTAACAGAAAGCTTCAACGACAGAAGAAAAGTTTTGGCCACGTTAAGAGAAAGGAACAGCTGATATATAATGTAACAACAGAAACACTTGATGCAAAGGGAGATAGGAGAAGGGAGAAAAGGTACGAGACAGTGTAAGAGAAATAGGAAGTCAAAAACAAAGTTGAAAACAGCGGTAGAGATAGAAAATTGCGGACATATATAATCATCTACAACCAACCAGCAGGGCACGGTACTTGATAATAATTGTTGCTGTTTTGTTATTTATTATTATTATTATTATTTGTATTTGTACTTTTCCTTCTGAAGTCTTTTTTCCCTGCAAAAACATCGTAATGCTTTTATTTCTAACAACGTAAAGATGGAAGCCTACATTTGAAACCTTGTTTTCTCCATTTAATCATCTGATCCAGGAAGACAGAAGAATGTATTTTGCCGTTTGACATTTCACATTATTATTCTCAAACTTTTGATTTTTTTTTGTTGCTGAATTATATAATTGAATAATTGCACCCTTGACTGCAAAATTGACTGAGCAGTCTAACGCTGATCTAAGCCATTTTACAGCCTTATTAACATCATGTACGTTTCATACATTAATGCTTTGTCCTTTAATCTATTTAATTTTCTATTGTCAACATATTGTTTAGTTTTATTCTTTTCTCATAACATGACATTTAATCTATTAATTTTCTTTTGCTAACCTATATTTTTTTTTAACTATTTCAACGGCAACGACTAAAACTACTTCTAATATTACAACTACAACTACTTCCAGTGCTACATTTACTTCTCTTTTTATGTTTATTCTAATACCTTGAGTTATTGAGTTATTTGCACTCCGAACATGTCCATAGGTGCTCAGATCCCCTTCTCAGCAAGTCCCGCAGTGTCCAGCGACTGACCCACTAAGTTTCTTATTTCTGGCTGCGCCCATTTTACCTCCCGTTTCCATTATCCGAAGAAGTGACGTGGATTCTAATACTACTATTTCCAAACATGCGTGAATAGCACACTTTTCTTTTAAAAGTTAATGCTTGGAAGTCTTTTCAAATCCTATGAAATTACTAAACAATATTAATGTTCAATTTTGAATGTTGTCGAAGGTTAATGAGCACCAAATTGTAGAACAAAGTAAACACCTCAACTGTTCTCTGACGTCATTGACGACGTTAAAAATCAGGAGTTGGATATTAAGTCGAGGGTAATATTTTAAAATTCATATTTGTGTGTGTTGTATGTTTGTTCCTGCTGAAGGCCTATTGAGTCGAAACGTCGTTCTAATTTTTGTCGTCCCTTATAACGTAAAGCTTTAACCATATGTTTTTATTTTTCTATTTTTTGTTTGTTTCATTTCCCCTTCACATTTTTAAGGCCTGTACAACCTCGCTTCCGAGAAAGAGTGCACAGAGAAATGCTAGACGTGAAAGGGTCTGTGGAAATATAAAAAGAAATATTTTCATAAAGAAGAATATTTAATAGAAACTTATGAAAGACGTCTGTAAAGTGGAAAAAACACTGTGGAGATGTGACTGAAGGTCTCTACAACATGTAGAACAAACCTGAGGAGATGTGACTGAAGGTCTCTACAACATGTAGAGCAAACCTGAGGAGATGTGACTAAAGATCTCTACAACATGTAGAACAAACCTGAGGAGATGTGACTGAAGGTCTCTACAACATGTAGAGCAAACCTGAGGAGATGTGACTAAAGGTCTCTACAACATGTAGAACAAACCTGAGGAGATGTGACTGAAGGTCTCTACAACATGTAGAACAAACCTGAGGAGATGTGACTGAAGGTCTCTACAACATGTAGAGCAAACCTGAGGAGATGTGACTAAGGTCTCTACAACATGTAGAACAAACCTGAGGAGATGTGACTGAAGGTCTCTACAACATGTAGAGCAAACCTGAGGAGATGTGACTAAAGGTCTCTACAACATGTAGAACAAACCTGAGGAGATGTGACTGAAGGTCTCTACAACATGCAGAACAAACCTGAGGAGATGTGACTGAAGGTATCTACAACATGTAGAACAAACCTGAGGAGATGTGATAGAAGGTCTCTACAACATGTAGAACAAACCTGAGGAGATGTGACTGAAGGTCTCTACAACATGTAGAACAAACCTGAGGAGATGTGACTGAAGATCTCTACAACATGTAGAACAAACCTGAGGAGATGTGACTGAAGGTCTCTACAACATGTAGGACAAACCTGAGGAGATGTGACAGAAGGTCTCTACAACATTTAGAACAAACCTGAGGAGATGTGGCTGAAGGTATCCACAACATGTAGAACAAACCTGAGGAAATGTGACTGAAGGTCTCTAAAACATAGAAGAAACCTGAGGAGATGTGAATGAAGGTCTCTACAACATGTAGAACAAACCTGAGGAAATGTGATAGAAGGTCTCTACAACATTTAGAAGAAACCTGAGGAGATGAGACTGAAGGTCTCTACAACATGTAGGACAAACCTGAGGAGATGTGACTGAAGATCTCTACAATATGTAGGACAAACCTGAGGAGATGTGATAGAAGGTCTCTACAACATGTAGAACAAACCTGAGGAAATGTGACTGAAGATCTCTACAACATGTAGAACAAACCTGAGGAGATGTGACTGAAGGTCTCTACAAAATGTAGGACAAACCTGAGGAGATGTGACTGAAGGTCTCTACAACATGTAGGACAAACCTGAGGAGATGTGATAGAAGGTCTCTACAATATGTAGGACAAACCTGAGGAGATGTGACTAAAGATCTCTACAACATGTAGAACAAACCTGAGGAGATGTGACTGAAGATCTCTACAACATGTAGGACAAACCTGAGGAGATGTGACTGAAGGTCTCTACAACATTTAGAACAAACCTGAGGAGATGTGACTGAAGGTCTCTACAACATGTAGGACAAACCTGAGGAGATGTGACTGAAGGTCTCTACAACGTGTAGAACAAACCTGAGGAGATGTGACTGAAGGTCTCTACAAAATGTAGGACAAACCTGAGGAGATGTGACTGAAGGTCTCTACAACATTTAGAACAAACCTAAGGAAATGTTACTGAAGGTATCTACAACATTTAGAACAACCCTAAGGAAATGTGACTGAAGGTCTCTACAACATTTAGAAGAAACCTAAGGAAATGTGACAGAAGGTCTCTACAACATTTAGAACAAACCTAAGGAAATGTGACTGAAGGTCTCCACAACATTTAGAAGAAACCTGAGGAGATGCGACTGAAGGTCTCTACAACATGTAGGACAAACCTGAGGAGATGTGACTGAACTTCTCTACAACATGTAGAACAAACCTGAGGAGATGTGACTGAAGGTCTCTACAACATGTAGGACAAACCTGAGGAGATGTGACTGAAGATCTCTACAACATTTAGAACGAACCTAAGGAGATGTGACTGAAGGTCTCTACAACATTTAGAACAAACCTAAGGAAATGTGATAGAAGGTCTCTACAACATTTAGAACAAACCTAAGGAAATGTGATAGAAGGTCTCTACAACATTTAGAAGAAACCTAAGGAAATGTGACAGAAGGTCTCTACAACATTTAGAACAAACCTGAGGAGATGTGACTGAAGGTCTCTACAACATGCAGAACAAACCTGAGGAGATGTGACTGAAGGTATCTACAACATGTAGGACAAACCTGAGGAGATGTGACTGAAGGTCTCTACAACATGTAGAACAAACCTGAGGAGATGTGACTGAAGATCTCTACAACATGTAGGACAAACCTGAGGAGATGTGACTGAAGGTCTCTACAACATTTAGAACAAACCTGAGGAGATGTGACTGAAGGTCTCTACAACATGTAGGACAAACCTGAGGAGATGTGACTGAAGGTCTCTACAACATTTAGAACAAACCTGAGGAGATGTGATAGAAGGTCTCTAAAACATTTACAACAAACCTGAGGAGATGTGATAGAAGGTCTCTACAACATGTAGAAATTAGAAATCATCTGAGAAGATGTGATAGAAGGTCTTTACAACATGTAGAAGAAACCTGAGGAGATGTGATAGAAGGTCTCTACAACATTTAGAACAAACCTGAGGAGATGTGACTGAAGATTTGTAGAACATGCAGAATAAACCTGAGGAAATGTGACTGAAGATTTGTAGAACATGCAGAATAAACCTGAGGAAATGTGACTGAAGATTTGTAGAACATGCAGAATAAACCTGAGGAAATGTGACTGAAGATTTGTAGAACATGCAGAATAAACCTGAGGAAATGTGACTGAAGATTTGTAGAACATTCAGAACAAACCTGAGATATGAAGCAACCTTTTAACTTGAAATGACGGGAAAGTGAACGTAACACTTTAAAGGAAACGCTTTATTCAGAGCTTCGCAGTGGAAGGAAATCTGATCATCATCAGAAGACCCGTTGTGTTAGTTTTTCGGCCCTTTAGCTTCTTGACACTCTAAGAAATAAGAGGTAAAATGTTTTACCAATCCCCTGACATTGGCATTAAATTTGGTATGTTAGGAATGTACTTAGCAATGTATGCCAGTAATCTCTCAATCTATCTATCTATTGACCTTTCGAGCCGTAGCCGGCCCATAGGGCGTAGACCAAGATACTTCTTCTCTTATCTGAATTTTTGTTCTAGCAGTTTTCAATTCTTTTAAAGATATTTTATCAAATCTCGCCATTTGCCTCTGTTCTGTGCAAGCAGCTCTATCTCATTGAGGGAGCCGAATCCTGCTGCTCTTGCCTCTCTCATTAATGTTCTTCTCAGTGTCTCTCTAAGTCTTACTCTTTTTCTGTTACATGTTGTGTCCCATATGAGGGCTTGCTTTGCTATTCGGTTATTATCTCTTCTCATCACATGTCCAACATATGACCATCGTCTTTCCTTTACCACCGAAGACATCAGTGGTTGACTGGCGATTTCTCTAATCTCTCAATGGAGAACAACAAAAATGGCAATCATGAAAATACAGATCTTTATTAATGGATGCTTGTACAGAACAAAAGGATGGAAATGTCAGGACAAAATCACTAACATTATGATCGCAAAAGAAGAATCACTAACATAGAATTATGGCAATGTATCAACCAAATGGATGTGGATAAAGAGATACAGAAACGATGGCGCTGGATAGAACACACACTGCAGAAGCAAACTGAGAGTATTACACAACAGGCCCTTTTTGGAATCCCCAAGGGAAAAGACAAAGAGGAAGACCAAAATATTCTTGGAGAAGACTTATTGAAGCAGAGATGAAGATGATGGGGAAGACATGGAATTATCTTAAAAGAGTGGCTACAAACAGAACAGCTTGGAAAGTGTTTGTTGAAGACCTATGCTCCACAGGGAGATGAAAGGTAAAAGTAGAAGAAGGATCTCTCAATGACAGCAAAACATAATACTAACTCATCACCAAATTTATTGAGATGTGTCTTCAAGCTATCATTATCAACTGTGTATGCTGCTTAGATTATCAACTGTTTGTTTTTTTTAAACTAAAGCTCCGATGTTAGTGGTCAAATTAAAAGTTACAATAGGCGTCAATAACGAAGTTTATTTTCTGTCTCCGGAAATGTGCACTTCACCCAAGTTATAATCTACATCAAGATAGCTATTTGGTAAGCACGTATGTTTTTCTTTTCTATTTCACTTTAGGACAACTTACTTGCTGAGCAGGTAGGGCAACTTACTCTCTGTACGTGTATTGCAAAATACGTGCTGTACACGTAGGTCACCTTACTTGCTGTACACGTAGGTCACCTTATTTGATGTACATGTAGGGCAACTTACTTGCTGTACATGTAGGGGAACTTACTTGCTGTACATGTAGTGCAAAATACGTGCTCTTCACATAGGTCAACTTATTTGATGTACATGTAAGGCAACTTACTTGCTGTACATGTAGGGCAACTTATTTACTGTGCATGTAGGGCAGCTTACTTGCTGCACATATAAGGCAACTTATTTACTGTACATGTAGGGCAAATTACTAGCTGCACACATATCATCATCATGTACCGTACCGGCTGGCGTTAGCGATCATGTCCTTCCACAATCTTCAATCTACAGTGCATCGTATGAGTTCTGTTGTTGACTGTTTTCCATGCCATGACACCAAGTTATCCAGTATTTTCTCTCTTTGTCGTCCGCGATCTCTCTTTACTTTTATTTTGCCAGTTGTAACCAAGTATTCCAACTTTCCTCTTTTCATGTTCTGCCCAAAAAATGTTGATTGCTTCTTTCTGATGTTTTTTAAGAGCTCCCTTTTTGTGTTGGCCTCTTTGAGAATATTCTCATTCTTTTTAGCTGTACAGGGAACTTTCAACATTCTTCTGAGAAATCACATCTCTGTGGCCTCTAATCGTCTTTTCATTTGTTTGTCTATTGTCCATGATTCGCTTCCATAGGTCAGAATTGGTTCTACATAGCATCCATGAACTCTCTTTCTCATTTCTATTGACATAGATTTGTTGCATAAGATATTTTTCATTTTCTGAAATGCTATTTTGGCCTGAGCTATTCTGCTTTTTATTTCTGTGTTGCATCTTCCATCTGATGTTATTATTGTGCCCAAGTATTTGACGCGTTGCACTTGTTTCAAATTTGTCCTGTTTATTTTTATGCTGCATGATGGTGATGATTGTTTCTTCGATGCACATATAGGGTAACTTATTTACTGTACATGTAGGGCAACTTACTTGCTGCACATATAGGGTAACTTATTTACTGTACATGTAGGGCAACTTACTTGCTGCACATATAGGGCAACTTGTTTACTGTTCATGTAGGGCAACTTACTTGCTGTACATATAGGGCAACTTGTTTACTGTTCATGTAGGGCAACTTACTTGCTGTACATATAGGGCAACTTGTTTACTGTTCATGTAGGGCAACTTACTTGCTGTACATATAGGGCAACTTACTTGCTGTACATATAGGGCAACTTGTTTACTGTTCATGTAGGGCAACTTACTTGCTGTACATATAGGGCAACTTGTTTACTGTTCATGTAAGGCAACTTACTTGCTGTACATATAGGGCAACTTACTTACTGTACATGTAGGACACGTTATTTTCTATACGTGTAAGGCAACTTTTTTGCTGCACATATTCTCTTTCAGGTTCTGTTATTGATTATTCCAACATATCTTCTGTCAGATCTTCATTTTCAACCATTGAAACTTCTGTATCCACAAACTGAGTTATAAATATCTGTTTTACTTTACACAACTCGAACGCGTTTTTCATCATCGCTGTTTAATGCCACTAAACGCTGCAAAACTTCGTCATTTTCCACTTTTAATCTGCTCACACTCTTGTCTTCATGTATATTGTAATGATAAAAAGACAAATAAAACACAACTGCAGCTTTAAAAAATTTTAAAAAACAACCACTGTTTATAACGACGAGTAATTTCCTAGAAAATGTACGCCTTTGTACGTCCACAGTGACACAGGCGTACATTTATGTTTTTGTTTATCTATGGAATATTCTATTATATATAACAGCCTACTAAAAGTATTATTGGAAGGAAAAATACAAGGTAAAAGAGGCAGAGGCAAACCAAGACTAACATGGACGTGTAACATCAAAAGATGGACAAGTCAATCTATGATAGCCTCCACCATCAGAGCAAGAAACAGAGTAGAATGGCGATCCATGGAAGCCAACCTTCGTTGCGGAGAAGGCACTCGATGATGATGGAATATTAATTAGATATTCTATCGCAAAAAATGATGAAACTATAATATACTCACAAGCAAGTGGAGATATTACACAACTAACATATCACAAATAATATTATATGCAGAAACATTTAATGAAAAGTAGTGGCGTGCTCTGAATGTACATTTTCCTGTCATTATTTCTTTGATAGATGGAGTTTATGTTGGGTTTCCAATAATATAAACAAAATAAAAAAACATTCTGGATTACGTTTTTTTGTTTGAAAAATATTTAAATAATGTTGACTTGCGTACACGAAGAACATTTTATTTCGGGTAACATGTGTCCCTTAGTTTTCAAAGGGTTATGATTATGGTTAATCGAAGGCCCCGGTATCACTGCAAACGAATTAGAATCCATAATTGCTAAACCGCCCGTGCCAGTAGAATCATCTGAATTAACATACCATCGCATTGAAGGATCCAAACAAAGAACGGCAGCATGCAGGGTCATAACAGCTACAGTACACGCCAAAAGACATAAGGCCAAGCGACATCGAAAGTGAAAGCAGCTGAATTGTCCTTCTTCATTCGATATCATCATTTATCGTAGGCAATCGAAATATCGAAACACGATCCGGATGAAACACACAGCTCATGGTTTGCACAGAGCACTAAACTCAGTAGCTCCGGTAGCAAGACGGACTCGGAATATGAGGAAACTGTAACAAGGAACACTGTTCAGATTATGCCTCAACGGTTCTTGTTGCCTATCCGCCATATTGACCGGTATATAACGGGTTAAGAGGCATTATTCATTCATTTTGTGCCGTCTCCGCATCGAAAGGTTGGCTATCATGGAGCGCCATTCTGCTCTGTATCTTGCTTTGAAGGTGCGGTTTGTCATAGGCTGAGCTGTCCATCTTTTTATGTTACTCGTCCATGTTACTCTTGGTCTGCCTCTATTACCTTGTATTTTCCCTTCCAAGATTACTTTTAGTAGGCCGTTGTGTCTTTAAGCATACCCCACACATTTTTATTTCTCATGTTCTAATTGCTTTTAGTAGTTCTCTTTTCATTTTTAGTTGTTTTAAAACATCATTTGTTTTCTTTTCTTTCCATACAATTCTACTTAGCCTTCCATAAATCCACATTTCAAAGGCTTCACTTTTCTGTTCTATTATTTTGTCTAATGTCCATGTTTATGCACCATACAGGAATGTTGAGAAGATATAACATTTTACTATTCATAGTTTTAGCTCTGGTGTTATTTGTTTTGATGTTAGTTTACTTGTCATGGCATTAAAATTACTTTTACTAAGAGGCAGTATTATATTTTAGCATTTCAGGTAGTGGAACACTTCGTATTATGCGGTCATATAGAGCGGCAGGTTGTATGAACGTTCAGTAAAGTTACATTAATATTCACATGAAATTACTTGTGATATTATTCAAAAAGAAATAGTAATATACATCAAAGAGTTATATTTCTGGAATTCCATTTCTGGAAATAATCAATATGCTGGAAAAATTTTTTGCTGAGAAACATTGATGGAAAGGATCTGCGAATCATAAAATCATGTACTGGCAACAAACAGCAGCCATACGAATTAACAACCAAACATGACAATTTCAACTTTTAAAACAAGGAGTCAGTCAAGGCTGTGTTCTGTCACCGGTTTTATTTCCATTTTACAGCGAACATATTATGAGATCAATAGTAGACAAAAAAGGAATTGAAGTCAATGGTCACAACATAAATAATTTGCGATATGCGGATGACACAGTCTTAATAGCAGAGACAGAGAATGAGCTACAAGAAATGATAGATATAATAGTAAAAGAAAGCAACAAGAAAGGTCTCAGTCTGAATAGTAAGAAACCAGAAGTAATGGTTATATCGAAGAAACAATCATCACCAGCAAGCAGCATAAAAATAAACAGGACAAATTAGAAACAAGTGCAACGCGTCAAATACTTGGGCACAATAATAACATCAGATGGAAGATGCACCACAGAAATAAAAAGCAGAATAGCTCAGGCCAAAATAGCATTTCAGAAAATGAAAAATATCTTACGCAACAAATCTATGTCAATAGAAATGAGAAAGAGAATTCATCGGTGCTATAAAGAACCAATTCTGACCTATGGAAGCGAATCATGGACAGTAGACAAACAAATGAAAAGACTATTAGATGTCACAGAGATAGGATTTCTTAGAAGAATGTTGAAAGTTCCCTGGACAGCTAAAAAGACCAATGAGGAAGTTCTCAAAAAGGCCAACACAAAAAGGGAGCTCCTAAAAAACATCAGAAAGAAACAATCAACATTTTCCGGGCATATCATGAGAAGAGGAAAGTTGGAATACTTGGTTACAACTGGCAAAATAAAAGGAAAGAGAGATCGCGAGCGACAAAGAGAGAAAATACTGGATAGCTTGGTTTCATGGCATGGAAAACAGTCAACAACAGAACTGATACTATGCACTGTGGATAGAAGATTGTGGAAGGACATGATCGCTACGCCAACCGTTATGGCACATGATAATGATGATAATATATATCAACATCATCATCATCGAGTGCCGTTTCCGCAACGAAGGTTGGTTACCATGGATCGCCACAGGGATCATGTGATTGTACGCGCTTTCTATTTGATGTAAATCACTTTGCTTCTTTTGATTCATTGCATTTTGTTACAATTTCTTTATTTGATCACTTATACTCATCTTTGTTGTAGATTGCGCTATTGAACGCGTAAAAAAATGGCGATTTGTTTTCGCCGGTCTGTCGTCAAGGACGCGTAATTCATTTAATTTGTAAAAGGCTCACAGTGTATCCGCGTGCTGCAGAGCTATTTACTGGAGTTGGCCAGTTTATAACGTGGAAACGGATTCTGGTCCGTGCGACTGAGTGAGTGCACTTGAGTCTAGACCATCCACAGCATCGACGTTCAGCGACAAAATCATCTATGATACTAGGACGTCGGTAAGTATTCAGATGCAGCCCAAAACGACAACATCGAAGAAGGAAAAAACGACAAGGTAAGCGTGGTGGCATAAACTGTCAAAGTGTGAGAGGTTAGGCTTAAAGTATGTGCGCGTTACATATTGGAATTGTGGGTCCATAAATCCATAAGGATGCCAAATGGGATGACTTCTGTAAAAAAAATGTGCTCAGAAAAATCGCTAGCTACCTTCATCAGAGCATGAATGGCACAATACGACACAGAGGCATACCAGACTTTCAGAGCACAAGCCCCGGATATGGCACAAATCTGATGAGAGCAAAGGGAAGGCCCTGCTTGCCCGCTACATTGAGCAGACGGACCAAAGAAATGAGGCTGTAAGAATGAGGATAGTGGGATCGCTGTCAAATTTGTGTAGGATGTAGGGCTGGAAGAGATCTCACAATCACAATCGATATCATTCGCACGACACTTAAAAGGTCACAACACTGCTCCTCGTCCAGTTGGTGTTCGGTACGATGACATAGGCGATTTAGCTGACGACGACTTGACAAAACTGGCCAATGAGTTTAATGCCAGAATTCGGAGTGGCCAGATTAAGGAGGAGTGGCTACACAGCTGCTTACTACCGCTATCGAAGCCAAACAATAACCATTCTCAGATCAGTGCCTACAGAATCATCACAATGCAGAAAAACTGCGGGCAAACTGCAGGAGAAAATAGTTGCCCGTGTCCTCACCTGTCACCTTGAACAGAAACGCGCATTCCCACCCACACTCGGAGGTTATAGATATAACAAAGAGACATGGCTCAACGCGGCAGTCTGTGCCTATGACGTCTTCGAAGGCTTCCACAGACGAGAGGAGACATGTGCTGCTGCTATAGATCTGGAGGATGCATACAACAGGGTACCATTTGAATACCTCAAGCATATGCTCCTCAAATTGGCGGTGCACCCCTTCCTAATTAGATGGATCGCCGCGGCACTGTTTCAGAGGAAGGTGATACTCAGATGTGGAAGTTGGTCTTCTGAGCCAACATCCATTTGTCCAGGGCAACAATAAGGCTCACCATTGTCACCAGTTCTATTTAACGTGTACACAATAACGATCACGGAACAACAGCTGGATGGGAGGGGAAGAACTACGACTTTTACTGGTATCGACAGGGAAGAGACAGACGTGGAATCGCCTCCACAATGCAAGACGAACTCGATCGCATTTCTTCTTGGTGTGGGGTTTCAGGTGCTGTGGTTAATCCTAATAATGCATCAGTTGCATGGTTTTCCCTTAACAGTCATATCGTTAATACGACCACACCGGCAGTGCGAATGGGAGCTGATGAGGTGACCAGGGACAAGTTGATGACATACCTCGGAGTTAAGTTTGATCACAGCCTGTGTTTTCGGGACCACGTCGATCATGTGATAACAAAATCCCGCAAAGAATTAGCCGCCTTGAAGGTCATGGCAGCTGCCAACATTGAGCAGCGACTACTTACTCTTCTGTTCCAGGGATTAGTCCTCGCACCAATCGAGTATACCCTGGCAATTCTTACTGTCAATTGAGACTCAAATTGATAGGCTGGAGAAAATACAAAATGACAGAATCAAGATCTGGAGAGCACGAGCATACCTGAAGATTAGTACAGTTAAAGAGCATCCATTGCACCACGTAGTCAACACAGGGAAATGTGCCTGGCTAAAAAGAGGCAAATCATGGGTGGGCCGAGCAGAAGATGTCATAAAACAGGTCTGTGGGCCTACCAATATCAGCGTTGGTGAGGAGTGGATACCGGTGCCTACGTCGTTCAAGGGGACTTTCTCTTGTATTGTCATACTCGACAGGAAAAGTAGGGAACAGAACCCGGTCGTGGTTAATGCTGAGGTAAACGGTCTCATCTGCGATAACACCGATGAGAAAGGTGCAGTCATCTATACAGACGGATCTGTAAGACGACACGAAAGAAGTGCATGCGCATTTACAGCACGCTCGGCAGGCAGAATAGTCAAGGAAGACAGTGGTGCATACGTCGTGACCACGAGTAGCATGACAATGGAGGTGATGGCAGTGACCAAGGCATTCAAATGGTTAGAGTCACAAGACTACACCCACGCATGTATACTGAGCGATTCGATGAGCATGATAAAAAATTAGAGGCGGGCTCTGTACGCATGCAATGGATAGAGTCGTTGCAGAAATCCAAATACGTAAGGTCATCTTTATCTATATCCCTGGACATGTGGGAGTACGGGGAAATGAAAGAGCGGACAGGTTGGCTAGCTGCGCTGGCATTGAGGACGGGCAACCAATGGATCGGGTGGACATCATCAATGCCCTCCGAGATGTGGGAAGAGCACAGGACTTCGACAAACAAAGATCCACATCACTTCTTCGGATGATGGAAATGGGAGTTAAGATGGGCACAGCCAGAAATGAGAAACTTAGTGGCCGTGTAAGAAGACTTATCAACCAACATAGAACTGGAGTCGTCAGTCGCTGGACACTGAGGGAATTGCTGAGGAGGGGATCTGAGCACCTATGGGCATGTTCGGAGTGCAATGACGATGACCCGCAAATAACTCAATAACTCAATAACTCAATTGATACCAGCATGAGAGGAAACAGTAACGTGAATGACTTGGGAATGCTTGAATTAATGATTAAATAGAAAATGGGAAGGAATGTCAGCTGCTTCACAATAAACGTGGTTATCAACAATAAACGTGGTTATCAACAATAAACGTGGTTATCAACAATAAACGTGGTTATCAACAATAAACGTGGTTATCAACAATAAACGTGGTTATCAACAATAAACGTGGTTATCAACAATAAACGTGGTTATCAACAATAAACGTGGTTATCAACAATAAACGTGGTTATCAACAATAAACGTGGTTATCAACAATAAACAAGAACTATCAAGAATTAGTATCAAGAGTTGTCAAGAAAAATTATGAATTATTATTAAGAAATATAATTATGGAATAATAATATGTAATTATGAGATTTTAAAAAAGCATGAAACAAAAGCATCATCAAATCATCAATCAAAGACTCGTCAAATAATCAACATAATTTATGTCATTATAAGCCAGCAAAAAATTGACTTGGAGCATGGGTAATTTACCTCTACCATGGAAAAATTAGAAGAAAAAATTAAAATCTCTGTCGTTTCTTAAGTATTAAGAAATGTACTTTCACGAAAGAATTAAGAAATGTACTTTGACGAAAGAATTAAGAAATGTACTTTGACGAAAGAATTAAGAAATGTACTCTGATGAAAGAATTAAGAAATGTACTTTGACGAAAGAATTAAGAAATGTACTTTGACGAAAGAATTAAGAAATGTACTCTGACGAAAGAATTAAGAAATGTACTTTGACGAAAGAATTAAGAAATGTACTTTGACGAAAGAATTAAGAAATGTACTCTGACGAAAGAATTAAGAAATGTACTTTGACGAAAGAATTAAGAAATGTACATTGACGAAAGAATTAAGAAATGTACATTGATGACACGCAGATGGTGTGTCCCTTTTGCAGAACGTTGCATTCAATACAGCCCATCTGAAAGAGTCTCTATCTCTAGCCAGATCTTCCACAGAATGTGACATTCACCACAGCCCATCTGAAAGAGTCTCTGTCTCTAGCCAGATCTTCCACAGAATGTGACATTCACCACAGCCCATCTGAAAGAGTCTCTGTCTCTAGCCAGATCTTCCACAGAATGTGACATTCACCACAGCCCATCTGAAAGAGTCTCTGTCTCTAGACAAATCTCCCAATTCTTCTATTATCATGTTCAAGGTCTCTTTGATGTTTTGAAAAACCCACATAAAAAATCCGTAAGATACCTTGGCTAATGAGAAAGTGCAATGAAGACATACTAACAGATTTAAACATTAAAAAGAAGAACAAACTTAAAAACATCATTCTATGGAAGACATTTAAATACTATGGACGCTTCAAAAAACACATCGGGCTGTAAGGAACAATAATGAAAGACATGGTTCCCGTATGACGCATCAAGGGCAGATCAAGAGGAAGGTGGTTTCAAGACATCAAAATATCCCGCTGTGTCTTTTGACGTGCCCATAGTATTTAAATTTCCTATATAGAATGATTTTTATAAGCCGCTTCCTTGTACTATTTAAGTCTTATTGCACTTTCTCATTATCCATGGTCTCTTCATGACTTTTCTGTAGCGTTTTGTTTCAAATGAATCATTTCTCCAGACCGAAATTGTCTCAAAAACTCCTACGGTTCTACGTAGTTAGGACACTGTACTAGACAGCGTTCCCCCCACTCGTGTATTTGTAGTATCCTCCACCCCTGTCCAGAGGGTATATTACAGCCAGACCCACGCTACGCGCCCTTTTTCCCGTCCTGACCAGTGCCCACGACACAAGGGAAGTCAATTTGCTTTTCTTTAACATTTTTCGATTATTTTGTTTTGGATACTTCATTACTAGTTAGCCATGTAGGATTAGTTATATGTACTTACATATCTGTGTGTGTTGTTGTTTGTCTGTTCCTGCTGAAGGCCTATTGAGCCGAAACGTCGTTCAAATCTGTGTCGTCTACTAACCACGTAAGCTTTTACCATACCTTTTTTCTATTTTTTTCAATTTTCCCTCACAATTCAGCTTTACTGCAGCTTCGCATTTTTATGCATTCATTTGCATTTTTTTGCCTTAACCCCTTATTAGGACACTGTAATTAGAAGCAAGACAATTTGGACTGCTAATTAAATCTGTCCCAATAGAATCATAACGGGACTTATCTACATGAACAAGGTAATCGTGTATTACTCTTCTCCATTTCTTCTCCATTTTCTATCTTCTGATAACAATTCTAAACCAAAAAGACGGAAACAGACACAAAAAATATATAAAATCAATAAGAGAAATTACATAATAAGCATTGCTAGAAATAAACACCAAACAACAGAAATTGTAGAAATTATTAGGCACACATACGGTATTGAACTCTTGTCAATCGAAGCAGTAATCTTGGCGGCACTGTCGACAGTTTTCTGCAGCTTTTATTCTTCCTGCCTTTAGTTATGGATCGACAAAACTGTCAATGGACATCTCACCAACGTCATTATTCAAGGAAATAAAAAAAAAAACATTTTACTTCACTTCATGGTTTACCTGTGGTCACTCTTCGTAGTCTGACACCTAAGTCTGGTCCACACTGTTCGTGTTTATCTTTATTGTTTTCAGTCTTCTTGTTTAAATCTATTTAGGAAAAATTTAAAAATACAAAATAAATGGTATGTTAGAAGCTTTACGTGATAAGTGGACGACACAGACTAAACGACGTTTATCTCGAGCGTGCTGTAAATGCCTATGGACGACACAGACTAAACGACGTTTATCTCGAGCGTGCTGTAAATGCCTATGGACGACACAGACTAAACGACGTTTATCTCGAGCGTGCTGTAAATGCCTATGGACGACACAGACTAAACGACGTTTATCTCGAGCGTGCTGTAAATGCCTATGGACGAAACAGACTAAACGACGTTTATCTCGAGCGTGCTGTAAATGCCTATGGACGACACAGACTAAACGACGTTTATCTCGAGCGTGCTGTAAATGCCTATGGACGACACAGACTAAACGACGTTTATCTCGAGCGTGCTGTAAATGCCTATGGACGACACAGACTAAACGACGTTTATCTCGAGCGTGCTGTAAATGCCTATGGACGACACAGACTAAACGACGTTTATCTCGAGCGTACTGTAAATGCCTATGGACGACACAGACTAAACGACGTTTATCTCGAGAGTGCTGTAAATGCCTATGGACGACACAGACTAAACGACGTTTATCTCGAGCGTGCTGTAAATGCCTATGCATTTATAGTTTCCACTTATCACGTAAAGCTTCTAACATACCATTTTTTTGTATTTTTTAATTTTTCCTCACATTCAGCTTTACTGCAGCTTCGCATTTTTATGCATTCATTTTGCATTTCTTTGCCTTAACCCCTTAAATCTATTTATAGTTTCCTTACTGTCAGATCAGGTAATGTTACCTGCTACTGTATGCAGTAAACAGTACAACCTGTTGCTGCCCTGCTGCCTTGCAGGTAAGCTCGGGAGAGTAAAAGGCTAAGGGAGGGTACCCCGAAATAAAACAACCCCACTGCCTTGTGGGTGAGACTATGTAGTCAAAGGCTAGCGGAGTCAACCGTAAACAAACCGACGGAAGGCAACAGAAAAACACCGTCGTAATTTCTTTGTGCAATCATGAATCGCAAAATAAAGGACTCAGCCTTAATAGCAAAAAGACAGACGTAATGGTAACAACAAAGAAAAAGACATCACCTCAGTGCAAAATAAAGACAAGTGGAACAATATTAAAACAGGTAAATGAATTTAGATATTTGGAAACTGTGTTAACCTCAGACGGAAGATGTACAAAAGAGGTGAGATGCACAATGGCTCAGGCAAAAGCAGCTTTCCAAAAATGAGGAAGATACTACGCAATCCATTTTTGACAATAGAAACAAGAAAAAGAGTTCTTAAATGTTATGTAGAGCCAGTCTTAACATATGGATGTGAATCATGGACAATAGGACAACAGAAAAGAAAATCACTATAGTCTGCAGAAATGTGGTTTTACAGAAGAATGTTGAGAATACCATGGATAGTTAAGAAGAGTAATGAAAACGTTCTGAAAGAGGTCAAAGCAAAAAGAGAGCTAATTTCCAATATTAGGAAGAGACAATCATCATTTTTTTGGCCATGTAATGAGAAGAGAACAACTGGAATATATTGTAACAACTGGAAAAATTTAGGGACGAAGAGATAGAGGGAAGCAAAGAGAAAAAATAGCAGACAGCTTAAGAGAATGGCTTGGCAGAAGGTCAACAACAGAAATGATAAATAGCTGCCGAGATCGAAAATTGTGGAGAGACATGATCACCTATGCCAGAAGGCCCGGTACTTGATGATGATAGTTTCCTTAAAAGAGGCCCCTATAAAACAGTCCATTTGTAGTTTCTCTAGCAGAGACATCAACATGACAGTTCATTTAAAGCTTTTTTAGCAGAGACACATACGTGACAGTTCATTTATAGTTTTCCAAACATAGACCACTAGCGACAGTTCATTTATAGTCTTTTAGCAGAGACACATAAGTGGTAGTTCATTTATAGCTTCCCTAACAAAGACCACTACGTGATAGTTTATTTATAGCCTTTATCGGAGACACCTACGTGAAAGTTCATTAATATAATAGATGCTACTACGTGACAGTTCATTTATAGTTTTCCTAATAGAACCACTACGTGACATTTCATTTATAGTTTCTCTAATAGAAACCACTACGTGGCAGTTCATTTATAGTCTTTTAGCAGAGAAATCTACGTGACAGTTTATTTATAGATTTTAGCAGAGACATCTATATAACAATTCAATTATAGTTTCCCTAATAGAAACAACTACATGACAGTTCATTTATAGTTTCCCTAACAGAAACTACTACGTGACAGTTCATTTATAGTTTCCCTAACATAAACTACTACGTGACAGTTCATTTATAGTCTTTTAACAGAGACACCTACGTGATAGTTCCTTTATAGTTTCCTTAATAGAGACCACTACGTGACAGTTCATTTATAGTCTTTTAGCAGAGACACCTACATGACAGTTCATTTATAGTCTTTTAGCAGACACCTACGTGACAGTTCATTTATAGTCTTTCAGCAGAGACACCTACGTGACAGTTCATTTATAGTTTCCGCCTACATAAATCTAATCTATACAGTACCAAAGTCACCTGTGCCTATTTCTTTCTTTTTCTTTGTTGTGCTTGTTAGTTTTCTTTTCATTAATACTGCAATCCTTGTTCATTTTGAACACATTCAAACATTTTTGAAGCATTTTAAATGAAATGATGAGAGTCTAGATGTTTTAATTTGAAGCTACTTTATGAAACGGGAGCCGCGATAGTTCAATGGTTAGTTAATTGGACTAACCGATGACAAGAGGTCGGGTGCGATGCCGATCGACTGCTTCCGAGTTAACCAAGCCTTTGAAACAGGGAATAAAAGAGGGTGTGTGAAACGGCTTGTAGCAGGGTGATAAGTGAAACAGAGTATAGATAAGAGTTGACTGAAACAGGCTATATTAGTAGGGAAATAGTAAACAGAAATGGGAGATAATGATTTCTCCACTTCCCTTAAAAAAGCTCACCCAATTCACGCTTATTTAATAGCCCCTTCTCCCAAAACAGTTCACCCAACTCACGCACACTTGACCACTTCTACTTATCTCCCATTTCTGTTTACTATTTTCCTACTAATATAGCCTGTTTCAGTCAACTCTTATCTATACTCTGTTTCACTTATCACCCTGCTACAAGCCGTTTCACACACCCTCTTTTATTTCCTGTTTCACCTTAAATGGTTACTATAAATTTTTCTGGGAAAGTAAAAAGGGCACGGGCGTAATGCTGACCACATTCTATCTATCTATTGACCTTTCGAGCCGTATCCGGCCCATAGGACATAGACCTAGATACTCTTTCTCTTATCTAAATTTTTGTTCTAGCAGTCTTCAATCCTTGTAAAGATCTTTTGTCAAATCTCGCCATTTGTCCCTGTTCTATACAAGCAACACCTATCTCATTGAGGGAGCCGATTCCTGCTGCTCTTGCCTCTCTCATCAATGTTCTTCTCAGTGTCTCTCTGGGTCTTTCTCTTTTCCTCTTACCTGTTGTTTCCCACGTGAAGGCTTACTTTGCTATTCGGTTATTATCTCTCCTCATCACATGTCCAACATATTACCATCGTCTTTTCTTAATTACTGAAGATATTAGTACTGACCACACTACCCCAAAAATCATGTGCCGAAGATTTGTCATATTTATGGTGCACTAACATCATATTCCCTATACACCACTTGGCGTGTCGGGGCTCCTTATTATTATTATTTATTTTTTTTGCTTACTCTCTAAAAAAACACAAATAAAAGAAAAGAAATTGAATAAAAACGAACTTGTTAAAGTAAATGTGTATTTGCAACTCTTGGATGTAGTCTATTCTTTCATCTTTACATTGTTTCATCTTTTCGGTTTACAATTTTTTTTGTTATCAAATGCTTGTTTCGTTGCTTTAATGTAATCACATAATCGCATACGATGAATAAAAAAAAACAGAAAGTGGCATTCATAGCATGTTCTTGATTTATCCAATTAAATTGTGTGTAGCTCTTGTGTGTAAGAGAGGCTATAAGCTGATACAAGGAAAGGTAAATAGTAATGATAGAAGAAGGTTAAAGTGTCGAGTGGTTAAGAAAATAGATAAGTAGAGAATAGAAGAGAGGACAAGAGAGTAGACAGGACAAGAGAAGGGAGAACATATGAAAGAGAGAAGATGATATGGGAAGAAAGGAGAAGTGGAGAGGGAGAGAAGTGAAGATAAGAAAACGAGAGCAGTAGAAAAGAGAAAAGGGATGCGAAAGAGTGACTGAAGTTTATGAAAAGAGTCGAAAGAATAGAGGATAGAAGAGTGTAAGAGAGGACGAGACCGAGAGTATACATTGGCAGAGAAGGAGATGGATCGAAAGAGAGGAGAATATAAAGGTAAAGGTCAAGTACGAGACTTGAATCGGCGTCTCAGCGCGCGAGTTTTCACCCATATGTGCTCGGCCGCCCATCCAGAAGTGTTCGGAGACTTCTGGATAACGTCGCTTCAAGCATCGAAACTCACGATGCGATGCAACATTCCGCACCTTCCCAGAGTATCATATCCTGGTACCCATTTCTGCCAGCGGCTGGGTTGTCCGCAGGGTATTTTTTTCCAACCACGAGTACAACTCAAACTGCTTCCAGCGGGAATAGAACACGGGTTGTCGAAACATCGGTAGCTCACTCCGGTGGTTTTCCTAACTAGGCTACCGAGGCTCCCTATAGGGGGAGTGAAGAGAAAAAGAAGAAGTAAAAGATGAGCAGGGAAGTAGATGAATTTTGAGTAAGTGACCATTGAGAGTGAGTGGAATAGAGATTTGAGCTAGAGGGTTGCGAAAAGAGTGACATGGGCAGAGAGGGTAGAGTAGCAGAGAGAGCATATGATTCGAAACAAGGGGAACAGGCAGACGGAAAGAGACAAACAGACGGAGAGACAGACAGAAAGACAGACAGATAGACAGATAGATAGATAGATAGATAGATAGATAGATAGACAGACAGACAGACAGACAGACAGACAGACAGGCAGGCAGACAGACAGACAGACAGATAGATAGACAGACAGGCAGACAAACAGATAGACAAACAAACAGACATACAGACAGACAGACAGATAGATAGATAGATAGATAGATAGATAGATAGATAGATAGATAGATAGATAGATAGATAGATAGATAGATAGATAGATAGATAGATAGATAGATAGATAGATAGATAGGTAGGTAGGTAGGTAGGTAGGTAGGTAGGTAGGTAGGTAGGTAGACGGGCGAACGGACGGATGGACGGGTGGATAGATAGATAGATAGATAGATAGATAGATAGATAGATAGATAGATAGATAGATAGATAGATAGATAGATAGATAGATAGATAGATAGATAGATAGATAGATAGATAGATAGATAGATAGATAGATAGATAGATAGATAGATAGATAGATAGATAGATAGATAGATACCGAAACAGGAAGACTTAGGCATATAAGAATAGAGAGAAAGAGAAACCGGCATATTACTAAGCTTATTATTAGATGTTGGTGTTTATGAGTGTGGGAAAGTGTGACTAAGCTAAAGGAAGTTTGCCTGTAGAGAGATCGTTTGAAGAATGCGTTGTGTTTGAAAGAAATTTACAGGCAGTATCTGTACTTTACGTTCACAGCCTGGCTATAGCTGACTTAAAGGACCTCGGATGTCGGTCTATCACAACGTTTATTAAACATCGTCCTGACATGAAAGTTGTGTAATTTCTACAAACTGACCCACGCTGAACAATGGACAATTTGCGTCTGATACTAAAGCGTCAATAATAAAAAAATAAATAAAAACAATATTAAAACAGGTAAATGAATTTAGATATTTGGGAACTTTGTTAACCTCAGACGGAAGATGTACAAATGAGGTGAGATGCAGAATGGCTCAGGCAAAAGCAGCTTTCCAAAAAATGAGGAAGATACTATGCAATCCATTTTGACAACAGAAACAAGAAAAAGAGTTCTTAAATGTTATGTAGAGCCAGTCTTAACATATGGATGTGAATCATGGAAAATACAAGAAAGACAAGAAAATCACTGGAGTCTGTAGAAATGTGGTTTTACAGAAGAATGTTGAGAATACCATGGACAGCTAAGAAGAGTAATGAAGATTTTCTGAAAGAGGTCAAAGCAAAAAGAGAGCTAATTTCCAATATTAGGAAGAAACAATCATCATTTTTTGGCCATTTAATGAGAAGAGAACAACTGGAATATATTGTAACAACTGGAAAAATTGAGGGACGAAGAGATAGAGGGAAGCAAAGAGAAGAAATAACAGACAGCTTAAGAGAATGGCTTGGCAGAAGGTCAACAACAGAAATGATAAATAGCTGCCGAGATCGAAAGTTGTGGAGAGACATGATCACCTACGCCAGTAGGCCCGGTACTTGATGATGATGAATGAGAAGGAAACCACTAGATTACATAGTGACAGCTGAACAAATCTAAGGAGGAAGGGATAGAGCGGAATAGAGATAAAAGGATAAACGAACATTGTAGAAATTGACCTGGTAGGAATTCTCTCTCTCTCTCTCTCTCTCTCTCTCTCTCTCTCTCTCTCTCTCTCTCTCTCTCTGCGATCAGGACTCAATCAGAGTAGGATTCCAGACTCTCACATGAAGTCAGCTGTCAGGTTAAGTGTGTTGATCGCCCCCACAGACAGAACATCACAATTAGAGTCTGCCAGACCCACTCTGACCGAACACCCGTTAATACGTTGCACTGTGTTCTGCGCCAGTGGCCCAGTGCATCCGATTTCAGCCAGCATTTTATTCAGGTTTGCTTTCCTTCACCTTTGATTGTCCCCAATCTTCCTGCAGGCAGCAGATTGTCTTATCTGTAAGGGGATTCTGCCCTTAGATGGTCGGCCCTCCCAGGTTTACGAGCACCATCAGCCCGAGTCACTAGAGGTGACTAACACAAGACATGCACACACAAAGATATGAGATATGACCAACACAGACATGCACACAGCGATACGAGGCACGACTAACACTGATACACATCAAGATATATGACACATGACTAACATAAACATGCACATAAAGATATGAGATATGACTGACATAGACATGCACACACAAAGATATGAGATATAACTAACATAGACATGCACACACAAAGATATGAGTTGTGACTAACATAGCCATGCACACACAAGATATAAGAAGTGACTAACACAGACATGCACACACAAAGAAATGAGATATAACTAACAAAAACATGCACACAAAGATATGATATATCACTAACCCAGACATGCACACACACAGATATGACACATGACTAACACAGACACACACTAAGATATGAGATATGATTAAACACAGACACACATAAAGATATGAGACATGATTAATACGGACACATCAAGATATGACATATGACTAACATGGCACACACCAAGATATGAGCCATGGGTAGCACACACACACACACACACACACACACACACACACACACACACACACAATCCAAGATATGAGCCATGGCTAGCACAGAAACACATCAAGATATGAGCCATGGCTTCACGGAAAATCACCAAGAAATGAACCATGTCCAGCACAGAAACACATTAAGGTATCCATATGCTTGGGTTTGTTGTATTCGGCAGACTCTTCTTAACATGGGAATCATCGACATACGAGTCGCAGGCCCCGATTAACTGTTCACAGGTTTCGTTCAAACAGTTGTCCGGAGATTTGAGAGTGCAGTCTGACCCATAGAACGTTCCCGTGCATGTATAGTTCCCGGTTGACTGTTTACAGTTGTCATTGAAACAGTTGTCCGGACATTTGAGAGTGCAGTCTGACCCGTAGTACGTTTCCTTGCACGTACAGTCCGGGTCACATATGATGACACAGCCATCAGAACACGTCTGTTTGCACTGTAGCCCAAATTACCATCGGGACAAGTGTCATTACAGGTATAGCCAGGATGTTTACATTGTAGGTATTTCCGGATTTTCCTCACATAATGGACAGACACTGGGACAAGACCCGGAGCAGTCGTGTCCATAGATCCCATGTCAACAGTTACCGTGACACGTACCGATGTGACAATGAAGCTGACGATGGTGGCGATGATGATGATAATGGTAGTGATAATGAAGATGATGATGATGGCAACGATGATAATGTTGAGGGTGGTGTTGATGGTAATGGTGGTAATGATGAAGGTGATTATGATGGTGGAGATAATAATAGTGATGGTGGTGATGATGATGATAATGGTGGTAATGTTGAAAATGATGACGATGGCGGACATGATGATGGTGGTGATGATTATAATGGTGGTAATGATGAAGGTGATTATGATGGTGGAGATAATAATAGTGATGGTGGTGATGATGATGATAATGGTGGTAATGATGAAGGTGATTATGATGGTGGAGATAATAATAGATGATGGTGGTGATGATGATGATAATGGTGGTAATGTTGAAAATTATGACGATGGCGGACATGATGGTGGTGGTAGTGATGATACTGGTGGTAATGATAAAGGTGACGATGACGATGAATCTGATGATAACAATGATAATCTCTAAGAAGTCTTACATATAGCACAGGATTATGTCACAGACACTATTTCTAGTCTACAGACTAAACACAGATGCTACCAAACCAGCTCAAGGTTGCACACAGTGTTGTTTTTCTGGATCCAACAGCGTGTGACTCGACGCCCTTCGACCTTACCCTCTCAGAGATACCACTCTGATTTGCAGGGCAGAATATTTTTTTGTTACAGAGATTGTTACAATTGTAAATATATCACAAATATGACCTCATAGAAACAATCCTTAAGAATCACATACAGTACAGAATTGATGGAAAAAATGAAACTACAGTTTAACATATAGTAAGGAGTGAATTCGCTATGAACTCTCTAATTTGACTTAGAGCCTAGAATTGAATTGAGTAAGACATTTGTTTTCTTATATAAAATATAAGATTTAAGTCGCTAAGACAATCACTTATTATAAGCAGCACATAATTGAATTCGCTAAGACATCATTTAATTATATGCAGCACAGGATTGAATTCGTTAAGTCTATCACTTAATTATGTGTAGCACAGGATTAAATTCGTTAAGTCTATCACTTAATTATGTGTAGCACAGGATTGAATTCGTTAAGGCAATCACTTTTATTACACATAATGTCTGATGGATTTCGTCAAGACAACCTCTCTTTTTGCATACAGCGCATGATGTTTCTAACATAATCTCCCACGGTTTTTTCTTAATGAGAATCTCTTAGAATTGTGCTATTAATGAGAATCTTCTAGAATTGTGCTTTTAATGAGAATCTTCTAGAATTGTGATATTAATGAGAATCACATAGAATTGTGCTATTAATGATAATCTTCTAGAATTGTGCTATTAATGAGAATCTTCTAGAATTGTGCTTTTAATGAGAATCTTCTAGAATTGTGATATTCATGAGAATCTCTTAGAATTGTGCTATTAATGAGAATCTTCTAGAATTGTGCTATTAATGAGAATCTTCTAGAATTGTGCTTTTAATGAGAATCTTCTAGAATTGTGCTTTTAATGAGAATCTTCTAGAATTGTGATATTAATGAGAATCACATAGAATTGTGCTATTAATGAGAATCTTCTAGAATTCTGCTATTAATGAGAATCTCATAGAATTGTGCTATTAATGAGAATCTTCTATAATTGTGCTATTAATGATAATCTTCTAGAATTGTGCTATTAATGATAATCTTCTAGAATTGTGCTATTAATGATAATCTTCTAGAATTGTTCCCTTAATTTATCATCTCTAGTCTCGTGTATTCCCTATAATTGCTGGTGAAAAATTCAAGATTTCAATTCACGAGAGGAAAAACTTTTTTGTCATAGAGAATTACTTTTATTTAAACGGTTGAAACATTCTTTATTAAATTTGAAACTAATATCTCTCTCATTCTGCCACTCTTCACATAGACTGTCCTTTTTCTCTCTAGTTTTATATCTAGCACTATATTACTGGCGCAGTCTCTCTCACTCTCTCACACTCTCTCTCTCTTTCTCTCTCTCTCACTCTCTCACACTCTCTCTCTCTCTTTCTCTCTCTCTCTCTCTCTCTCACTCTCTCTCTCTCACTCTCTCTCACTCTCTCTCACTCTCTCTCTCTCTCTCTCACTCTCTCTCTCACTCTCTCACACTCTCTCTCTCTCTCTCACTCTCTCACTCTCTCTCTCTCTCTCTCTCTCTCTCTCACTCTCTCACACTCTCTCTCTCTTTCTCTCTCTCTCACTCTCTCACACTCTCTCTCTCTCTCTTTCTCTCTCTCTCTCTCTCTCACTCTCTCACACTCTCTCTCTCTCTCTCTCTCTCTCTCTCTCACTCTCTCTCTCTCTCACTCTCTCACACTCTCTCACACTCTCTCTCTCTCTCTCTCTCTCTCTCTCACTCTCTCACACTCTCTCTCTCTCTCTCTCTCTCTCATAACTTGGAGGCTGTTCCGAGCGATAGAGCAGTAGTTAATAGTCTTGTTCACTGAGAACAAAAGATCGGGTTCGATTCATACTGACGATTCTAGATTCATGAAACCTTACATTTGTATCAGAATCTATTTTCTAAGAAAGAAACAAAAAACAGTACTGGCGTAGTGCAGTCTGACCACATTATTCATGAATATATCATACTTGATGCACAATAGGTTCACTCACTGTCCCCACTTAGCCTATCACATATTACCAATAAAACCCTCTTATACAAGTATATCCATTCACCATGTTGTGCTATCAAAACAAGCATTGTCACTTATGCCTAAGCATACACGAAACATGTCATCACAGATATGAGATTGATGTGAAAGCGTTCCGAGTTACAAGAAAAGACAGAATCAGAAATGATAGTATAAGGGGAAGTGTAGGCATTGAACTAATCCTAAGCTGTATACAGAAACCACAAATAAACTGGTTTGGTCGTCTAGAAGGAATGCCTTGCGATTTCTTATAACACAAGACATATCTTACAAGAGGAGAAGGAAAAAGAGCAAAGAAGCAGTCTCAGAGTAAGATGGACTGACATCATCAAAGAAAAGTAGCAGCGACATTAATTAACAATGAGTAAAGTAATAAAAAAAGTAAAGTACCCCGTCACACCAAGTGGCGTATAGGGAATATGGTGTTAGTGACCATACATTTTACAGACCTTCGCACATGATTTTTTGGGTAATATGGTTGGTATCACCCCCGGTGCCGCTTTACTTTCGCAGAAAAAAAAATCCTGTACCCATTAAAGGCTGGGTGAACCGGAAGCTATCGGTTGGGATCGAACCCTACCTCTTTCCTTTGTAGAATTAACAATGGGTGAAGCCGCCAAAAGGGCGAGAACCAGAACTTTGTATCTCCCTCGACACCCGGACGGGTACAAGAGAAGTGAATAATGGGAAAGAAAGAAGAGCGTTAGACATAACGTGCGTTTGGTGGCCCAGAAACACCAACTAGCACCACGTAGAGTAAAGAATATTTGATACAAAGAATGATTATATATAGGAATTAAAAGACTTTATTAGACTTTCAAATTTAAATTATACATACTCAAAAACTAACACTGAAATCTGTCTATGTATATAGTTATATAATTGTCCTAGGACATGCAAAGTGCAGTCCCCTCTACACAGCACGAAATAGTTCTCTCAAGCCTCTCGACTACAGAATACGTTCCCGAATAGAAATCTAGTTCTACATATAGCATGTCAAGTTAGCTGTATCGAAATAGCGTGCTTATTAAAACAGCAATAGAAATAGCTTTACTATTTAATAAATCAGTATTAAAAATAGCGCAACACATGATTAAATCCACATTAGAATAGCGCTACTAATTATTAAGTCAGCATTAAAAATAGCGGTATTAATTTTTAAATTAGTATAAGAAAATACATTAGTAATTATTAAAACATCATTAGAGACATCCCATTGCTAAATATGAACTAGTATTTAGAGTATCAAATTCATATTTAAATCAGTGTTAAACGATACGCTAATAATAAATCAGTATTAACAATAAAGGTGCTATATAGAGCCAATTATGAACTATGGAAGTGAATCATGGACAAATGAAAACACGATTTGAGGCCACAGATATTGGATTTCGCTGAAGAATGTTTAGGGTTCACTATACAGCTAAAAGGGTGAACATGGAAATTCTCACAGAGGCTAACATAAAAAGGGGCTCCAAAGAAACATCAGAAAGAAACAAATCAACATGTTTCGGGCACATCAACAAAATTTAGCATCGGCCTGCTAAAAATGGGATGGGGGGAGGGAATAGTTGGATATTCATTTCTTTACAATGGCAGTTGCGATATTTGATTTGCTCTTTTACATTTTAAACTGCCAATGGTTTTTTAACGTGCGCATAGTGCAGACGGGGACTTTTGGTTTTTTTTTCGAACCAGAGTCTTGGGAAAGGTAAAGTCAAGAACAATCCAAGTTAAAAAAAAGGGTAAAGTACCCCCGTCACGCCAAGTGGCGTATAGGGAATATGGTGTTAGTGACCCGTCACGCCAAGTGGCGTATAGGGAATATGGTGTTAGTGACCCGTCACGCCAAGTGGCGTATAGGGAATATGGTGTTAGTGACCCGTCACTCCAAGTGGCGTATAGGGAATATGGTGTTAGTGACCCGTCACTCCAAGTGGCGTATAGGGAATATGGTGTTAGTGACCCGTCACGCCAAGTGGCGTATAGGGAATATGGTGTTAGTGACCCGTCACTCCAAGTGGCGTATAGGGAATATGGTGTTAGTGACCCGTCACGCCAAGTGGCGTATAGGGAATATGGTGTTAGTGACCCGTCACGCCAAGTGGCGTATAGGGAATATGGTGTTAGTGACCCGTCACTCCAAGTGGCGTATAGGGGATATGGTGTTAGTGACCCGTCACGCCAAGTGGCGTATAGGGAATATGGTGTTAGTGACCCGTCACGCCAAGTGGCGTATAGGGAATATGTGTTAGTGACCCGTCACGCCAAGTGGCGTATAGGGAATATGGTGTTAGTGACCCGTCACTCCAAGTGGCGTATAGGGAATATGGTGTTAGTGACCCGTCACTCCAAGTGGCGTATAGGGAATATGGTGTTAGTGACCCGTCACTCCAAGTGGCGTATAGGGAATATGGTGTTAGTGACCAGTCACTCCAAGTGGCGTATAGGGAATATGGTGTTAGTGACCCGTCACTCCAAGTGGCGTATAGGGAATATGGTGTTAGTGACCCGTCACTCCAAGTGGCGTATAGGGAATATGGTGTTAGTGACCCGTAACTCCAAGTGGCGTATAGGGAATATGGTGTTAGTGACCCGTCACGCCAAGTGGCGTATAGGGAATATGGTGTTAGTGACCCGTCACGCCAAGTGGCGTATAGGGAATATGGTGTTAGTGACCCGTCACGCCAAGTGGCGTATAGGGAATATGGTGTTAGTGACCCGTCACGCCAAGTGGCGAATAGGGAATATGGTGTTAGTGAACATACATTTTACAGACCTTCAGCACATGATTTTTATCCAAGTACTCAAACAGAAAATTTCCCATCTTCTGTGGCTGGATTCAAACCCAGGACCTTCCAGAACCCAACTCCTTACCTCTAGACCACCCACCGTCCTGGGAGTGTTTCGGCAAGGTGCAAAGCCAGGACTAGAAGTAACACACAGTCAGACAGATAGCGATCATCAATACCACAACAATGTGATTAATTATTAACGTAAGATCTAGCGCAAAGAGTTGTTTCTATCCTAGCATTAGCTGTCTATCTTATATATTAACGACGGCAGTACCACAACTATTTTGCACGTTAGCATGAGCTGTAGTTGTACTTGATATAATACACTTGTACTTGACATATAACTAAATGTTATACTTTAGCATTAACTGTACTTCACTTATTTTATATGTTAAAACTAGAAGTACCAACGACTGTTCTATAGGTCAGCACTAAAAGTACCACAATTGTTTTATATGTTAGTACTAGAAGTACACGAATATTTTATACATTAACACTAGAAGTGCCACGAATATTTTATACATTAACACTAGAAGTGCCACGAATATTTTATACATTAACACTAGAAGTACCACGAATATTTTATACACTAACACTAAAAGTACCACGAATATTTTATACACTAACACTAGAAGTGCCACGAATATTTTATACATTAACACTAGAAGTGCCACGAATATTTTATACGCTAACACTAGAAGTACCACGAATATTTTATACGCTAACACTAGAAGTTCCACGAATATTTTATACATTAACACTAGAAGTACCACGAATATTTTATACGCTAACACTAGAAGTACCACGAATATTTTATACGCTAACACTAGAAGTACCACGAATATTTTATACGCTAACACTAGAAGTTCCACGAATATTTTATACATTAACACTAGAAGTACCACGAATATTTTATACGCTAACACTAGAAGTACCACGAATATTTTATACGCTAACACTAGAAGTCCCACGAATATTTTATACACTAACACTAGAAGTACCACGAATATTTTATACATTAACACTAGAAGTACCACGAATATTTTATACATTAACACTAGAAGTAATTCAACTATTGTATACGTTAACATTAGAAGTGCCACGACTATTTTAAACGTTTATACTAGAAGTGCCGCGATTGTTTAATATATTAATATTAGAAGTGTCACGACTATTCTATACGATGGAACGAGATGTACTTCAATTATTTTATAAATCTATACTAAAAATTCAACAACTATTTCAAATGTTTATACAAGAAGTACTACGACTTTTTAATAGGTTAATACTAGAAGTGCCAGGACTATTTTGTACGTTAATACTTGAAGTACCATAGTTATTTTATACATTTAGCACTAGAAGTACCTCAACTATTTTAAGCGATAGCACTAGATTTAACACGACCATTTTATTCGTTTAGCATTATACGTATTTCAAATATTTTATACGTTAGCACTAGAAGTACGTTAACTATTGTATACGTTAGTACTAGAAGTACCACAACTGTTTTATACGTTTAGCACCAGAAGTATAAAAAATATGTCATACTTTTAGCACTAGAAGTACCATGACTATTATATACTTTTAGTACTAGAAGTACCACAACTATTTTTATATGTTAACACTGGAAGTACCACGACTATTTTTATATGTTAACACTGGAAGTACCACGACTATTTTATACGTTTAACACTAGAAGTACTTCAACTATTGTATACGTTAGCACTAGGAGTGCTTCAACTATTTTATACGCAAGAAATAGTAGTACCATAAGTATTTTATACACTAACATTAATAGTACCACGCGTATTCTATACACTAACATTAGAAGTAGCAAATGTGTTGTATATGTTATCATTAGTAATAAAACATCTGTTCTATACGCTATCATTAATATAATCACATCTGCTTATATACATTATTCATCAAAGTAGCACGCCTGTTTTAAATTAAATATTAATATAAGAATTATACATCATTTAATATAAGAATTATACATCATGTTTGACCATGTAATGAGAAGAGAACAGCTGGAATATATTGTAACAACTGGGAAAATTGAGGGACGAAGAGATAGAGGGAAGCAAAGAGAAAAAAAATACCAGACAGCTTAAGAGAATGGAAGAAAGTCAACAACAATTGGCAGAAGGTCAACAACAGAAATGATAAATAACTGTCGAGATCGAAAGTTGTGGAGAGACATGATCACCTACGCCAGCAGGCTTGGTACTTGATGATGATGATAAGAATTATGACACTATATCCTCTAGCATGATATTATCACATATATCACGTATTTTAATTATTAAAAGAACATCAGTTCAAAGAATGTATTAGAAGTATCCCTCTTTTTTCATACCTTTGTTTTGGTAGTATCACTATATATTTTAAACGAAAGTGTTACAAGTATCAGTACAAACAAAAGAAAAGACGATTAGAGGCCATAAAGATGGGGTTTATCAGAAGAATGTTGAAAGTTTCCCTGGATAGCTAAAAAGACCAATGAGGAAGTTCTCAAATAGGTCAACACAAAAAGGAAGCTCCAAAAAAACATCAGAAAGAAGCAATTAACATTTTTTCGGGCACATCATGAGAAGAGGAAAGTTGGATTACTTGATTGCACCCGGTAAAATACAAGGAAAGAGAAATCACGAACGGCAAAGAGAGAAGATACAAGATAGCTTGGTGTCTTAGCATGGAAAACAGTCAACAACCGATACGATGCACAGTGGATACAGAATTGTGGAAGGACACGATTGTTGCCTACGCCAACCGGTATGGCACATGCTGATGACGATTACAAGTATAGTATCAATTGTATAAGCTACTTCAGAAACGTCACATCAATTGTATAGGTTACTTTAGATACGTCACATCAATTGTATAAGCTACTTCAGAAACGTCACATCAATTGTATAGGTTACTTTAGAAACGTCACATCAATTGTATAGGTTACTTTAGAAACGTCACATCAATTGTATAGGTTACTTTAGACATATCACATCAATTGTATACGCTAATTTAGAAACATCATTTGTATAGGCTACTTTAGAAACGTCACATCAATTGTATAGGCTACTTTAGAAACATCACATCAATTGTATACGCTACTTTAGACATATCACATCAATTGTATACGCTACTTTAGACATATCACATCAATTGTATACGCTACTTTAGACATATCACATCAAGTGTATTCGCTACTTTAGAAACATCAGATCAACTTTATACGCTACTTTAGAAAAATCACACCAATTGTATACGTTAATATTAGATCTATCACAACTCTTTCACCACAGTTGTATGTCTTTGATACTATAACTGATTTGCTTATGTGTGCCTTCTCATGAAGGTAAACTACACTTGTTTCTTCATGTACACAATCAAAGTGATAAACGAGAAACTATATCTTAAAATTAAAACAAAACGTTTGTGGTTAAAACGTTACTATTACACCTCTCAAATGTACCAGTCTTTGGTCTTTTTATTACGAGCATTAACTGCTAAATTAGCATTCATATACAAGATGTCCGGAAAAGAATGTACCCTCTTTCTCGATTTTTTTTCTCCCAGACGGCCAGTGTATGCAGAGACTTGTAAGAAGCATCGATTGTAACTGAAAGCATACAAGTTTAAATTTAATTGTTCTTTGTTTTTTTTCTGTTGTTGGTTGAGTGCTGCAAACATTCGTCCTCCTCTGAATTGATTCGCTGATCTATCGCCTCGGAAGTTGTCCTCTATAATAATATTCATTTATTATAATTTATCGCCTCGGAAGTTGCCCTCTATAATAATATTCATTTATTATAATTTATCGCCCAGTCTAAAACACTGGAAGCTACTATTCGTGCTGTTTCGTCCTATAACTGTTTGTCTGCAACGCAAGTATTCAGTTCAACCCTATCCGGGAGATACTTGTGTAAATAGAACCAAAAAAAATACAGGAACACGATCTACTCCAGCATGTGATCTGAGGAAATTAGAGAAATCGCCAGTCAACCACTAATATCTTCAGTAATAAAGAAAAGACGATGGTCATATGTTGGACATGTGATGAGAAGAGATAATAACCGAATAGCAAAGCAAGCCCTCATTTGGGAAACAACAGGTAAGAGAAAAAGATGAAGACCCAGGGAGACACTGAGAAGAACATTGATGAGAGAGGCAAGAGCAGCAGGATTCGGCTCCCTCAATGAGATAGAGCTGCTTGCACAGAACAGAGACAAATTGCGAGATTTGATAAAATATCTTTAAAAGAAAACTGCTAGAACAAAAATTCAGATAGGAGAAGGTGTATCTTGGTCTACGCACTATGGGCCGGCTACGACTCGAAAGGTCAATATATAGATGTAATCATAACCTTAGGCTATAGTCATGAGTACACTTGCGTGAAAGACATCGCCAATGATAGCTTTCATTTTAGATAACCTAACTGGCCATTAACTCCAGCGTTTGGTTCTCGTGGCAAGGCTCTGTGCCGATGAGTACGGGTTCGATCCTGCTTCGGACTATGTTCTTTGTTTTTTTTTCTGTTATTGATTATTTGTAATATTTTGTTTTTCCCCCAGTGTTATAAACATACCTCTTCCTGTGAAATTATTCGTTGATCTATCGCCTCTGAAGTTTCCCTCCATAATAATATTCATGTATTATTATTTGTCTCCCGACTAAATATCTGCCCTGTCACAAAATCTGACAATATTGAATCTTCATAGAAGGATACAAACCTGTATATATCACACACATACAGAGGATAGAGGGAAATAATTTTTATTTTCGGACACACTATATAAACAAGTAGTAAAAACAAAAAAGTAATTTGTCCCCGTCATGACATATATAGGGATTGGTTATTGGTTATTGGTTATTGGTTATGGAAGGCCTCGATATCACTGCAAACGAATTAAAATCCATAATTATATATATAGGGAATATGGTGTTAGTGACCATATATTTTACATACCTTCGGCACATGATTTTTGGGGTAATGTGGTCGGTATTACGCCCGTGCTGCTTTACTTTCCCATAAAAATATCCAGTGCCCATTAAAGGCTGGGTGAACTCGGAAGCCGTTGGTTGGGATCGAACCCTACCTCTTGTCCTTTGTAGTCCAGTTTACTAACCACTGAGCTATCGCGGCTCCCATATAAACAAATGCTTCAGCTAAAACAAAATTATCTATTGTGTCTCGTGTAGAAAAATGTAAACCACTTCCTTAAAATATCAAAGAAATAATGAGTAGTATGTACTAGACTCAGAACATCCTCTTCCTCGAATGCTACAGGATTTCCACGATTAGAACTAAAACGCTACTTTGGGATGAACACAAACATCTGTGTCATATGTCAGCATCAAAAGTATCACAGCTCCTTCATATGTCAACACTAAAAGTATAACAGCTCCTTCATATGTCAACACTAAAAGTATCACAGCTCCTTCATATGTCAACACTAAAAGTATCACAGCTCCTTCATATGTCAACACTAAAAGTATCATAGCTCCTTCATATGTCAACACTAAAAGTATCACAGCTCCTTCATATGTCAACACTAAAAGTATTACATTTTTTTTTCAAACACCACTACTAAAAGTATTACAATTATTTCATATGTCATCACTAATAGTATCACAACTCCTTCATATGTCAACACTAAAGTATCACAACTCTTTCAATGTCAACACTAGTACTATCACATCCCTTTCATATACCAACACTATAGGTATCACATATCTTCCATACGTTAAAACTAGAAGGACCACAACTCTTTTATACTCTACTTTAGAAATATTACAACTACTTTATACGTCAACACTAGAAGTATCACAACTTTTTCACACGCCAGCACTAAAGTATCACAACTCTTTTATACGCTACTTTCGAAACATCACAGGTATTTTAAATTAACATTAGAAGTATCACTACTCTTTCACAAGTCAACACTATAAGCAGCATAGCTACGTGTTATATTTCATCCGCATTTGAAGTAGCTCAAAATATTTAAATTCAATGTTTTCAAGTAATGTTGCTTTGCATGAAGTCAGCATTAGAAGTAGAGCAAAATAATTTGTATCAACATTAGAAGCAGCAAACAAACCAAATTTAGGTCAGTGTTAAAAGTCACACAATAATAATATATGAAAAGAATAGAAGTAGCACTTCCAAGTTATAAATAAATAAATACATTAAGTATTTGAAGCAGCGCTTCAGCGAAATAAATATTGGCAGTAACAAAAAAACAAATTAGAAGTCAGCGTTATAAGTAGCATTTCCTTGAGTTAAATACCGTGTATTATTTAAGTCGTAGAAGTAGCACAACTTACTTGTCAAATTACTTCCACTACCGATTTAGCATTTCGTTTTTTCTCTGGAGATGTTGATGGGAAAGAACAACAGAAAAGCATCTTGTATTTGTCTTACATTGTTTCAGAGGAATCAAATGTGAAAAGCCAACGCGTGCTGCCGACACTAGATTCACGTGAGTTGGTTTTATACACCTGTGAGTTCCGTGTATGGATCGTTTCTCTCACCGACCCTCGTCTGCAGCTCAGCAATCGCAGGCATATGGGGGGTCTACTGCTTGGAGCGGAGACGTGATTTGAGATGACTTTTATGTGGAGAATTTGGGATATATGTTGTTGTGATTGGGGGGGGGGGAGTGGAGAAAAGGGTGGGAGATGTGGGTTGTTGTGAGTGGGGGAGAGAGTGGAGAAGAGGGTGGGAGATGTGGGTTGTTGTAAGTGGTATGAGAGTGGAGAAGAGGATAGGAGATGTTGTTTGTTGTGAGTGGGGGAGAGAGTGGAGAAGAGGGTAGGAGATGTGGGTTGTTGTGAGTGGGGGATAGAGTGGAGAAGAGGGTGGGAGATGTGGGTTGTTGTGAGTGGGGAGAGACTGGAGAAGAGGGTGGGAGATGTGGGTTGTTGTGAGTGGGGGAGAGAGTGGAGAAGAGGGTAGGAGATGTGCGTTGTTGTGAGTGGGGGAGAGAGTGGAGAAGAGGGTGGGAGATGTGGGTTGTTGTGAGTGGGGGAGAGAGTGGGGGAGAGAGTGGAGAAGAGGGTGGGGGATGTGGGTTGTTGTGAGTGGGGATGAAAGTGGAGAAGAGGGTAGGAGATGTGTGTTGTTGTGAGTGGGGATGAGAGTGGAGAAGAGGGTAGGAGATGTGGGTTGTTGTGAGTGGGGATGAAAGTGGAGAAGAGGTTGGGAGATGTGTGTTGTTGTGAGTAGGGATGAGAGTGGAGAAGAGGTTGGGAGATGTGGGTTGTTGTGAGTGGAGAAGAGGGTGGGAGATGTATGTTGTTGTGAGTGGGGAAGAGAGTGGGAGATATGTGTTGTTGTGATTAGGAAAGAGGCTCGGATATATATATATATATTGTGAGCGAGAAAGAGTATTTATGATGTATTTTTATGTAACTCAAGTAGATTAGTGGTTGATATAGCTGTTGTTGGTGGAGTAGGTTAGTGGTGGATATAGTTATAGTAGGTGGAGTAGGTTAGTGGTGGATATAATTATAGTAGGTGGAGTAGGTTAGTGGTGGATATAGTAGGTGGAGTAGGTTAGTGGTGGATATAGTTATAGTAGATGGAGTAGGTTAGTGGTGGATATAGTTATAGTAGATGGAGTAGGTTACTGGTGGATATAGTTTTAGTAGATGGAGTAGGTTAGTGGTGGAGTAGGTTATTGGTGGATATAGTTACAGGTGATGGAGTAGGTTAGTGGTGGATATAGTTATAGTAGGTGGAGTAGGTTAGTAGTGAATATAGTTATAGTAGGTGGAGTAGGTTAGTGGTGGATATAGTTATAGTAGGTGGAGTAGGTTAGTGGTGGATATATGTTGTTAGTTAAAATAGATGACTCTGTGAATAAAGTAGTAGGGATATGTAACGACATATATTAATTAAGGAGTAGAAAATTAAAATATTACGAGTAGATGTGTTTGACATTTTTAAGGTGAAAATAGAATGTTTATAGAGAACTGGAGGACTGATTATTTATTGTATCAATGGCTAAGAAAGCCCTTGCAATGAATGGAGAAGGGAGATATGAAATAATGGTTGTAGTAGAGTAGTAGAAGTCAGTTAAAATTGTTTAATGCTGCAAGCAATAAATATTTACAGACATCTGATACAACGAGGCAAAACAATTATTGGAACAGTTAACTCATATACTTCAACACAATGTACCGGGACATGTACCAATACATTTCATCAGAAAGACACATTTTATGCAAAGTATGTTCATTTCATATACGAGTACTAAAAGTATGATGATAAATGCCAAAAGTACAAAGAAAGTTATATGTAGAGGAATGGGGCTAGAAGTGGTTCAATTTAAATAAATGGGAATCTATATTTTATGAAATAGCGACGTCGAGAAAGAGATATCTACAAGAATAGGCATGTCAGCCCAGGCATACAATAGAGTTAGAAACATTTGGCGTTCACCCAGCCTCCATCTTAGCACCAATCTTTAATTTATAGTTCAAATATGCGATCCATAAGTTTAAAAAAGTAAAGAGCCCTGTCACGCCAAGTAGCGTATAGGTAGTATGGTGTTAGTAACCATAATGTGTACAGACCTTCGGCACATGATTTTTGGTGTAATGTGGTCGGTATTACGCCCGTGCCGCTCTACTTTCCCAGAAAAATCCAGTACCCATTTAAAGCTGGGTGAACCCGGAAGCCGCCGATCAGTATCGAACCCTACCTCTTGTCCTTTGTAGTCCAGTTCACTAATCATTGTGCTATCGTGACTCCCTATGCGATCCATACTCTTGCTTTATACGCAGAGCAAACGTGGAGAATGAACCATAAGATAGAAAGTTGACTAAGAGGTCTTAAGAAAATTATAAACATCCGTTGGGATTAACACATTAGGAACAAAGAAGTCGCCAGAAGATCGGGCATTAACAACATGAACCAAGAAGTGAAAAGAAGACGTTGGAAATGGCTAAGCCATGTTCTAAGAGTGGAACGAACCAGGCATCCGTACCTAGCATTAACATGGACACCTCCTGGCAAACAAAAAAGGAGCAAACCATTGTGGACATGGCGAAGAAACATACAAGATGAAAAGAAAGTGGTTTGTAGGTCCTGGTGAGAGTTGTCCTTGCTTGCTCCAGACTGGATTGGGTGGACATCTCTTGTGAGTGCCCTGTGCTCCGACCGAAGACTCAGAGGATTAAGAAGAATGTTCATTCCAACATTGTGCTGTCAGTGCTAAACATGGACACTTATAACTAAACATAGCAGTAAGTTTGTCACAGGAGATGAGCTGTCTGAGTAAAGCGCTTGGAATGACTACAAGATTCAGAATCAGAAATGATGTCATAAGAGAAAGAGTGGGCATTGAATGAACCAATTATAAACTACACACATAAACGAGAAATCAAAATGTTTTCCCATCTAGAAAGACAATATGCGACTCCTTACATTGCAAGACATATATTGAAAGAGGAGATGGGACAACAAAGAGGCAGGCCCAGAGTAAGATGGGCCGAAAATATGAAAGAAACACTACCACGACATCAACTGGAAATGACTGAAGCTGCCTTAAGTGGGAGGAACCAGATCTTTGTATCTCTCCCGACACCCGAACGGATTTAAAATGAAGTGAAGAAGAAAAAAAGAGGAAGAAGAAAGGGAAGAGAATGAGGAAGAAAAGAAAAGGAAGAATGCAGTAAACATAACTGGGGAGAAAATAGGAGTGATAAAAGATTGTTGTGAAAATAAACACAAAAACACTCACTCACTCACGCGTGCTCACACACACACACACACACACACACACACACGCGCACACGCACGCACGCACGCACGCACGCACGCACACACACACATATAAATATAAAGAATGGAAGTTGAGCATTTTTAAGTGGAAAAGCTGGTAGAATTGTTTTGTCTGAAGTTGAGTTGAGAATAGACTGTTGATAAGTATTGAATGGGTGGAAAGTGCCGAGCATGATATTACACTGAGATGAGTAATAGGTGGTTTTGTCAGAGATAAAAAGTAAGAGAAAAACTAGATTTATGAAAGAGCAAAAAGAGGTAGTGTTGTTTGAGACAGAGAGAAAGAGAGAGAGAGAGAGAGAGAGAGAGAGAGATCTTTGTTTTTTTTTTAAAGGGAAGAGATGGAGAGAGTGAAGGAAGATAGAGAAATATTATGAGAAGGGAAGGAAGTGGGTTTTTAAGAGTAAGAAGTTTAAATGGGTGAAGGACTGGGTGTCTGGGAGTCACAACAGAGAGAGAGAGAGAGAGAGAGAGAGAGAGAGAGAGAGAGAGAGAGAGAGAAAGAGAGAGAGAGTTGTTTTGTAAGATAAGGAAGAATGATGAACTAAAGTGTGAAAAAAAAAAGAATTTAAGACAGGAATAAAAAGTGTATTTGTGAGCGTGGAGAGAAAGGAAACAGTGGGTGGAGTAACAGGGTGTTTATTTTTGTCAATAAGAAGAAGGTAATAGAGGTTTGCTAGAAAGAGAAAGAGAAATGTGTAGGTTTATGAGGTAAATAAGAGATTGTTTCTGTGAGAGAAAGAGAAATGTGTAGGTTTATGAGATAAATAAGAGATTGTTTCTGTGAGAGAAAGAGAAATGTGTAGGTTTATGAGGTAAATAATAGATTGTTTCTGTGAGAGAAAAGAAATGTGTAGGTTTAAGAGGTAAATAAGAGATTGTTTTGTGAGAGAAAGAGAAATGTGTGGGTTTATGAGGTAAATAAGAGATTGTTTTTGTGAGAGAAAGAAAAAATAATCAAAATATTAGAATGCATAAACGTTGCCAGCAACGACCTGATAAGAATTTTAAAAAAACATGCACTGGCAACAAAAAGCAGCAATTGTAGCAGGAAATCAATTGGGAACGTGTCAACCAATGAAACAAAATGCTTGGCAAGGGTATGTGCTTTCACTAGATTTATATAAAATGTGGGGGACTGGTTGGGCTCGAGGCCGGCGTCTGGCCTCGAGACAGAGAGGTTGTGGGTTCAAATCCCGGTTGTACCAGTTGGGAATATTTTATTTATGATTTCTCTCTGCAGCAAACACACCTGGTCTCAGCAGCGAGGCCAAGCTTGAAACGTCAATTACTCACGGACGGAAACAATAAGACTACCTCCTCGAATCTCTGTCTCTAGCCAGGTGTCCCCCGCTGTTGTCATGTTCAAGGTCTCATTGATGTCTTGAAACCACCTTCATCTAAAGTAAAGGTAAAGTACGAGACTTGAACCGGCGTCTTAGCACGCGAGTTTACACCCATATGTGCTCGGCCGCCTATCCAGAAATGTTCGGATATTTCTGTATAGTGTAGCCTCAAGCATCGAAACTCAGATGCGAGGCAACATTCCTCACCTTCCCAGGGTAATACTCTGGTACCCATTTCTGCCAACGGCTGGGTCGACCGTGGGGGTATATATTTTTTTTTTAACCACGAGTATAATTCTCACTGCTCCCAGCGGGAATCGAACACGGGTTGTCCGAACATCGGTAGTCCAGTCGGGTGGTTTTCCCAACTCGACTACCGAGGCCCCCACCTTCATCTATGTCTGCCCATGATGCGTCGGCCAGCAACCATCCCTCCATTACTGTTCTATCCAACGCGCTGTGTATTTTAACGTGGCAATAGTATTTTAATTTCCTCTGTAGAATGGTGTTTATAAGCCAGTTCTTTGAAATATTTCAATCTTTTAATATGTCTTCCCAGCTCTTTTTTGTTATCTAAGGTATCTTAAAATTGTTATGGAGCATTTTGTTTCGATTGATTTTCTTCTTTGTTGTTCGTGAGCTTGTCAATAATTCACAACCGTATGTTGCGTTGCTATCGGTAAGAATACATGTCCTTGGTAATGTTAACTTGACTGTCTTGCTGGTATTGTGCCACATGTCCTTGGTAATGTTAACTTGACTGTCTTGCTGGTATTGTGCCACATGTCCTTGGTAATGTTAACTTGACTGTCTTGCTGGTATTGTGCCACATGTCCTTGGTAATGTTAACTTGACTGTCTTGCTGGTATTGTGCCACATGTCCTTGGTAATGTTAACTTGACTGTCTTGCTGGTATTGTGCCACATGTCCTTGGTAATGTTAACTTGACTGTCTTGCTGGTATTGTGCCACATGTCCTTGGTAATGTTAACTTGACTGTCTTGCTGGTATTGTGCCACATGTCCTTGGTAATGTTAACTTGACTGTCTTGCTGGTATTGTGCCACATGTCCTTGGTAATGTTAACTTGACTGTCTTGCTGGTATTGTGCCACATGTCCTTGGTAATGTTAACTTGACTGTCTTGCTGGTATTGTGCCACATGTCCTTGGTAATGTTAACTTGACTGTCTTGCTGGTATTGTGCCACATGTCCTTGGTAATGTTAACTTGACTGTCTTGCTGGTATTGTGCCACATGTCCTTGGTAATGTTAACTTGACTGTCTTGCTGGTATTGTGCCACATGTCCTTGGTAATGTTAACTTGACTGTCTTGCTGGTATTGTGCCACATGTCCTTGGTAATGTTAACTTGACTGTCTTGCTGGTATTGTGCCACATGTCCTTGGTAATGTTAACTTGACTGTCTTGCTGGTATTGTGCCACATGTCCTTGGTAATGTTAACTTGACTGTCTTGCTGGTATTGTGCCACATGTCCTTGGTAATGTTAACTTGACTGTCTTGCTGGTATTGTGCCACATGTCCTTGGTAATGTTAACTTGACTGTCTTGCTGGTATTGTGCCACATGTTCTTCATGCCCTTTAATTGTTGTGTATTTCTATGGCTAATCTTCCTTTCATCTCGTTCTGCCGATCTCCATTGTTAGTTACTACAGATTCAAGATATTCGTTGTTTGTTACAACGTTTGTTCAAGTTCTTTGCTCTTGATGATTATTCAATGCTGACTATATATATGTGTGTGTGTGCGTGTGTGTGTGTGTGTGTGTGTGTGTGTGTGCGCGCGTTTAGGTAAGCGACAATACGAAATCAAAGTGATTGTGCGCCTCAGTAGCCCTTCAAGATGGAACAATGGACAACACTCACGGACACAATGTGATTCAATAAAATACAATTACATAACGACTTGACGATATAATATTACTGTTATTTACTTTTATAAAGAAAATAGATGAATGAAGCGTCTCTGTGCTGTCGTGGACAAAGCCAAACACCGAATGTACCTAACCGTCACCTGAGCTGAATTATAGAGACTGCCAACAAAGGTTTGCCACAAGTGAGGGTCTGAGGCTCTTTGAGGAGATACCTGAGATTACCTCTACTTTGTCGAGAAGGCTTCCACCTTTATCTCTACATACAATAATAATATACATTTAATTGTATATCTATATATATACAAGCACACGCATTTATATACATGCATATTCATATATATATATATATATATATATACACATTTATATCTTGATTCGTCATCCGCCCCGCGCTGTTAGACGTCGCATAGGGCTTTTAGTGTTTTTTGCCATCTATCTCTTTTCTGAACGAGATGTTCAATCTTATCTAATGAGTCTATGCCTGCCAATTTTGCTTCTCTTATAAGTGTTCTTTTTGGTGTCTCTTTAGGTCTTTCTTTTTTCTGATTCCTGAAGAATCCCATAGAAGAGTCTATTTTTTTTAAATCTCTTGTTGTCTCTTCTCAATACATGTCTGACGTATGTTCATCTTCTTTCTGTCAACTGGAGATGAGATCATTGGTTGTATCTCTCATATTTCAATATTAGTGTTGAATTCATTCCATTGTACACAGAGCATTTTCTTAGCCATTTATCTTCAAAAGCGTTTTGTTATTTCTCAATCTCTTGTTGTTTTCCAGCTTTCTCATCTATAAGTATATATTTTATAATACGTTAGAGTTGAATATTCTAAGTTCATCTTTCTTGCTTAGTATTTTTTGGGTATTTTCTACATATATGTGTGTGTGTGTGTGTGTGTGTGTGTGTGTGTGTGTGTGTGTGTGTGTGTGTGTGTGTGTGTGTGTGTGTGTGGTGTGTGTGTGTGTGTGTGTGTGTGTGTGTGTGTGTGTGTGTGTGTGTGTGTGTGTGTGTGTAGAAATGTGGTTCTACAGAAGAATGTTGAGAATACCATTTTTCATCATTTTTTGGCCATGTTATGAGAAGAGAACAACTGAAATATATTGTAACAACTGGAAAAATTGACGGACGAAGAGATAGAGCAGAGAGAAAAAAATAATAGACAGCTTAAGAGAATGGCTTGGCAGAAGGTCAACAACAGAAATGATAAATAGCTGCCAAGATCGAAAGTTGTGGAGAGACATGATCACCTACGCCAGTAGGCCCGGTACTTGATGATGATGATATATATATATATATATATATATATATATATATATATATATATATATACATACTATTGACTATATATAAATAGCATATACATATATATGATCCATGCCTATACCAAGGAAAATATCTTACATGCACGGTAAGAGTAAACAGATCAAAGCTAAAACAGTCTAGAGAATGAATAAAATATATGGAAAGGTGTTCCCTACTGAAGGTAAATGTAAATCAGAACAAAGGAACAATATTGTTCAGATCATATCCATTCATTTCTTTCTTGTAATAGTAATTTTTAACATCTTCACTATTCAGGTCGTTTTGTTGTTATAATTTGTTTATTTACATTTGTGTGTGTATGTGCTTTGTCCTCTGTTCCATCTGAAGACCAACCGAGCCGAAACGTCAGTTTTGAGTTTGAGCTGTTCCTCGTTTATGTAAAGCTGTAACTGTACTATTTTAATCTAAGTAAATATTTATTTCCTTTAAATGCTTATCGCCAGCTTTACAGCAGACTCGCATTTGTACGTCTTTACACCAAGAAAGGTATCAATCTAAAGGGAATGATTTTATATGAAATCAGCAACAGAAAGATAAACAGCTGCAGAGATAGAACATTGCGGTGAAAGTTGAAAGTAAAGAAAGTGAGAAATAAAAGAGAACATGTTTGTGTACGAAAGAAGAAAGTGGGTTTGTGTAAGATAAAAGCGAATATGTTTGTGTACGAAAAAAGAAAGCGGGTTTCTGTAAGATAAAAGAGAACATGTTTGTGTACGAAAAAAGAAAGTGGGTTTGTGTAAGATAAAAGAGAATATGTTTGTGTACGAAAAAAGAAAGTGGGTTTCTATAAGGTAATATAGAATATGTTTGTGTACGAAAGAAGAAAGTGGGTTTGTGTAAGATAAAAGAGAACATGTTTGTATACAAAAGAAGAAAGTGGGTTTGTGTAAGATAAAGGAGAACATGTTTGTATACAAAAGAAGAAAGTGGGTTTGTGTAAGATAAAAGAGAACATGTTTGTGTACGAAAAAAGAAAGTGGGTTTGTGTAAGATAAAAGAGAACATGTTTGTGTACAAAAGAAGAAAGTGGGTTTGTGTAAGATAAAAGAGAACATGCTTGAGTACGAAAGAAGAAAGTGGGTTTGTGTAAGATAAAAGAGAACATGTTTGTGTACGAAAGAAGACAAAACATGTACGAATGTAAAAAAAAAATATTGTGTGAAAAGAAATGTATTAAATAGGCCAAAGAGAGACGAATGATGTTCTTTAAGAGTGATCATTTAGGTAATTCGTCTTTAGGGGTAGCAGCACGTAGAAGCGAAGCTAAAGCAAACATTGAAGATTTATAGGACTTCGCATTTCGTTTCTACCTCCCAGATTATACTCTCTTTCTCTCACCGTGTCACTGTATTTATCTCTGTTTTATTATTTTTGTCTCTGTGTTTATTGTCACATTGTCTTTACTTTGTGAAGCGTGAAATCTATTGCTGTTTTTGTTTTATCTGTAGGACTATTTCTGTCTCTTCCTCCTTACATTTTTTTTTTTTTTTTGGTTTACTTCTTCAGCATAGTTTTCATTTTGTATGTATAACCAGGTATGCGTACGAGGTGTGCGTGGTCGTGCGGCTAAAACCACTGTTCCGCTGGCTGAAAAGCTGACGTACAGTGTTCGAAGCCCGCAGTAGACAGAAAGTCTATCAGGGGTGAAATAAAAATCCTGAGTCGCACACGTCGTGGCGACTGCTTGACCAAGCGGCCTTTATCCCTCTGGTTCTATCGTTGCCCCACGACATGCACCAGCAATGGTACTATGTGTGGTGAAGTTAGTTTTTTTAGTTGTAACCAGGTATGAATATTTTTGTCTGTTTGTTTGTCTGTTTATCTATAATTAGTTTGTTAAATAGTTAACTAATTAGTTAGTTAATTGGTTATTTAGTTAATTAGTTAGTCAATTCGTTAGTTAGGTAGTTAGTTAGTCAATTAGGTAGTTAGTTAGTCAGTCAGTCAGTTAGTCAGTTAGTTAGTTAATTAGTTAGTTAGTTAGTTAGTTATTTAGTTAGTTAGTTAGTTAGTTAGTTAGTTAGTTAGTTAGTTAGTTAGTTAGTTAGTTAGTTAGTTAGGTAATTAGTTAGTTAGTTAGTTAGTTAGTTAGTTAGTTAGTTAGTTAGTTAGTTAGTTAGTTAGTTAGTTAGTTAGTTAGTTAGTTAGTTAGTTAGTTAGTTAGTTAGTTAGTTAGTTGTTAGTTAGTTAGTTAGTTAGTTAGTTAGTTAGTTAGTTAGTTAGTCAGTCGTCGGAATATACTTCGAACAACTGTCCATAAACACTCAAGTCTTATCCCCAACAAGACCCACAATATGAAACGATAAACTATTTCACAAGTTCCCCCCTATTCTCCTCCTAGCTCTACTGATTCTAGACAACATTGCTCCTGACTAACATGAAACTCTGGGAGTCGCATCAGGGAATGCAAACAAGACACCGTCGTTTCGCCCTTCAATGTGAGCGTACGGTCCGTTTAGAGATATACGAACGTCCATCATGATGACGTAGCACACACAACAATGGATGTGCCCGCAATGCTCGATAAACTCTATGGAATACCGCCAAAAAACACACGAAACACTGCAGCGATGGCGCAGAATCCTCAAAGTGTAATTTTAGGTTTATTTGGCAGAGTAATCCATTTTAAGGAGCTGTGAGTTATTGACATATAATAAATCTAACGACTGATATCTGTAACTACCGCCATTTTTACTACTACTACTTCAACTGCTATAACTACTACTGCTACTTCTTTTGCTACTTTTACAACTGCTACCGCTATTTCTACTACTACTACTATACTGCTACGCCCACTTACACTGCTATTGCTACTGCGACTACTGCTGTTTTTTATATTATTATTATTAACGTTATCACTTTTTTTTTACATTCCCTTCTCTCTCATTGTCACTTTAACTCACTTTCTCTCTCATCCTCCTACATCATTTTCCTTATCGCCTCTTCTATCAATCTCTCTGTTTATTTTTTTATTAATCCGTCGGTATTTCCACTCCTTTGTTCTTTCTTTATAACTCTCTTTCCATTCTATATTCTCGCACTTCCTTCTTTCTCGAACGCTATTGCTCTCTTTCTTTCTAATTTTTTATCCTTTTTTTCTATCTCGTTCAATTCTCTCTCTCTCTCTCTCTCTCTCTCTCTCTCTCTCTCTCTCCTCTAATCGCTTGTATATGCTTTTTTTCTCCCACTCTGTCTTCATGTCTGACTCTCCACCTTCCCTTTTTTATTATTATTGTCTTCATTATCTTATCCTCTACCTCTGTCCTTCCTTGTCCTCTCTTTCTTTCTGTATTTTTTATTTATCCCCCCCCCCCTGTCTCTTATTCTCTCTACTCTTTTCTCCATTAAACGACGAGTGTACAATTATTAAAATGCCACAAGTATTTGACCAACAAGCACCGCCACCGAGTTTGCTCCAAAGCAGGACATCGTTGAACAAACACATGGTCGTCATGTTCCGTTAACTTATGCTAACAAATGATTGGTCATTTCGGTCAGGAAAAACTCACACACACACCTGGTCCGGTTCTCATGCAGTCTCCAGTCATAACCAGACCTGGTACACGTTATTTTACCTGTTCAGGTGATATAAGTGTAGTGGCGGAGCTCAGATTTTTGTGAGCACAAGAAATTAACTGGGAGTAACATACCCTAGATAGGGTGATGGGTGTGTGGTACATATAAGACTAATCCATCAAAAGCTGTTACCACATTTCTAGTTTTCTAATTTATGAGGTTAGGTCTGGTGTCTGTAAGGCTGACGAATAAAGACCGCATGATCAATGCAATTGCCACCAGTTGTTCCAGTCAGAGATTTTATTTTTCTCCTTTACAATGCGCTCTACTGCAGCTTTGCATTTTTATTTATCTCTTTGCTTTGATCACTTACTAGTACAAAACAGCTGCTAGTATTCTATGTTTGTATATCGTCCTGCGTGTTTACTCTAGTACTTACATATCTGTGTGTCTGTGTGTTTGTTTTGTTGTTCCTGCTGAAGGCCTGTTGAGCCGAAACGTCGTTCAAATGTGTGTCGTCTATTATTTATTTTTTTTTTAATTTTTATTAAACTTTTAACCACGCCATTTTGTTTCTATTTTTTAAATAATTTCTCCATGTTATTTCTCACCCTATCCAGTCATTGAGTATCATCTCCGTATCGAAGGTTGTTTATTGTGGAGCCCATTTTACTCTAACTCTTGTCTTGATAGAGTCTCGGTGGCTCACTGGTTAATGTGGCTCACTAGTTAATGTGGCTCACTGGTTAGTGTGGCTCACTGGTTAATGTGGCTCACTGGTTAATGTGGCTCACTGGTTAATGTGGCTCACTGGTTAGTGTGGCTCACTGGTTAGTGTGGCTCACTGGTTAGTGTGGCTCACTGGTTAATGTGGCTCACTGGTTAGTGTGGCTCGCTGGTTAGTGTGGCTCACTGGTTAATGTGGCTCACTGGTTAGTGTGGCTCACTGGTTAGTGTGGCTCACTAGTTAGTGTGGCTCACTGGTTAATGTGGCTCACTGGTTAGTGTGGCTCACTAGTTAGTGTGGCTCACTGGTTAATGTGGCTCACTGGGTAGTGTGGCTCACTGGTTTGTGTGGCTCACTAGTTAGTGTGGCTCACTGGTTAATGTGGCTCACTGGTTAATGTGGCTCACTAGTTAGTGTGGCTCACTGGTTAATGTGGCTCACTGGTTAGTGTGGCTCACTGGTTAATGTGCCTCACTGGTTAATGTGGCTCACTGGTTAGTGTGGCTCTCTTCCTGTTCATAATAGTCAGGGTTCGGTTGTCAGAAGTGGCGGATTCTTTTTCAGACCGACAAGGCTCCGAGGTTCACCCAGCCTCTAAAAGTGGTTACCACAGATTTTTCTGGAATGTAAAAGCTGCCTGGCGTGATACCGACCACATTCCACATAAATTCGCAGTGGTCATGGAAAACATGGTCACTAAAACCATATTCCCATATGCCTATGATATGTGGATGGAACCATTACCCACTTTACTTGTCTTGACTGTAAATGTTGTCATAGATAAACCTGTCAATCTTTTGATAACATCAGTCCACTTTATATAGTTTTGGTCTGTCTCTGCTCATCTACCTTTTATTTTCCCCTCAAAGATTACTTTTATTTGGGTATTTTGCCTCTTAATAAATCCCCATAATTTCAGTTCTTTTTTTTTTTTTGAATTGTTCATTTTTAATTGTTATCTCATTCAAACCTTCTCTGTCTTCTTTTCCTTCCATTCAATCCTACCTTTTTCTTAATAATACAAATTTCAAAGGCACTTTAGTTTAAAAAAAAAAAATGTGCAATACCTTCTTTGTGGGGACGATGCATACAATACGAAAGGGAAAGATATTCAGTTGAAAACACGTGTTCAATGTGTATGAATCATAAAAGAGAAAGATCTAACATCATATATGTGAAATATTTATGGCTGTTTGGGGAGGATAATGATTTTTCTTATAATATAGCTGTACTATAGTTTCGAAACTTGTGTACTTAGCACACTATTTATGTATCTGAAACCTGGACAACATACTCAAATCATGAAAAAAGACTAAATATCTTCCACGTGAGATGTCTCCGCAGAATAATGCACATCACATGGCAGGACAAAATAACCAACTTAACTGTCCTGCAACGTGCTAAGACCCCAACAATCATGTCGATGCTCAGATGTCGAAGACTAAGATGGTTGGGGTACGTCCAGCGAATGGAAGAAAAGCGCATCCCCAGGCAAATACTATATGGTGAACTAACACACGGAAAAAGACAAATCGGCAGACCTAAACTACGATATAGAGATATCTGTAAATCATCTCTGAATGACTTCTCCATCTGTGAAAATGACTGGGAACATCTGGCTAGTGATCGCACATCATGGAGAGCATGTATAAGGAATGGTACAACAGCATTTGAGACTGTGTTAAGGCAAAACTTAGAAGAGAAAAGACTCATGAAAAAGAATTGAAAACCCTATGGATCAGTGGGCCTGACTTTGTCATTCTGTGGCCGTGTGTGTTTGTCAAACATTGGTAGAATTATCCACGAGAGAAGCTGTTCGACAAAAACAAAACCTCAAAAAATGCACAATAGCCTCCACTAGACCGTCTGACTCGACGAAAAGGGCCATACATATAGTAAAGAAAAAGAGTTCTTAAATAAAATGTAGAGCCAGTCTTAACATATGGATGTGAATGAAGGACAAAAAGACAAAACACATTAAGGCTGTAGAAATATGGTTTTACAGAAGAATATTGAGAATACTATGGACAGCTAAGAAGAGTAATGAAAACATTATGAAAAAAGCCAAAGGAAAGAGAGAGTTAATTTCCAATATTAGGAAGAAACAATCATCATTTTTTGGCCATGCAATGAGAAGGGAACAGCTGAAATATATTGTGACAACTGAGAAAGCTGAGGGACGAAAAAAATAGAGGGAATTAAAGGAAAAAAGATACAAGACAGATTAAAAGAATGGTTTGGTAGAAGGTCAACAACATAAATGATAAATAACTGTCGAGATCGAAAGTTGTGGAGAGACATGACACCAACGCCAGCAGGCATGGTGCTTGATGATGATGCTGATTATACTTTAAAAGCTTATAATAATGTTCGAAATCAAACAGATCGTTTCTTTCAGCAGGAAAAAGATACAACAAGGCTGGTCCTAATGGTAAAACATGATTGCTAGAATTAGTAAATGGAGACAGAAAAGAATGTTTAAAAATACCTCATCCGGAATGTTGTGTAATCCGTTAAGTAATAGAGATTGTTGGGAGATTGTTGTATCTCTGGTTGTTATCAAAGTGACGAGCTCGGCTTGAGGGCATCTGTGGCTTGTAGAATATACGAGTGACCGTTAGGAGCTTTATGGGGAAGGTGATTACAGTACGAAAGGGAAAGATGTTTCAGTTGAAAACACGCGTTCAATGTGTATGAATCATAATAGAGAAAGATCTAATATAAAAAAAATTGGTACTTGACAGAAAGGTGTTGAGTTTAAAATACGTATATATGAGTGTTAATGCAAAAGTATGATTAAGTCTCAATATGTGAATACGTTTTTGTATGTGTGTGTGTCCGTGTGTATGTGGGTGATTAATAAAATGTGTGATTATGTCCGTGTAAGTGGCTCCGTATTTTGATGCACCCCTAAAATGTGTATATATTTTGTTACCCGTTCCCGTACATGGGCGAGTATGTGTTAGATATGCATCCCGTACAATTGTCGTCTCTATGTGCATTATGTATCCCGCATATGAATGTATCTATGTGCGTTAAGAATTCCGTATGTGGCTGTGATTCTATGCATGGCTATATATGTGTAACTGTTTCCAATCGTGTATATATGTTTTCGTATGTAGATCTATATTAATCTATAGTGTGTCTATGCGTATTATTGTTGATATATGAATGTACAACATGTATTTCCGTCCGTAATTGTGTACACCTGTGCCAGTGGATCACATACATTTATCTATTTCGGAGTGTTTTCGTGGGTAATTATGTCTATGTTATGTCCATATTGTGTCTATATTTATCGATATTATGTCTATAACGTATCTATACGTGTGAATGTGTTTCCATTTGTAAAAAATATATATATGTGTAATGTACTCTCGTGCATTATTGGATACATATTAATGTTCCAGTTAACATATATGTGTATGTGTTTGTAGTCTTTCCATGTATTATATTCATTGTGTGTACTAATTATTTTTCATAACTCTCTGTATAGATATAATATTATTGTAATATCAAAGTGTTAAAGTATTTCTCTTTGTGAATATGTGCCTATGCATATACCATTGTACTACTGTATTTCTTTATGAATGTTTTTGCATAACATTACCATTGTGTTACTGTATCTCTTTGATAATGTTTATCCATATATCTTCTTCTTCTTTTCTCTCTTCACTGATACCTAAAAGGTGTCGTGGTTTATATCATTTGTCGTTTTTGAGCTGCTCGAACTGTCTGAATTAGTGATTTTCCTCTGTTGTTACATGTCATTGTCACAGCATCTATCCATCTTCTTCTGGGTCTTCATCTTGGTCTTTTTCCATGCGTTCTCGAGAATAAAGCCCTTGATGGTGATTGGTAAGGATTCATTCTGACCAGGTGGCGAAACCATTTAAATTGTTGTTGTTCTATATATTCTTGGCAGGGTTTTGTTCCTACCATTTTTCTTATGGTTTCATTTGGTATTCCATCTCTTCTTGTGTTGTTTGTTACTTTTCTCAAGCATCGCATCTCACATGTATTGATCTTTCTTAATTGTGATTTAGAAAGGGTCCATGTTTGACTTTCATAGCACAGAGTTGGTATGAAAATGCTATTTATCATTTGTTGTTTAGCTGGCATAGAAATGTTTGGATGTCTTAGCAAAGGTGAAAGCTGGTATGTGACAGAATTTGCTTATCCATATATATACATGCATATATATACATGCATATATATACATGCATATGTATATATATATATATATATATATATATATATATATATATAAACTATCTTTACGACACATAGTACTATTGCTGGTGTATGCGGAGTGCAACGATAGAACCAGAGGGATAAAGGCTAATTATTTAAGCAGTCGCCAAGACGAGTGAGACTTTTATTTCACACACACACCCACCCCCCCCCCCCCCCCCCAAATATAGAAAAAAATAATTTCTGTCTACTGAGGGCTTCGAACACCGTAAGCCAGCGGAACAGTGATTTTAGGGTATGTATAAATATATATATATAAATCTATGTCAATAAAAATGAGAAAGAGAGTTAATCGGTGCTATATAGTACCAATTCTGACCTATGGAAGCGAATCATGGACAGTAGACAAACAAATGAAAAGACGATTATAGGCCAAAGAGATGGGATTTCTCAGAAGAATGTTGAAAGTTCCCTGGACAGCTAAAAAGACCAATGAGGAAGTTCTCAAAGAGGCCAACACAAAAAGGGAGCTCTTAAAAAACATCAGAAAGAAGCAATCAACATTTTTCGGGCACATCATGAGAAGAGGAAAGTTGGAATACTTGGTTACAACTGGCAAAATAAAAGGAAAGAGAGATCGCGGGCGACAAAGAGAGAAAATACTGGATAGCTTGGTGTCATGGCATGGAAAACAGTCAACAACAGAGCTGATACGATGCACTGTAGATAGAAAATTGTGGAGGGACATGATCACCTACGCCAACCGGTATGGCACATGATGATGATGATATATATATATATATATATATATATATATATATATATATATATATATATATATATATATATATATATACTAACGTATTGCTGTATCAGTTGGGCCTATATATTCGTCCCTATAGACCGACGATATCTCCTAGGCTCTGACTGAATTAGAAATCTATGTAACTGTGGGTGTGTCTTTTTTGATGTCTTGTTAACCTGATGAAGGCATTTCACCGAAACGTTTATAATTATGTACTGTCTTCCTTTCAGTCAAGCTGTTCCATACACTTGTATATTTAATTGTCCTTGTTTTCATCCACCTTTACGCGAAGTTACATATGTGTAACTATGTCCATATTTCTCAATGACAGTAGGTACACTCCATGAATGACGGTGGTTACTGGAAAGCACAGCAACGTGCTAGGATAAACCAACACAGTTAATGTTAACTATTTTCGAGTGTCTCGCTTATTAAGTGTAGCTATTTTGTGCCGAATATACAATGTAAGCCTTAGGTTAGGTTAGTTAAACTATTTTCGAGTGTCTCGCTTATTAAGTGTAGTTATTTTGTGCCGAACATACTGTGTAAGCCTTAGAGGCAATGCATCAGGAGGTCGACGCCTGGGAGTCATGACCCAGGCGGGCCCACCTCCCCTAGAGTGTCAAGAAGCTAAAGGGCCGAAACACTTGCTCGACGGGGTCTGCTTCTGATGATCAGATTGCCTCCTGCTGCGAAGCTCTGTGCAAAGTGTTTCCTACTACCACACTGCCAGGCTGCTATACTTTTGCTATAGAAAACTCTGGTACACATTAACACGGACTAGGTCATTCTCGTTACGATTCGAATTGAGCCCTAACGCACTCTGCTAGTAGACGATTATATAGGGTGTTTATAAAGTCTCACTACACTTGGTATCTAGGTCAATTTGAAAAAAATGTTTATGACGTCATCACAATATGTGCTCAATGGTAAGTTCACTTGTTGCGACAGTTTTCTTAATGACTTGTCTGGACTTTTAAGGATTCTGTCTTGGATATCTAAACATATTTCATCATTCACAGCAGGCCTACCAGATCGTGGAGCATCTTCCACATTTCCAGTAGCAATAAACTTATTCAACAAATTTCATTGACAGTGGGAGCACATATTGTGATGACGTCATAAACATTTTTTTTTCAAATTGACCTAGATACCAAGTGTAGTGAGACTTTATAAACACCCTGTATAACCACCATGTGATAACGACTTCATTTCATGATGCTGTATATAACGTATGTATATAACGTATGTATATAACGTATGTATATAATGTATGTATATAACGTATGTATATAATGTATGTATATAACGTATGTATATAACGTATGTATATAACGTATGTATATAACGTATGTATATAACGTATGTATATAACGTATGTATATAATGTATGTATATAACGTATGTATATAATGTATGTATATAACGTATGTATATAACGTATGTATATAACGTATGTATATAATGTATGTATATAACGTATGTATATAATGTATGTATATAACGTATGTATATAACGTATGTATATAATGTATGTATATAACGTATGTATATAACGTATGTATATAACGTATGTATATAATGTATGTATATAACGTATGTATAAAATGTATGTATATAACGTGTTCTGTGAATGACGACAGGAATTGAACATTGGAGACTAGACAATAGTGTTAGGTCGGGTTAAATTGATTATTTAAGGAAGCTGTCAGGCTTTCGGGAGAATAGAGTGGGTTGGTTCAGAGAGGTTTTTAGAGAGATCTTTTAGAGAGTTTTTTACAGCGATCTTTTACAGAAAATTTTTATTTAGATCTTTTATATCTATCTTAAGAAATATTTTTAATAGAGATCCTTTAGAGAGATCTTTTAGAGAGTTTTTTACAGCGATCTTTTACAGAAAATTTTTATTTAGATCTTTTATATCTATCTTAAGAAATATTTTTTATAGAGATCCTTTAGAGAGATCTTTTAGAGATACCTTTAAGAGAGATCTTTTAGTGAAGATTTTATCTGAAGGATACATTATATTCAGAAGTATATTCCTCAGCATCACCATCATGTGCCATACCGATTGGCGTATGCGAGGATGTCCTTCCACAATTCTCTGTTCACAGTCCATTATCAATTCTGTTGTTGACTATTTTCCGTGTCATGACACCAAGATATCCAGTATCTTCTCCAATTTGTCGTCAGCGATCTCTTTTTCCCTCTATTTTGCCAGCTGTAAACAGGTATTAGTGACACTGTGACCTTCCAGGCATGTCGTAAGAGGCGACTAAGGAGGTTGATCGATGGCTTGACAAGCTGTCACTGTAAAAAGTGTTGTTATGGAAACAGAGCCATAGTTTTTAGAGGCAGTGATCTCCGCAATATGTGCCATTTTGGCACGCAAGGTTTCTGTTTTTAAGATTGTGGTTCTGCCCTATGTGCCGTCTTCGGCTCGAAAGGACAATAGATAGAAACAGGTCTTACAACTTTCCTCTTCTCATGATATACCCGATAAATGTCGATTGTAGAAAGATATTAGGAGAGAGACTTTAGACAGGCAGTGAGAAAGACTCTTGAGTCACGAGTTTACAAATTGTATAGGAGAAAGAGTTGTTTGTTACAAATTAAGCACAAAAGCTATATTATTGTGTTTGTAATTGTGTGTGAACCAAAGAAATATGTTTGAAGTACGACACAGTACAACTGTTTCTTACAAATATTTTAGTTGTTTTGCTAATTTATATCTTATGTTAAAAAGTATCTATAATCTTATCTATTATCTTATTATCTTTTAATATTATCTTAATATTAAAAACATATACTTCTGCTACTTTTAAGTAGCTTACTTTCAAGCTAATTAATAGAAATTATAGTTCGATTTTTAAGAATGTGATAAATAAAATTAATATTGCGCAGAAGAGAGTCTTAAGTTATAAATCTGAGGAAACGTATTTGAACTATTATATAGGCAACATTTTAGTAAAATATTGAATCATAAATTATTTTAGCTAGAAATTGTACATTTTTGTTTGATGTCAAAAATTGAAACCGCATCCATGAAATATCGATTTTAAGATTGAGAGAATGTAGGATCAGCTGGACATCTGAATATATACATTAACATTTAACGGATGTAGTTAGTTATATGCTGGACATCTGAGTATAGATATTAACATTTAACGGATTTGTTATAAGTAGTATACAATGTCAATTAGGGACCCCAAAAGTGCGTTCAAACGCGCATAAATCCTTATATAAATACTCTACACGCACATCAACGCACATTTTTTGGTGCGGTTTTTCCTTATATGAGAGTCTTCATTTTTTCTTATATGAGAGTCTACCCGCCCATTTTTGTTCCGGTGACCTCTCGTTGACCTCTCGTTGTGAAGGCGTCGAAACGCACCTAATTCCTTATATAAATAGTCTACACGCAGATCAACGCACATTTTTTTTTTGGTGCGGTTTTTCCTTATATGAGAGTCTACCGTTTTTCCTTATATGAGAGTCTACCCGCCCATTTTGGTTCCGGTCGTATTGACCTCCCGGTGACCTCTCGTGGCGGTGGTGGTGGTGTTGTGGTGACCTCCCGCGGTGGTGGTGTTGTGAAGGGGTGGTGGTGGTATCATAAATCTATTATATTCTTTGTACTTTCAATGGTTCCGTAACTTTCATAAATCTATTCTTTCTTTATACTCTCATTCAATAAAAACAGTGACAAGTTTATTTATTTATTTATTGTTTTATTCGTATATATTGAACAATCGATAACACATGGTTTTGACAAAAATGTATTCTTTAACTAATGTACATTATACTCGTATTTAATATATAGAAAACAAAGTAGTTTATTTACAAACAGTAATACATGATAGTGTTAAATCGATAAAGGGGAGGTGGTCACATCAGAATGGAAGTTTATTGTTTTATTCGTATATATTGAACAATAGATAACACATGGTTTAGACAAAAAAAAATGTATTCTTTAACTAATATACATTATACACATATTTAATACATAGAAACCAAAGTAGTTTATTTACAAGCAGTAATAAATGATAGTGTTAAATGGATAAAGGGGAGGTGGTCACGTTGTCAGAATGGACCTGTCGCTTGATATAGAAATAGGAGAGTGAGTTCCGATGTTGTGTATATGTGTATACCGACCCCTTGAATGTTTTAAACCCTATGTTTTTACCACCCCCGGCTTGTTTTTTGGTTAAGACCTCTGTGAATGTATCCTTATCTAATTTATTGTGGCGTTTATTAAGACCCTTGGTGCTAACTTTAGCATAATCTCCAAAACAGTAATAGGTCTTGCTACACAAAGAAATCATCCCATCCCCCGAATATTCCAACTTGAACAGACCCGGAGTCCCTTTGTCGTATAGCTGTCTCGTCTTACAATCTAAACAGTCATACTTTACGCCCCTGTGTTGAATGAAACCTGCCCGATGGACTTCACAAGTCTCTGAAGGGAACCATTTGTCGTACTGTGAGAAAAACTCATCTACCTTATCGGTTTTAACGACCTCTTCTAACGATGACTCGCTGAGGGCCAAGTACAGGCTATCGGTATCCATCTCACAGAGTTGAAAGTTGGACCTATCTACAAACTTATCGAGGAAGTCATAATAAAATTCCAACATACGAAGTTTTGCATATTGATAGACGAAGAAACCAATCTGCGAAGGAAGATCCCACATGATACCTCTTTTACCTATCGATACCTCGTACAGGTCCTCACCAATAGATGTCATGTTTTTAAATCGTGGGTTATTCACCAACTTGGTTGTATCAGCCCCCTCTTTAACATAGCAGACGTCCACGTGTTTCGCCATATTCGTCAAGGTCTTCCCGTAGGCCGAGTTTCCTAAGAGCTTCATCGTGTCGCTTACTATAGATTGACTTGGATCTAAATCACCAGCCCGACGCGCCTCTGTGACCTTGTCCCCAAACTCCTTAAAACAACTAATGGGTAGGTACTCTACCACCTGATAAATTTTTGTTACCTCTAGCCCATGCTCTAAATACCACTTTAACAGCGGTGTGGCCAAAAGAATCTTTGTTCCACTATAACTACCCACGAGAGTACGTCTGGGGGTACGTAATAGTTTGTTTTTGGTGGCGTACTCCCGCATAAAGGGACCGATATCATCTAGACCTACATCTACATTTTTAAAGATGGGGGTCATCTCACTAAAATACTCTTTTAACTTGTCGGGAACGTGAATGTCACACTCGACGAGCCCAAAAAACGTCTCGTCTGAAACTGAATCTATAATGGCTTTATCAGTGATTGGTTTATATTTACCAAAAGATGGTTTAGAACCACGTAGGTTCTCATCTATAAAGACCTGAATAGCTGGCGTTGTTTTCTTTAACCGTTGCCACTCACACTCCCACATAACTACTACGCGAACACGGTCGAGGCTCTTTAAATAAGCCGTTATTTCACAGGTTTTCGCGTACAAATCAGCCAACTGTATATTATTCACCGGATTGACTTCTCGATCCCTGGTGATGTCACAGTTTGGATGACCGTGAAAGAGACAGCCATGGAACTGATACACGGTCCTACTGGATTTATCCCACCCATCCACTCTAATCTTGCGCTCACCCAAAGCGATCTCGCGAGCATTAAACTGGGTTCTCAAATGAACCTGGTTTTGGTGGGCAATCCAAGTCAGATACTCTCTGCACTGACGCGTGTAGTAGTTCATTTTAAGGGGTTTATACCCATCTTCAGCCTTACGTATGACCGTATAATCGGTGGGCATCTTTTGCATAAGTGCCCATAGATAAAGGGCGTTGGCATCATAGCCTTTAATGGATTTGACCACTTTTCCGCCCCTAATAAAGGTTTTATCTTTCTCGTGGTACCGATGAAAGATAATAGAAGGGCCTCCGACAATATTCTGTCTTATGGTATGATGCAAATCGGCTTCCTTTTTTGCAATCAGGGAAAAACCCACATCCCTGGAGAGAGTTTTAAATAGATACCTCAGAGTTATTCCGGGGACCGAAATCGCATTCTTAAACATATCGATGTCTAATTTCCTATAAAACCAAAACTGTTGTGCTAAGGCCTCTAAAAAGGGGACTACATCTTTGTTGTTATACCAAACTAAAAAGTCCCTAAGGGTCGTCATTTTATTGTCTTTCCAGACTTTTTTACACAGAGCATACTCCTCCTCGGAAATATTACAATTTTTTAGTTTTGAAAAGAATGCTTCGTATGGGGGTAACTCCCTCTCATTCAACTTATTTAAATCTGTTACGTACTCGTAACAGAAAACACCCTTTGTCTCCTCTACTTTATAGGCTGCCAGATATTTACTATAACTAAACCCAGGGGCTAAATAATTTACTATATCTAAGAATTTTAGATTCTGTGTTGCGAGACACATGACATTATTATTTCGTTTAACTATAAAATTTATTTCACCAAGTCGGTTTTCTTCTTCTTCTATCCGCTCCTCCTCAGCATCCTGTATCACACTTTCCTGCTCGTGCTCCTCATCCTCTCCCTCGTCTTCCTGATCGCTGTCTTCAATGTAGTTGTCACCCTTTCGAGATGTTTCAGGTACGGAGGCGGCAGCGAAGTAATGTATTAAATAGGGCTTTATTAAATTTATGTCATACTTGCCCGAGTTGAAACCTATCACTGGGAGCTGCTTCAAGTAAGCTTTTAGACGATCTCTTGGGTCAGATTTCTTCCGATCACGCCTTTGCGCACATCCGGCCAGCTTTTCAAACAATTCTCTGAAATCCTCTTTTAAAATTTTATACGCCTCCTTCGAGATAGATTTTAGATACTTAATCATTTTATTGACCAGTTTCTGAGGATCGCCCTCGCTTACAAAACAGACGGGATCTTCAAACCCAGGAACGTTAGACGCCACAGATACAGACAAAGGGACATGTTTTGCTAAAAAATGTGTACTAGCAGAGGTACCTTTGGTGGTGGGCAAGTTGGTATTATCGAAATAACATTCCATATCAAAGGTGGCCCTAAACGGATACACGAAACCGCCGGGTACATCAATACCCTCTTCCTCTATTACATCCCCAATAGTCTCGCTAGGTGTATAAATTCCACCTCTAAAATAATCTTTAGGTTTACGACCATTACATGTTTGGGCATGCCTGGTCATCATAGAATAGCAAGCCCATAATTTCCCACACTGTGGACAAGAGAAAGCACTAGCTGCTTTATTAATATTACTAATGTACATGAAATGGTCCTTGTAAAACAAGACCCGCATAGTATCATCATGTGATCCCCTGCTTCGGAGTTTTGGACAGAGGGCCTCTTCATCATTGAATTCAAATACATCAATGTTTATATTGAAACATTCTTCCAAGTGTGGTAGTTGTTGTAACGTCACACCTGGAAAAGTGTCCACGAAAAGAATGTCCCAGTGCAAGTACCACTGACTCACGAGATGACGAGTGGTCAATTCTAGATTGTCGATAGCACTTCCTTTAAATAACGCCAAACAGCGGAAAAAACAGAGATTGTCATTATAAGAAGTAGAAGTATTATGAGTTTTCTGCAAGGTGTAAATGTACCTATTGTTAGTAATATAAGATGGTAATTCCTCTAGGCAACATCCAATGGGGAAGTCACGTATGTGGAATAAATAGAAACTAGTTGATGGAATACTCTCCACCATCCACTTAGTATCAGGTCTGTTGATCATGGCAATGTCTACAGGGTTCTGTTCGTTTAGAGAATCAACGAAGCTGTTGAAATCTCCAAGATTATTGATTAATTGGGGAAATTCTAGAACAGCCGAGTTGTTGAGGGAAGAGTGGAAAAAACGTAGATCACCGGTGTCCCGGTGTCTAAGGATCAGGTGGTGACCATAGTTAATTTTGAATCTGGTTGTCTGAGTGTCAAATATATTTCTTAAAAGAGCAGACCAGTCTGTGATAAATGGACGTGCTGGTGAATGGAAAAATGTATATGTTGAAACTGTCTTGTTGATTGTAGCATGGGTGTTTATAGCTGACCAGTTTTGCTCATATACAACCCGTACATCATCAGGCAGTGTTGCTAATGGATCATCATCTTTGAATTTTTTACTTGGAGTTGAATGTTCTGCATCTATCTTTCGTTTGTTTGTTGTAGAAGAGGTCGATGGTGAAGTGGGTGATGTTATTTCAGTTGTTGATGTTGTTAATGGTAAAGTTGTTGTTGTCGAAGGAGCCATTGGTGAAGCTGGTGTTGTTGTAGAATGTTTTACTCTCATATGTCTGGCTAACGAACTTCGACTCGTATACGTACGTTGACAAAGGTCACACGCGTGTCGTATAAGTCGATGTGCGGCCCGTATATGCTGAAGCATAGCGTGGCGCCATTTAAACATCTTTGGGCACAACGGACACTCATGGTCATCAGAAGATACCTCATTATGAGAAACCGTCTGTAGAAAAAATAAATAACCCTTTGTCAATGATACTTTACATACCTAGGTTTAAACATGTTAATAACATCGAATTATAAGACATAAAATACTTAGTTTAATCATCCAATAAACGAGGGAATTCAACAATACTTAGCATACCTACATTAAACACCTTTAATAACCTATTATCGATAACCCTTAACATACTTTAAAAGAAAACAATCCAACTTATAACGCAAAATATAGTCTCAAGTATCTACACTGAATATAACCTATTATCGATAACCCTTAACATACTTTAAAAGAAAACAATCCAACTTGTAACGCAAAATATAGTCTCAAGTAGCTACACTGAATATAACCTATTATCGATAACCCTTAACATACTTTAAAAGAAAACAATCCAACTTATAACGCAAAATATAGTCTCAAGTATCTACACTGAATATAACCTATTATCAATAACCCTTAATATACTTTAAGAGAAAACAATCCAACTTACTATGTAAAATATGATCTCCGCTAGAATGAACAGTAAGTTTCCTTGAAGCAACCAAACTTATGACACAAATTCTCACATGAGACTAGTTTAAATATATCCTGGTACAAGATTTTAACCAATCAGCGAGTGACTATGAAAACATCGACTGATATCTGGATTAACCAATCAGAGAAGAGTATTAGTATAGGAGGCGGGGCAAAGAAATGACTGACAGCTAGATTAACCAATCAGAGAAGTGGGTGAATACTGACCTCATTTCCCGGTTGACAGGCCGTCGACTCTGGTTCATCGGTGGGGTCGGCAAATAGGGGTGGTGGCGGTAAAATTTCATCATCCTCCGCGTTATATGTAGTGGCTGTGGGTTCAGTGGTCGGGTCAAGTAATGCGGGTGGTGAGTTAGTTGAACTGACAGGGGAGGGTGGTGCAGAGTCAGCTCCTTCCCAATTAATGTATTCCTTTATTCGTTGGGCTAAATGTTCCCCACACAAGAAGACTACATCCTCTTTCGTGAACTCATGATATAAAATATCATTTATTTGCGCGCTAAGGCGTTCCTCAAACTCTAGATGACACGAGTGAGGTAACGGGTTGTCATCTTTCACCTGACACCCTTTACAATAGTCATATGGTTGATACTGTAGAATGCACAACACCTTGTCAAATAGGATGTAAGGTCTGATAGATGCCATTTTATGGGAATCTGTAATATAAGAAAACCACATCACAAATATTTGGAATGGGACAGAACATGTAATACATGATAAAAATACTTTAAATGTGATAATACTCAATCAAAGTGTCATTAGTGACGATGGACCCTCGGTGGAAACACCCTTCACTGCTCTTATTGCTGGTCCCACCGGTTGTGGAAAAACTGTATTTATTCAAAAGTTTCTACAGAATCTACAAGAGCTAGTTGTCCCCGTAACCGAGGAAGTTATATGGTGTTACGGGGAATGGCAACCAATATACGAGACTATGGAGAAAGTGAGATTTATCGAGGGTCTACCAGATATCGATAACTTGGAAGGGGGTAAGAAGAGAAGACTCATCATCCTCGACGACTTGATGTCAGAAACAGATGAGAGGGTGACAAAATTATTCACCAAAGGTAGTCATCACAGAGATATGAGCGTGATCTACATTGTTCAAAATCTATTTGGAAAAAATAAGGAACATCGAACTATAAGCCTCAATACTCATTATATAGTCCTTTTCAAGAATCCAAGAGACGGAAGTCAAATTACAAATCTGGCTAAGCAAATGTACCCTGGTCAAGTGGCGTACCTCCAAGAGAGTTTTAAAGACGCGACAGCGTCTCCCCACTGTTATTTGCTGGTAGACCTTCGACAGGAAACACCGGATCATCTGAGGCTGAGAACAAAGATATTTCCAGGGGAGAGACAAATCGTCTACGTTCCAAAGTAATAGAATGGAAGGTTCACTTAGACGACACGGTGAAATGTTGAAATGTCTGCGCTCAGCTACGCCGAGTGGTTTAAGAGCCATATTGAAAACGGCCTCTCCAGAACTCATTCGCTTTTTATGTGAGTGTTGTCATAACATATTAAAAGGTAATGTTAGACTCACTAAGCATCAGAAGTGCGAGCTACGTCGACACAAGAACAAGCTGAGATTCCTCACTAAAAAGAAACCGAATCTTACGCAGAGGAAAGCAATTCTACAAACTGGTGGATTCATAGGTGCTTTGATCAAGCCTATATTAAGTGTTCTAGGCGGTGTATTAGGTCTGTAAACATGGCCAAGAAAATGATTTTGATAGATCCTCGGTTATTAGAGGGTTTGAAACAGACTTCCACGTATACACCACCCGAGGCGATCAATGATAACTTGAGAGATTTAGACGATGAAATGCAACGTATCTTAGACCGTCACGATTTAGCCCCTGCTGATAAGGCCAGAGTGTACCAACGTACTTTGCAACAGTATTTAACTAGAATGGAGCAGTATAAACGACGTCCTTTGGGATCAGTCGATCTCATTCAACATAACTCGTCAACAGAAAGAATACCTTCTCCTCCACCTTCACCACCACCCGTCGATGTGCATCCAGAACAAGCCAAGGTACCCGAAACCCCAAAGACAAGTAATGAAAACACTTCACGGCTAACCTCGTATAAATTGAGGTCCAAAAGAAAAAAGTCCAAAATCCCAACACCAAAATGGGAAAGGTGGACAAAGTATTGAGACGTTATTACTATGACCCTAATCAACCAGGGTCGTATAGTGGTGCAAGAGCCTTGCAACGTAACACCAAAGTAGGAATTAAAGAGATCAATCGTTGGTTGAGTCACCAGGATACCTATACCCTTCATAAACCGATTCGACATAAATTTGAAAGGCGTCCCATTATAACGAGTGGACCCAAACAACAATACCAAGCAGACTTAATCGATTTAAGACATTTGAAAAAACACAATGATGGGTACTCCTATTTGGTTTCTTGTGTGGATGTTTTCAGTAAATTAGCGTGGGCCGTCCCAATACGAACAAAAACGGGGAAATCATTAGTGGAGGCTGTTGGTCAAATATTTATCGATGGGAAACCTGCGAGTCTTCAAACCGACAAGGGGTCAGAGTTTCTGAACAAAACATTTCAGAAATTTCTCGAAGACAACAATATTCACTTTTTCACCACCCAGAATGAAGATATTAAGGCTGCTGTTGTGGAACGTTTTAACAGGACTCTGAAACAAAGGATGTGGCGATATTTTACGAAATCCAATCGACTTTGTTATGTACATGTGCTACCCGCCCTACTTCGAAGTTATAATCATTCGTACCACAGAAGTATAAAAATGGCACCGGTCGACGTTAGCAGAGACAATCAAGAACAAGTGTGGAACACGTTGTATAGAAAACACAACTTGAAATTTGAAAGACCCCTGTATAAGGCTGGTGATCGAGTTAGAATGGTCCTGGGCAGAGCTAATTTTAAAAAGGGTTATGCCCCAGCTTGGACGGAGGAACTCTTTACCATCAGTCGAGTAACTGAAACAAAACCCGTTACATATGTGCTGAAAGACGATAAGGGTGATGAAATAGAGGGGTCATTTTACACACAAGAAATTCAAAAGGTTGGAGACAAGAATGAGTACAGGGTCGAGAGGGTTATAACCCAACGTCGCACGTCATTGGGACGAAAAGAGAGTTTAGTCAAGTGGTTTGGTTATGGTTCCTCATTCAACAGTTGGATACCGACCAAGGACATTGTCAGATACAAAAACTAGAGATGGTGGAAGAAGAAGGTGAATCGTTTGAAGATCCTGTTTTGCGAACCCTGAGCTCTGGTGGGGAGAGAACCTCGCTCTGGCCAGTATTTGGGAAACTATTCCCCCGTTTAGAGATTGTCTTTATGTGTCAAATGCTTGTTATATATGCCGTTGTCGCGGTCTCGCTATTCAATCTGTCCACTGAAAAGCCAGACGCGAAGGACGGAAAACTGTGGATAGCCCTACTGAGCAGTTGTTTAGGTTACATGCTCCCGAATCCAAAGTTGGAGACGAGAAGGTGAATAGAGGAAAATGAGTTTTTATGTCACGTTACCCAGCAATGCTTCTATGGATATTTTTAAGGAAAATAATCCTGGCCACTTTTTCGTCAAGCTTCCTCAGACCATTGATATTACAACACAATATGAGATTGCACTGGTCGAGATACAGTTTCCGCTAAATTATTTCAATGTAATAGAGGGTGATGTCTGGATTCGGTACGAATCTCTCGCTAACGACGATATTTACGACGCTAGATTTTATTTCAACGTGACATTGGAGCCTGGGTTATATACGAAACCCGATGCATTCATCGGCGCGTTGAATGCGTCGATCATAAAAGCGGAGGATGAGGCGAATGGGGATGTGAAAGGAAAAAAATGAGATTCATTTACGCAAAAGAGGTGAATAAAGCCATCTTGAAACTTTACGAAAAAGGAGTCAGTGTTACCATAAGCGACACTTTGAAAAATATGTTAGCCTTCCCCACGACCTCAATAGCAGACACGGCTCCCGATATCTTCAGCGTGGGTGAAATGGACTTGGAAAGTGTTGCAAAAAATGTCTACGTCTACTGCGATCTCGTTTCCCCCAGACCCGTCGGGGATGTGATGGTACCGCTCCTCAGGAGCGTGCCTGTTCTCAATAGAAATCACACCTCGGTGTTTCAGATCTACGATAAGCCTCACTACCTGCCCCTGAGTAGATTTTCCTTCGATACCGTGGAAATCCTTTTAGCCAACGAACACGGAAAAACCATTCCATTCACCAGTGGGACGTCGGTGCTAACGGTCCACTTTCGAGTGAAGAAACATCTCGAGCTGGTATAATGGTGAGACATACACCCTTTCACCGCAATGCCAGGTTATACGAAGACTTTTATTGCTGTCAGGCGGGTGATGGGATGCCTGTGTTTATAGGAGGTCGAAATCAACGAGGACGAGGAATCGGTAGTTTCTTTGGTGGAATCGGGAGGGCTATTTTACCTTGGCTAAAAACAGGGGGTAAAGCCTTACTCAGAGAAGGCGTGGGGACCGGTCTGCAGGTCGCGCAGGACGCCTTAGCTGGCAGAAATATCGGCGATGCTTTCAAATCACGAGCTAAGGAGGCCGGTATGCGGTTATTAGACGGGGCCGTAGACCACCTGACGGGTAACAACCAATCAGGAAGTGGTTTACGACGACGAATCAGAAAGCGAATCGGGAAGGCAGCCCCACCTGGCCAACCCGTTACGAAGAGAATAAAACCATCAGCTAGACTGTTCCCCCTTCATTCCACAAACAAGAGGCGAACAAAGCTGTCGGTACCAAAGGATATATTTGATTAATGATGTCTCTCATTCACCCCAAGTCATGTGAATGTCTTCATTCTGGTTTGGATTTATTTAGCGTTCCACCAACTCAGACTGCTGTAGACTCGGGCCAATTTACTGAAATTCGACCTCTTGCCTCGTTAGCGCATGGGGCTCCCATAGAGTTTTTCATTTCTGGAAACACTGAAGAGTATCTAGATCTTTTCAACACGTTTTTACATCTGCGGGCCAGGATCACCCTCCCCAATGGTGAAAGTTTACCGTTGGATGCCGAGGTAGGACCAGTCAACAATTATCTTCACAGTCTATTTTCTCAAGTCGATGTTTCTCTGAATGATACATTGATTACACCATCTGAGAATACCTATCCATTTAGAGCAGTGTTCGAGACTTTACTAAACTATGGGGAGGATGCGAAAACGGGGCACTTGACGGCTGCTCTGTTCTACAAAGATACAGCAGGCCACCACGATGATATGCAGGCTAACGAGGGATTTAAAATACGACGTGCTTTGACTTCGGATAGTAAAGAGGTTGAAATGATGGGTCGTTTGCACTCTGATCTCTTTGTGCAGGACCGTTACATGTTAAACAGAGTAGATGTAAAGATTAAACTCACACCCTCTAAGGACGTGTTCAACATCATGGCTCAGGATAAGTCTGTGGGTTATAAGAGTGTAATCACTTATGCTGCCCTCGTGGTCAGGAAAGCCAAGCTAAACCCAGCAATTTCTCTGGCCCACGAAAAAGCGCTTTTAAGTGGGAATGCACGGTACCCAATCAAGCGGGTTACCCTGAAAACATTTGCCATTGCTCGTGGGATGTATTCCCACAACCAAGACAATTTATTCCTATCTCAAACGCCAACACGTATAGTGATAGGTCTGATTACCGCCGGTGGGTTTAATGGAGTTTATAACATTAACCCATTCAATTTTCAACACTTTGGTTTGACTTATATGAACCTGATGGTTGACGGGAGATGTGTATCCGGAAAACCCTAGCTATGGATTTTGAACACAATCACTATGCGCGAGCCTTTTTTGGTACAAATTTGGCCATGGGTTTGATTGGTAGAGATGCTGGCAATGGTATTGATTATCATCAGTTCAAGGATGGCTTTTGTCTATTTGGTTTTGACCTCTCACCCAGTCTGCTAGATGGAACCCAGTTTGAGCTAGCCACGAGTGGACCCTTGTCGATAGAGCTCAAATTCGCCGCTCCCACGACAACTCCCCTACAAGTTATTGTCTACGCCGAGTTGGATTCAGTACTGGAAGTGTCCAAGACAAGACAGGTTCTAACAGACTACGCTATTTGAGAAAATGAACACGGGGGATATTTACAGTCTCTTGATGTCCGATGTTTTTGTTCGACGTTGCGCCCTTGTTAGTGTCATCCCACGAGACCACTTACCGCCCATCATCGATCAAACCAAGACTGCAGCCTTTGTCGTAAACACCGACCCTGCCCACAAACCTGGAGAACACTGGGTGGCCATCTTTTACAATGGCCTCGGCCAAATAGAGTATTTTGATTCCTACGGTTTACCTCCCAGGCACATTGATATTTTAAACTTTATCGAGAGGAATTCACATGTTCCATTCGTCTACAACTCACGAGTGTTACAAGACTTGTTTAGCAACACGTGTGGTCTATATTGTGTTTATTATATAATTTTAAAGTGTCGTGGTGCGAGCATTAACAGAATTCTCATGCCATTTTCAACGAAACAACATATTAACGACCGTATCATTTATCGGTTGATGACGCCCTGGATCCATCGACTGAGTGGAACAAACTTCCCATGACTCATCAAAGATGGCGGCTCTCTGAACATGTCTCAACATGTCCGATGACGTATTGCATCAGTTACTATAAATAGAACGTATTCCATTGGTTACTATAATTAGGCTGGCCACGCCCCACTTGTTACAGGGTATAAAGGTCAGCCGTTCTCAGTTCTACTACATACAGAAAGTCAGAGCCCTGCTACCAAGTCGTGTGATTCAAACATGGAATCGGCTAGCGTTAATATGCCAGCTTCATTTGATGTATGTGATCAACGTATTTTCATGTCTCGTAGAAATGAGAATATAATTCCACTGTCCAAAGATGGTGTTAAGGCAGTCTCAGTTTCTGCTTTTCATAACAGACCATTGATAAACATAAGGTCATATCGTGGTGAGAGTCTTCTTAAGTTTCCTACCAGAACTGGAATAACACTCTCGAGAGATGAATTTATCACGCTAGTTGATATGCGAGATGACATTTTAGCAACTTATGATAACATCAACTATACTACGCCTCTTGTTGAGCAACCGAAAGAACCAAGCGATATGTATGCCTCGAGTGATTCAATTTCCACTCAGTCGCCAATTACCTACGCCGTCTTTGATCAAGGCTTTGTCAAAATGGAGGGTGGCTGTGTTTTGAACTCTAATCAACCTTCGTATTCACCCGTGTTTGATAACCATTTAGCCCAAACAGACAGTTCCAACAAAGCGAGGAAGCCGAGACGAGTAAAATTAATAAATTCTGCAGTGGGACAGTGACATTTTTTATTACTTATACATGACTATGTTGTTATTTGTGTACTTTTTTCAGATGATTTGAATTCATATTTGTACTATTGAAATCATCATTGTTCAATTATAAACATTTGAATGTGTAACATGTGTTGTCCACGTTGATGTATTGAAATAAATTTATGTTTCATTGTGAAAATAAACATTATAAAAAGAGCATATTTGTTTGTTTTTATTTGAGTTGTTTTAATTTATTTAATTTTAAATTATTTTGTTAAATTAAAATAAATGACAGTATAGAATCTATGAAATAAGGTTCTACTTACGATTTGTAAAGTAAATTTACTTGCACAGCCAAGCACACTCTTGCTTGAGTTACAGCCAAGACACTCGTTGAAACTGCTTCAGAGAGTGAGAATAAAATCCTGGCTGCTTGGATCTACTTATATACAGGTCTAACCTCTTTGATCGATCAAGTACTCTCTACTTCAAACATATTAATTTCCCCCTAAACATCCCACATTAAAACAACCACCCACTAAAATTCCCCTGATAAGTGGTATTCTAATCTTCAGATGATAAAAAGTCCGTAGCCCTGGCCAGTCTGACACTCAAACATTCAATCAAAACTTTTCACAGCGAAACACGGGCTTTGAACACGAACCAGCGAAAAGATATTAATTACCCCCAAGCGTCTCACATTAAAACATCGGTATCGTAAAATTCCCCTGTTAAATGACTCTCCTGATGAACACTTACCGGCTACGGAGTTTTCACAGCGGGAAGTAAGTACTCACCGGTGGCGGCTTCTTTGATCTTGCGGTCCCTCGCGTCTACCGTGAACTCTTTGATCTTGCGGCCGCTTGCGGCCGCTTGCGGCGCGCCTACAGGGAACTCTTTGATCTCTCGCTTAACGTTAAACACAGTGTTTCGCGTTTGGCGTGTAGTGTGTGTAACGGTCTAAGTTGTTACTTTTAATTCTAAAGGAAGTTTTTAAAAACAATAAATAAACTTGTCACTGTTTTTATTGAATGAGAGTATAAAGAAAGAATAGATTTATGAAAGTTACGGAACCATTGAAAGTACAAAGAATATAATAGATTTATGATACCACCACCACCCCTTCACAACACCACCACCACCACCCCTTCACAACACCACCACCGCGGGAGGTCACCACCACACCACCACGAGAGGTCAACGGGAGGTCACCGGGAGGTCACCGGAACAAAAATGGGCGGGTAGACTCTCATATAAGAAAAAAAACGGCACCAAAAAATGTGCGTTGATGTGCGTGTAGAGTATTTATATAAGGAATTAGGTGCGTTTCGACGCCTTCACAACACCACGAGAGGTCAACGAGAGGTCACCGGAACAAAAATGGGCGGGTAGACTCTCATATAAGAAAAAATGAAGACTCTCATATAAGGAAAAACCGCACCAAAAAATGTGCGTTGATGTGCGTGTAGAGTATTTATATAAGGATTTATGCGCGTTTGAACGCACTTTTGGGGTCCCTAATTGACATTGTATACTACTGTTATATGCTGGACATCTGAGTATAGATATTAACATTTAACGGATGTAGTTAGTTATACGCTGGACATCTGAGTATAGATATTAACATTTAACGGATGTAGTTATACTCTGGACATCTTCAATGAGTGTTTTAAAATATCTATAAACTATCTTTAAAAAATCACTTTAAAATGAAAGCAAGCAGTTGTAGCCAAAATATAAATTTGCCATCTTAATTACAATTTGTGTTGATTTTATTTTAGCAATCAATTATCTATAATAAATAATAATAATATATAAGATAAACTTCAATTTTTTTGTAATTGAATACAATGAAACGTGAAATACTTAGTTTTTTACTTCAAGTAATCAAAATTAAAATGATATCCTACTGAAATAAAATATTTATTCTTTAGTACTAATGAACAATGAGGAATGCTTTTAAAATTAATGTATAATAAGTAATTCAGCAATACAATCATAATATACAATCATATAATAAACACACAAATTGAATATGATGCAGGGCATATAAAATATTAAATAATATGCGGGATATATAAAATAGTAAATAATATGCGGAGACTACCCTAGCCACCGTCTTTTTCCGTCTTTCTGTCCGCCATTGTTTAGTGCTACGTTGTTTTTTTTTCTGGCTTGGATCTTTCTTTTTATTGTATAATGATTTTGATGTACCTGATGACGGCTTTTACCGAAACATTGCAGTTTGTCTTGTCTTTCTAATAATTTAGCTGATCCGTACTATTTTATGTCTGTTTTATATCAATTATAATATTGCTGACAACAGCTGTGCGTAGCATAACTGCTAGCTGCCCTATCATTGGTCCATTCTAGGATAAAGAACACATGTGCTCAGCCAATCAGATCTCATTGCAGAACAAAGCTAAAGCGGATGCAACCGGATATCTCCGATACTAGATAAACATAATTAACAATCAAACTCTGCTATTGAAATGGCAATATGACAAGTTCACACCAAGTAACGGAAGAGACAGAAAACAAGCAGGTAGCACAGAGTAGGAATCACACACTTTGCCAGCAAATTACTTTTTTAAATAAAGGATTGTGAACCAGCGGAGTTCGTTAGTGAATCAATTCAGAGGAAGATGTATGTTTACAGCACTCGGAAAAAAAGACAAATAATCAACAACGGTAAAAAAAACAACAAAGAACGATATATGGAAAAGCATTTGGCTTTTCGTGGCAAGGCACTGTGGCAAGGAGTACGGGTTCGATGCTGCTTCGGACCATATATTGTTCTTTGCTTATTTTCTGTTGTTGATTATTTATAATTTTTTCTGGAGTGCTGTAAACATACCTCTTCCTCTGAATTGATTCGTTGATTATCGCCTCCCTATCGTTTCCCTCTATAATAATATTCATTTATTATTATTTGTCTCCAGAGTTCGTTAGTACAGATAGAGAACACTGATGACATGTGTCGTGGGTTCGAATCCTGGTTCAAGCTATTTATTATTGTCTGTGTTCTTTGTTGTTTGTGGAGTTTGTCAAGTAGTCTAAAATACAAATATTGTTATAAATTGTGTTTCTTCTCCTTTTCTTCTTCCTCTTTTTCTTCATCATCATCTTCTACTTCTTTCCTTCTCCATTTGCCTTTCAGTGTCGAGGGGAGATATACTTTGCCGTCTTTCGCTCTTCTGCTCGCCTCTGCTGTTATGTTTCCTAGTGCTTCTAATATCACACCAATCCATCTTTTTATGGTCGGCCTTTGGGTCTGGTGTTCTTGCAACGTTTGCTGAAGGCTCGTTGTGTTTTTTTTTTATCTTTCTGCCTTGTCACGTGGCTAAACCATTTTATCTGTTATTTCATTTTATATTCTATGGCGGGGGTTATTTCTAGTTTTTCTTTCTCAGTTCCGCAATAGTGTTTGTTAATTATTATTGTCTTCAGTCTAAACCAGCAGAATCTTGTATTTCAACTAGCCTTCGTTGTGAGGTAGCAATGTACTTATTGTAGCCTATCTGCGTGGTCGTGTGAGAGCGTACATGGTCGTGCGTCTTTGTGTGTGTGGATTATACTTGGCAGTAGGGAACTCAGAGTAAAGATTAGGAGGATATGTGACATTGAAAACAGAGCGATGGAAATAACATACCATTTACCACATACCATTTACCATATCCTGCTTTCTTGTCCTAATGTTTGGTTCTTGGAGCAATGACGACAAAAAGATTAACACTACGTTGGCATTCTGACATCTTGTCAATGGCTACCTAATCAATTCTTAGCTCTTTCTTTATATTTTGTATATCCGCATTCAGTACTAAGGTAATATTTGCGCTCCGTTAATGTTTGTTATTAATGTTTGCAGAAACCTTGACTATAGAATCAAATATGTTAGGAAAGGTCAATAATAAGAAAATAAACAAAGCTTTTTATATATTATTATTTGTTTGTTTTTGGAGTGTTATAGCAGTACCCATGTCCTTATGTGAAGTGTGTATGTTAGGTGTACTCTAAAGGATAGAATCTCGTCGCGTAGCTCCAGGCGATAATGGAGCGGCGAGCCATTTCTTCATGTTTTCTGGTTAAATGAGTTGGAGAACGTAAGGAACGGGCAAGAAAGAGCACTGGCCCCCTTCACCTCTAGTTATTAAAGTGCAGTGCAATGAAACTTAAAACGACATTCCCCAATGACAGTTAAGTACTTCCACAGGAAACATTTTTATTGAAAGATAGGAAGCCTGTTCAAATGAAACCAGTCCCAGTGGCTTTACTACAAACACATATTTAAGGTATATCAACAGGTGTGGCAGAATTAAATAAAGCAATAAAGAGATATTTTTATTGAAAGCTACCAGGCGTATTCAAATGAAACCCGTCCCAGTGGCTTTACTACAAACACATACTTAAGGTATATTACCAGGTGTGGCAGAATTAAATAAAGAAATTGTTATGAAGCAAATACTCATCAGGTATAACTACCTTAGACATACTATAACCAGTGATGGAAAATGTAAACCTGAAATAAAGAAAAGAATCGGAATGGCAAAAAGCAATTTTAACGCAATAAAAAATATACTAACATCAAAACAAATAACACCAGGGCTAAAACTAAGAATAGCAACATGTTATATCTTCTCAACATTCTTGTATGGTGAAAAAAGATGGACATTATACAAGATAACAGAACAGAAAATTGAAGCCTTTGAAATGTGGATATATAGAAGAATATGTAGAATTGTATGGAAAGATAGGAAAACAAACGATGAAGTCTTAAAACAACTAATAGTGAAAACAGAACAATTGAATTCAAATCAAACAAGACAAATGAAATTTCTGAAGCATGTTTAAAAGTCACAGCAGCCTACTAAAAGTAATCTTGGAAGGGAAAATACAAGGAAAAGTGGCATACCAAGACTAACGTAAACGAGTAACATCAAAAGATGGGCAAGTCAGCCTAAGATAACCTGCACCATCAAAGCAAGAGACAGAGCGGAATGGCGCTCCATGGTAGCCAACCTTCGATGCGGAGACGACACTCAATGATGATGATGGCTTATCAAGGATTCTTTAGAGAAAGTCGTCACAGACATTTAGACATGAATCCCATTACTTGCGAAGACGAGGAAAATGGTTTTGCTCATTGAACCATTTTGTCTTCTAGACCAGGACGTCAGAGTCGAACCATTGTCCCCTAATACACGTTTTTGTAGGTCCGAGCAAAATGAAAGTCACAAGGTGACAGATGGGGGCTGTAGGCTGGGTGTTGGAGAACATACCGTCATTTCCTTGCTAAAGCTTCATGCACAATGTTCGCCACATGTGGATGAGCTTAGTCGTGCAACAGAATCCTACAACAGTGTTCGCCACATGTGGACGAGCTTTGTCGTGCAACATAATCCTACCACAACGTTCGCCACATGTGGATGAGCTTAGTCGTGCAACAGAATCCTAACACAATGTTCGCCACATGTGGACGAGCTTAGTCGTGCAACAGAATCCTAACACAATGTTCGCCACATGTGAACGAACTTAGTCGTGCAACAGAATCCTACCACAATGTTCGCCACATGTGGACGATCTTAGTCGTGCAACAGAATCCTAACACAATGTTCGCCACATGTGGACGAGCTTAGTCGTGCAACAGAATCCTAACACAATGTTCGCCACATGTGAACGAACTTAGTCGTGCAACAGAATCCTACCACATTGTTCGCCACAAATGGACGAGCATAGTCGTGCAACAAAATCCTACCACAATGTTCGCCATGTGTGGACGAGCATAATCGTGCAACATAATCCTACCACGCGAAATCATGCCGGGTCTCCTATTCTTCATGGCTCTATGCAGGCTGTCTAGTGTGTCTGATAGCATTGATGTTCAGGCCAGGCTGTTTGAAGTCTGCTAATAGAAGTCCTACATGGTCAACAAATGCGGTCGGATTCCGTATCACGATAAGCATGTTTCCAACATTCTGCAACAAAACCAATAAATACAACGCGGAGAATGAGCACATACACAATTGCATACCGGTGCTTGCCTATTACTTTGTATGTGACATCAAAAAACCTCCTACATATGCCCCCTTGGCGCAACTCGGCGTGGGTTACATAAATGTAAGGATACCCCAAAGTACTGCTACGGTTTGGAAATTTGAAGACACATAACTATCTTTACGTCATTTTCCCATTCCAGATGTTTGCTGGATGGATATATTGGGCGAGAGAATAAAGGTCACATGACATGAGCAGTTGCCGTTTAGTGTTCGAATCTTAATTTTCATTTCACCCCCCCCCCCTTTTTTTTAGGAAATAAAATATAACATTTGACCCTTTTGTGATTCGAACCCGCCCTCTCGGGATTCTCCTGGTTTAAAACACGAGCGACGGTTGTTAAATGTGGAATGGAGTCTTGTTACAGTGTCACCACACTCAAGGTCAGACTTCCACTTGACGAATGACCAACAAGATCTTCACAACATATCAGTTTATTTCAGACCTTCTTATAAATGTTCACTATCTAATCAATCATCTCTGTAACTCTACACAGCTGGACTGACTAAGGAGAGACTCACGGCTAACTACTGACTACTTCTAATTACTGAATAATTGACTGTGATCTTCTCTACTCTGCTGAACTTTCTACTCTGACTATGAACTACTCTGCTCTGACTGCGACGTTGAACGTTGACCGTTGAATGTCTCTCAAGCTTTATATATCCCTCTATTTCCTATCCCTAGCTTCCTCATTCAGCCAATCAAATTCTGCCACTCTAACATTCCGTTGTCTCCTAGTTGCTACACAAACGTCACCTCTTTCGTTGAGTGTCTCCCAAACTTTATATATCCCCCTATATGCTATCCCAAGCTTCCTCATTCAGCAAATCAAATTCTGCCACTCTAACATTCCGTTGTCTCCTAGTTGCTACACAAACGTCACCTCTTTCGTTGAGTGTCTCCCAAACTTTATATATCCCCCTATATGCTATCCCAAGCTTCCTCATTCAGCAAATCAAATTCTGCCACTCTAACATTCCGTTGTCTTCTGGTTGCTACACAATACGTCACCTCTTTTTCCCTTTCTAGAAATGCCCAGACCGCACCATCTTGAACCTATGTCATCATCATCAAGTACCGGGCGTGCTAGCGTAGGTGATCATGTCTCTCCACAACTTTCGATCTCGATAGTTCTTTATCATTTCTGTTGTTGACCTTCTGCCAAGCCATTCTCTTATGCTGTCTGGTATTTTCTCTCTTTGCTTCCCTCTATCTCTTCGTCCCTAAATTGTTTCAGTTGTTACAATATATTCCACTTGTTCTCTTCTCATTACATGGCCAAAAAATGATGATTGTTTCTTCCTAATATTGTAAATTAGCTCTCTTTTTGCTTTGACCTCTTTCATAACATTTTCATTACTCTTCTTAGCTGTCCATGGTACTCTCAATATTCTTCTGTAAAACCACATTTCTACAGACTCCAGTGATTTTCTTGTCTGTTGTCCTATTGTCCATGATTCACATCCATATGTCAAGACTGGCTCTACATAACATTTAAGAACTCTTCTTCTTGCTTCTATTGTCAAAAATGGATTGCATAGTATCTTCCTCATTTTCTGGAAAGTTGCATTTGCCTGAGCCATTCTGCATCTCACCTCTTTTGTACATCTTGGCGATTCATGATTGTACAAAGAAGTTACAACGGTGGTTTTCTGTTGCCTTCCGTCGGTTCTGCGTCAAACCTATGTACGTAAGTTATATTTCCATGCCTGTACACTTTCTACAATTTCCTAGTTCACTATTTCATTACTATTACAGTCTCCACCTCTCTAGGAAAAGCGCGATCCGATGATTTCTTTAATATTCCTTAGATTATCTGACAAAATGTCAGGTACTTCATATTTTAAGCTGCGTCGATTGGAAGGGTTACGAACATTATGCAAATCTTAATATTGAAATAAATGTCAAGAAATATTATATCAATAACGAAAAAAGATTGTGATGAATAAGAAGACGCTGAAGGAGATAATGAAAATCATGATGCAAAAGAATATAAAGAAAATAAGTTGATGATGATGATGCTGACAGTGAAGAGGAAGAGGATGAGGAAGATGAAGAAGAAGGTGAAGAAGAAGTGGATGAAGAAGAAGAAGATGAGCGCGAAGTAGATAAAGAAGTAGACGATGACGAAGACGATGAAAAATAAAAATAAGTAGATGAAGAAGAAAAAGTAGATGAAGAAGATGATGATTATGACGATGGTGTTGATGATGATGACATAATATCGTGGTGTCGACGTGAACTGTTAACTCTTATACAAGTGATGTGATGGGATGCTGTGGTTTTCTTGATTTCCTTACTTCTGCTGGAGGATTTTAATTTTGAATATCCTAGAAGTACAATAACACCATATCAACAGACCGCACCACTGCGATGACGATAGCCTCTCCCGCTTCAATAATCAGTCTGTTTTTGGCGCAGACTGTCACCGGAGATATCAGCTTCCAGGAGAAGTGAGATCTGGGTTAGATGTGTACATCAAGTTGTCTAGCTTGTACACCTCTCTACAAAAATAGAAAACGTTGAGTCACATGTGTACATCAAGTTGTCTAGCTTGTACACCTCTCTACAAAATAGAAAACGTTGAGTCACATGTGTACATCAAGTTGTCTAGCTTGTACACCTCTCTACAAAAATAGAAAACGTTGAGTCAGATGTGTACATCAAGTTGTCTAGCTTGTACTCCTCTCTACAATAATAGCAAACGTTGAGTCACGTGTGAACATCAAGTTGTCTAGCTTGTACTCCTCTATACAAAAATAGAAACCGTTGAGTCAGATGTGTACATCAAGTTGTCTAGCTTGCACTCCTCTATACAAAAATAGAAAACGTTGAGTCAGATGTGTACATCAAGTTGTCTAGCTTGCACTCCTCTCTATAAAAATAGAAAACGTTGAGTCACATGTTTACATCAAGTTGTCTAGCTTGTACACCTCTCTACAAAAATAGAAAACGTTGAGTCAGATGTGTACATCAAGTTGTCTAGCTTGTACACCTCTCTACAAAAATAGAAAACGCGCAGTTAGATGTGTACATCAAGTTGTCTAGCTTGTACTCCTCTCTACAAAACTAGAAAACGTTGAGTCACATGTGTACATCAAGTTGTCTAGCTTGTAGACCTCTCTACAAAAATAGAAAACGTTGAGTCACATGTGTACATCAAGTTGTCTAGCTTGTACTCCTCTCTACAAAACTAGAAAACGTTGTGTCAGATGTGTACATCAAGTTGTCTAGCTTGTAAACCTCTCTACAAAAATAGAAAACGTTGAGTCAGATGTGTACATCAAGTTGTCTAGCTTGTAGTCCGCTCTTCCAGAGCAGAAAAACGTATGATGCCTTCTTTTCAAACAAACCTGACTTCAGTGCAGACAAACATGGACAACCAGTTTTTATTTCGATCTTGATCACTGAAGGTTTGTCTCATCATTTTGGTGTTTATAACTGTGGTGTTGCCACTGCTGTGCTGTCATTGTGGAGCTGTCATTGTGGTGCTGTCATTGTGGAGCTGTCATTGTGATGCAGTCATTGTGGAGCTGACATTATGATACTGCCTTTGTGGAGCTGTCATTGTGATGCAGTCATTGTGGAGCTGTCATTGTGATGCAGTCATTGTGGAGCTGTCATTGTGATGCAGTCATTGTAGAGCTGTCATTGTGATGCAGTCATTGTGGAGCTGTCATTGTGATGCAATCATTGTGGAGCTGACATTGTGGTGCTGTCATTGTGGAGCTGTTATTGTGATGCAGTCATTGTAGAGCTGCCATTGTGATGCAGTCATTGTGGAGCTGTCATTGTGATGCAGTCATTGTGGAGCTGTCATTGTGATGCAGTCATTGTGGAGCTGTCATTGTGATGCAGTCATTGTGGAGCTGTCATTGTGATGCAGTCATTGTGGGGGCTGTCATTGTGATGCAGTCATTGTGGAGCTGTCATTGTGATGCAGTCATTGTGGAGCTGTCATTGTGATGCAGTCATTGTGGAGCTGTCATTGTGATGCAGTCATTGTGGAGCTGTCATTGTGATGCAGTCATTGTGGAGCTGTCATTGTGATGCAGTCATTGTGGAGCTGACATTGTGATGCAGTCATTGTGGAGCTGGCATTGTGATGCAGTCATTGTGGAGCTGTCATTGTGATGCAGTCATTGTGGAGCCGTCATTGTGATGCAGTCATTGTGGAGCTGTCATTGTGATGCAGTCATTGTGGAGCTGTCATTGTGATGCAGTCATTGTGGAGCTGTCATTGTGATGCAGTCATTGTGGAGCTGTCATTGTGATGCAGTCATTGTGGAGCTGTCATTGTGATGCAGTCATTGTGGAGCCGTCATTGTGATGCAGTCACTGTGGAGCTGTCATTGTGATGCAGTCATTGTGGAGCCGTCATTGTGATGCAGTCATTGTGGAGCTGTCATTGTGATGCAGTCATTGTGGAGCTGGCATTGTGGTATTGCCTTTGTGGAGCTGTTATTGGGATGCAGTCATTGTGGAGCTGTCATTGTGATGCAGTCATTGTGGAGCTGTCATTGTGATGCAGTCATTGTGGAGCTGACATCGTGGTACTGCCTTTGTGGAGCTGTTATTGTGATGCTGTCTTTGTGTTATTGTCATTGTGTTGTTGCCACGGATATGATGCTATTGTTGTGCGGTTATTGTGATGCTGCCATGTGGTGAGGCCATTATGGTACTGTCCTTGTGTTACTGTCATTGTTTTACAGTCACTGTCGTACTGTCATTGTGGTACTGTCATTGTGTTTCTGTCATTGTGTTTCTGTCATTGTGTTACTGTCATTGTGCTACTGTCATTGTGTTACTGTCATTGGGGTATTGTCATTGTGGTACTGTCGTTGTGGTATTGTCATTGTGTTTCTGCCATTGTGTTTCTGTTATTGTGTTTCTGTCATTGTGGTACTGTCATTGTGTTACTGTCATTGTGTTACTGTCATTGTGTTACTGTCATTGTGGTACTGTCATTGTGGTACTGTCATTGTGGTACTGACATTGTAGTACTGTCATTGTGGTACTGTCATTGTGTTTCTGTCATTGTGATACTGTCATTGTGGTACTGACATTGTGTTACTGTCATTGTGGTACTGTCATTGTGTTATTGTCATTGTGGTACTGCCATTTGTGGTAATGTCATTGTGTTTCTGTCATTTGTGGCACTGTCATTGTGGTCTTGTCATTGTAGTACTGTCATTGTGTTACTGTCATTATGTTACTGTCATTGTGTTACTGTCATTGTGATGCAGTCATTGTGGAGCTGTCATTGTGTTGCTGTCATTGTGTTATTGTCATTGTGGCACTGACATTGTGGTACTGTCATTGTGTTAGTGTCATTGTGCTCCTGACATGGTGGTACTGTCATTGTGTTACTGCCATTGTGTTACTGTCATTGTGTTTCTGTCATTGTGTTACTGTCATTGTTGTACTGTCATTGTGTTACTGTCATGTGTGGTACTGTCATTGTGTTTCTGTCATTGTGGTACTGCCATTGTGTTACTGTCATTGTGTTTCTTTAATTGTGTTACTGTCATGTGTGGTACTGTCATTGTGTTACTGTCATCTGTGGTACAGTCATTGTGTTTCTGTCAATGAGGTACTGCCATTGTGTTACTGTCATTGTAGTACTAACATTGTGGTACTGTCATTGTGGTACTGTCATTGTGTTTCTGTCATTGTGATACTGTCATTGTGGTACTGACATTGTGTTACTGTCATTGTGGTACTGTCATTGTGTTATTGTCATTGTGGTACTGCCATTTGTGGTACTGTCATTGTGTTTATGTCATTTGTGGTACTGTCATTGTGGTCTTGTCATTATGTTACTGTCATTGTGTTACTGTCATTGTGATGCAGTCATTGTGGAGCTGTCATTGTGTTGCTGTCATTGTGTTATTGTCATTGTGGCACTGACATTGTGGTACTGTCATTGTGTTAGTGTCATTGTGCTCCTGACATGGTGGTACTGTCATTGTGTTACTGTCATTGTGTTACTGTCATTGTGTTTCTGTCATTGTGGTACTGTCATTGTTGTACTGTCATTGTGTTACTGTCATGTGTGGTACTGTCATTGTGTTTCTGTCATTGTGGTACTGCCATTGTTTTACTGTCATTGTGTTTCTTTAATTGTGTTACTGTCATGTGTGGTACTGTCATTGTGTTACTGTCATCTGTGGTACAGTCATTGTGTTTCTGTCAATGTAGTACTGCCATTGTGTTACTGTCATTGTGGTACTGTCATTGTGGTACTGTCATTGTGGTACTGTCATTGTGTTTCTGTCAATGTAGTACTGCCATTGTGTTACTGCCATTGTAGTACTGACATTGTGGTACTGTCATTGTGGTACTGTCATTGTGTTTCTGTCATTGTGATACTGTCATTGTGGTACTGACATTGTGTTACTGTCATTGTGGTACTGTCATTGTGTTATTGTCATTGTGGTACTGCTATTTGTGGTACTGTCATTGTGTTTATGTCATTTGTGGTACTGTCATTGTGGTCTTGTCATTGTAGTACTGTCATTGTGTTACTGTCATTGTGTTACTGTCATTGTGTTTCAGTCATTGTGGTACTGTCATTGCGGTACTGTCATTGTGTCACTGTCATTTGTGGTACTGTCATTGTTTTTCTGTCATTGTGGTACTGTCATTGTGTTGCTGTCATTGTGTTATTGTCATTGTGGCACTGACATTGTGGTACTGTCATTGTGTTAGTGTCATTGTGTTCCTGACATGGTGGTACTGTCATTGTGTTACTGTCATTGTGTTACTGTCATTGTGTTTCTGTCATTGTGGTACTGTCATTGTTGTACTGTCATTGTGTTACTGTCATTTATGGTACTGTCATTGTGTTTCTGTCATTGTGGTACTGCCATTGTGTTACTGTCATTGTGTTTCTTTCATTGTGGTACTGTCATTGTGGTACTGTCATTGTGTTACTGTCATCTGTGGTACAGTCATTGTGTTTCTGTCAATGTGGTACTGTCATTGTGTTATTGTCATTGTGTTATTGTCATTGTGGTACTGACATTGTGGTACTGTCATTGCATTACTGTCATTGTAATACTGTCATTGTGGTACTGCTATAGTGGTTTTGTTATTGTGTTACTGACATGGTGGTACTGTCATTGTGTTTCTGTCATTGTTCTATTTTCATTGTGTTACTGTCATTGTGTTATTGTCATTGTGTTACAGTCATTGTGCTACTGCCATTGTGCTACTGTTATTGTGCTACTGTCATTATGTTACTGTCATTGTGCTACTATCATTGTGGTACTGTCATTGTGCTACTGTCATTGTGCTATTGTTGTTGTTGTACTGACATTGTGTTACTGTCATTGTGCTACTGTCATTGTGGTACTGTCATTGTGTTACTGTCATTGTGCTACTGTCATTGTGGTACTGTCATTGTGTTACTGTCATTGTTGTACTGTCATTGTGGCACTGACATTGTTGTAATGACATTGTGGTACTGTCATTGTGTTTCTGTCATTGCTATACTGTCATTGTGGTACTGCTATTGTGGTTTTGTTATTGTGTTACTGACATTGTGGTATTGTCATTGTGGTACTGTCATTGTATTTCTGTCATTGCGATACTGTCATTGTGCTACTGCCATTGTGGTACTGCTATTGTTATTATGTCACTGACACTTTAGTGCCGCCATTGTGGTGCTGTCATTGTGGTACTGCCATTGTGGTGCAGCCATGTTGTTGTAATGATGTAGATGTTCTGTCCAGCTTAAGCTTGAGCCAGAAAATGACCAAACAAAAGAAAGAAAGAAAAGAGCCTGGTCATGCCACGTGGTGTATAGGGAAAATTGTTATTAGAACTCGTACCTTGTATAGACTTTCGACACATGATTTTGGAGTTATGTGGTCGGTATTATGCCAGTGTCGTCTTTTGTTGTGTTCCAGAAAAAAAAATGCTGTACCCATTAACGGCTGGGCGAACCTAGAAACCGTCGATCAGAATCGAACAACTTCTAGTCCTTGATAGTCCAGTTCACTGAATACTGATTTTCACGATTCCCAGTCATGAAAGTACTGCATGCATTAGTTTTATGCGGACACAAGTTAACGACAATGTTCGTTGCCTGTAAACAGGATAATCTTCATCATGCTCATTGCGCGCTACCAACTGCTGCACTGGTTATATCGATCTGTAAGCATATTTCACTTTCAAAGATTGAAGCGAGTTGATTCAAACGACTTGAACCAGACTTCTCAACGAAGAATTTCAAGCACAGACTGCATAGGGACTCATGTATTTTTAAAGAACTTAGGATAAACATTCACAAATAACACAAAATACAGGAAACAATAACTAATCACAACAAGGGTTACAATATTCACATTTACAAACATTGTCAGTTATTACTGCAGGAACATACACAAAACTCATCAATATTTATTTGTCCACCTCACAAATTACTCATGTTGTAGTGTAATAGAGTTCGTGTTCTTTCCCAACAACAGATGGCGTTTACCTAATAACCAATCATCATCATCAAGTACAGAGCTCGCTTGTGTTACATTTTGTCATTGCACCTGACCCGTGTGAAATGTGATCAATACAGCACATTTGTACAAACACAATACTAGTAATGATTTAAAGAAATAATATCTCCCATTTATCGTTTCACCATCAATTGAGTTTATTTCTCAAACAACCTCAGATCCTATGGGTCATAAAAGAGAGCATCTTATTTGAATAATGTCGTCTAAGGCAATTAAACATCTATTTTATTTTACTATACATTCAGACATGCCTTTCATGCGCAGAACCAGAGGTTCGATCAACTTCCTCAATAAAAGGCGACTAAACTAAAATAAGCGGTTTCTCACATTTCATGTCCACAGAGGACATTCTCAAATAGGCTAACACAAGAAGGGAGCTCCTAATAATATCCGAAAAGAAAACAATTGACATTTTTCGGGAACGGCATGAGAAGAAGGATGTTGGAATACTTGGTTACAGCTGGTAAAATACAGGGGAAGGTAGATGGCGGATGACAAAGTGAGGAGATACTAGACAGCTTGGTGTCATGGCATGGAAAAAAGTCAACAACGGAATTGATACAATGCACTGTGGATAGATAATTGTGTACGGACATGCTCACCTACTCCAGCGCGTATGGTACATACTGATGATAACGATGACAGATAAAGGTAAAGTACGAAACTTGAATCAGCGTCTGAGCACTCGAGTTTTCACTCATATGTGCTCGGCCGCCTATCCAGAAGTGTTCGGAGACTTCTGGACAGTGTCGCTTCAAGCATCCTGAATTTGTTTAAACGTATACAAAGAATTTCCCTTAAGACATGCTCCACCTTCTCAAGAGCATGCAATTTTTCTCCTTGTCTTTCGCTAATGTCCAGCTTTGACGTGCACATGTAGGTGTGGATGAAGGTCAAGGTAAAAGTAACGTTCAATACTTTAATCAGCGTCTTCGTACGAGAGTTTTCACCCATATGTGCTCGGCGGGCTATAAAGAAGTGTTCGGGGACATCTAAATAGTGTCGCTTCAAGCATCGAAAATCACGATGGGAGGCGGCATTCCTCACCCTCCCAGAATACTACCCTGGTGAGTGATGACATTTGGTGATAAAGGATAATCATCCAGGTTGAAAGTACTGAACTGTCCGCCTTCAAGGGACGAATGGAAGAGAAACAGAGACAGCTTACTCCATTCTCCAACAATAAAAATGCTATTGTATACCCTTTGTCATTCGCCTTTAGCTTCAGATGTTATTTGTTTACAGATGATTTGTTTATAGATGATTTGCTTATATATGATTTGTTTATAGATGTTTTGTTTACAGATGATTTGTTTATACATGATTTGCGTATATATGATTTGCTTACATATGATTTGTTTATAGATGATTTGTTTATAGGTGATGTGTTTATAGATGATTTGTTTGTAGATGATTTGCGTATAGATGATTTGTTTACAGATGATTTGTTTATAGATGATTTGTTTACATATGATTTGTTTATAGATGATTTGTTTATAGATGATTTGTTTACAGACGATTTGTTTATAGATGATTTGTTTACATATGATTTGTTTACAGACGATTTGTTTATAGATGATTTGTTTACAGACGATTTGTTTATAGATGATTTGTTTACATATGATTTGTTTATAGATGATTTGTTTATAGATGATTTGTTTACAGACGATTTGTTTATAGATGATTTGTTTACATATGATTTGTTTACAGACGATTTGTTTATAGATGATTTGTTTACAGATGATTTGTTTATAGATTATTTGTTTACAGACAATTTGTTTACAGATGCTTTCTTTGACAGACGATTGACAAAAAATACCCCAAGAGATAAGATCAAGAATGAAGATCTGAGAAGGAGCTAGGAGTAACGTCCGCCATTGAATACATAAATAAATAAGAAACAAAATGGTTTCGCCACGTGATAGAAGGATCAAAATACAACACAGCGAGATTTTAATGAATGTTGGGGGAAAAAAATAGACTCAAATGTCGATCATACACAAAAAATAATAATAATACATTGATGGAATATTCGAAACTATAAATACTGGAAATACTTCTTCATCAGGAGTAGCCAAATAAAGAGCAAAAGAAATGAAACTACACCTCTCCCTCAACGCTGAAAGGCAAATGAAGAAGGAAATAGAAAGATTACGAAGAACTGTCCGGTTTTTATGCTTGTTTATTTTACTATTATTCAACTGAGTAGTCTAAGTTTTATAATATCTTAAGTGACATGTGAATTTTAATGTTACTAATAAAATAATTTTGGTGGTGTCAGAAAAGCAAGAAAACTGAACTTAGAATAGTCAACTCAAAAGTATTAACAACCTTTACCTACGCACGTGAAAGCTGGAAAATAACAAAAGAAATTGAGAGAAAACTAAACGCTTTTGAAGACAAATGCTTAAGAAGAATACTCTGTGTACAATGACATGAAATCAAGACTGATATAGAGATAAGAGAAATGGCCATGCAACCAAAGATCTTTTCTACAATTAGAAAGAGAAAATGGACATACGTGGAAGATGTACTGAAAAGAGGCAACAACAGAATTTTAAAACAGGCTCTTCTATGGGAAACATCAAGATAAGGGAAAAGAGGAAAAACCAGAGAAACACTAAAAAGAACACTTATAAGAGAAGCAAAGATAGTGGGCAAAAACTCATTAGATAAAATCGAACATCTCGTCAAGAATAGAGGTGGATGACGAAAAACACTACAAGCCCTATGTGACGTCACGCGGCGTTGGATGCATCAAGGTCAAGAATGAAATAATCAAATAAAATGAAAGATATACCCACATCAAAGCAATAAAATCAGATTTTTAAATGATTTAAAAAAAGTGCTTTATCTATTCAAAATTCCTACGTGGCTTAGAAACGTGAACAGTTTCTGTGAAAACTGAAAAGGAAATTAAAACGTTTGAAATGTAGATATCTCTCTCTCTCTCTCTGCGTTCAGGACTCAATCAGAGTAAGGATTCCAGACTCTCATATGAAGTCAGCTGTCAGGCTAAGTGTGTTGATCGCCCCCACAGACAGAACATCACAATTAGAGTCTGTCAGATCCACTCTGACTGAACACCCGTTAATACGTTGCACTGTGTTCTGCGCCAGTGGCCCAGTGCATCCGATTTCAGCCAGCATTTTTTCAGGTTTGCTTTCCTTAGCCTTTGATTGTCTCCAATCTTCCTGCAAGGCAGCAGTTGATCTTTTCTGTCGGGGGATTCTGCCCTTAGATGGTCGGCCTTCCCAGGTTTACGAGCACCATCTGCCCGAGTCACTAGAGGTGACTAACCCAGACATGCGACTTGTAATATGAGGAAACTGCAACAAGGAACACATTTCATGCATAGCCTTCATTTGTTCCCGCCGCCTATCCCCATATACCGGTAAGTCACGTCCTCTTGAAAATGATGATCATCGTAGCACTTGATGATGTTAGGCCATCGTTGATGACTCCAATTCCGAACATATAGACACACAGTCAGTCGTCAATTTATTCTTGTTGCACATCAAACAGCAGACCGTAAGATTTGCGCACGGCCGGTTTAGGGAACCAATACGATGACGTAGGACACAATGTCGCCAAACTCATAATCTCGATACCTTTAGACTTATGTCTGATTACTCAAGTGTAAACAGTCTATGACGAACAAAACACGAAGCAACTTCCCCAAAGCGACAAAACTGCGACTGACGAAGTAGTTTACATTAATGTGTAACGTGGAAATAACTTGCGTCAAAGAATCCCAATAACGGTCTTGAACAGCACTAATGTGACGTAAAGCACAGATCTAGTCTAGACGGAGGAATGTCTCACTCACAACACTTGATTCGTCAAAAAACGGACTGTTGTCGACCTACGACCTCGCCTTAGCGACACAGATGTATCAAGCATATCATCATTTTGACTTTTACGCAGAAAAGTGCAATGAAGATCCGAAATTAATCAGACCTTGGGTGCATTTTCTGCAGCGATCGAGAGGACGTGGACTAGATCCGCCATCTTGGAAACGGAAGATATAAAAAGAAATGTAGATATAAAGAAAACAATAGAAAAATCGAATATGTCTAATAAAAGAATCAATCAAAGATCTTGAAGAATTGGGTGGAGAGAGAAGAAAACAAATAATGAAGTTTTGAAACAATTGAAAATTAATAAAGAACTGTTTCATATAATTTGAATAAGGCAAATTAATATTGTGGAACATGTAAATGGATACATTGAACTACCGATAATCTTCTTCAAAATATGAGTTAAACGAGTTAGAAGTAACAAATACAAAGATTAAAATAGATGACAACATAATGAGACAGGAGAATATATAATGGTGTGCACCACCAAGGCAAGAGAAAGGGGGAAAGACACTCCAAGACAGCTAACTTTGAATGAACAATTGGCACAAGATGATGATGTATAAAATAATCCTTCGACTGAGACTTTGAGAGTTGTTTATGACGTCATATATGGAATGTAGCCCGCGAATAGAAAACAAAGAGGTTTGACATATCTAGCACAGACACAGAGAATATGATAGATTAATACAAATTTCGCTGTAAAATAGAGAAAAGAATGGGGAATAAAATGTAAATCTGAAATAAAGAACGGAATATGGACAGTGCAAATGTAGCTGAAAAACAGAGAACAGACTGGGAAATACATAGTAGCCTCCGTCAGTCATAGTTGACCATGGATTTTTCAGCGCCCCTAGAAATGTTATTTTGTTCTTTTCTTTCCTTTCGTCGTATATTCTCTTTCTCGATGAATCTGTCTGCTTCTTGTTTGAGGTGAACCTTTAGAGTGTGTTTCCAGAGATTGCAGTCTGCAGCTATGTCTTCCCAGGCTGTAGGGTTTATGCTCAGAGTCTTCATGTCACGTTTACACACATCTACAAATCGAAGTTTTGTGCGCCCTCTAGTTCTTTTACCATCTGTCAGTTGTCCGTAGAGTATATCTTTTGGTATGCGGACATCTTTCATACGGTGTAGATGGTCAAGCAAGCGTAACCTACGTTGTTTGCGCAACCTTTTCGGGAGGCCAGTGCGAGTCATGACCTCCACGTTTGTCACTTTATCCTTCCAGGTGATACCAAGAATACGGCGCAGACTTCACATATGGAACCTGCGAAAATAATCATTTAGCCTTCTCTCCTGCTTTACATTACTTTACTGGGAAATATAAATGTAGCTGAAAAGTAGTGAAAAGAATGGGAAATACAAATGTAGCTGAAAAGTAGTGAAAAGAATGGGAAATACAAATGTAGCTGAAAAGTAGTGAAAAGAATGGGAAATACAAATGTAGTTGAAAAGTTGAGAAAAAAATGGGAAATACAAATGTAGTTGAAAAGTTGAGAAAAGAATGGGAAATACAAATGTAGTTGAAAAGTAGAGAAAAGAATTGGAAATACAAATGTAATTGAAAAGTAGAGAAAATAATGGGAAATACAAATGTAGCTGAAAAGTAGAGAAAAGAATTGGAAATACAAATGTAATTGAAAAGTTGAGAAAATAATGGGAAATACAAATGTAATTTGAAAACAGAGAACAGAGGGGGGAAATACAAATGTAAATCTGAAATAAAGAACGGAATATAAAAAGCAAATGTAGCTGAAAAAATGTTAACTCAGAAATACAGAACAGAACAGGGCATACAAATGTAGCTCAGACATAGAGAAAAGAGATGTTGATGTTTACATATTCGTTTAGATTCTACATTTATGATTTACGAAGAGATTTACGAGAGAAACTGAAATTAGCTATCCTATATATGGGATGGAAGTAAAGAGACAAGCATTGGAACTTGTGTTTTATCAAGCTAAAAAGGACAACGCCGATTTTGTCATTTCTCTCCAGCGTACTTTCATTTATATATATATATACCTGGACTACAAAGGACAAGGGGTAGGGTTCGATCCCAACCGACTGCTTCCGGGTTCACCCATCCTTTAATGGGTACCGGATTTTTTTTTGGGAAAGTGAAGCGGCACGGGCGTAATACCGACCACATTTCCTCAAAAATCATGTGCCGAAGGTCTGTAAAATTTATGGTCACTAACACCATATTCCCTATACGCCACGTGACGGGGTACTTTACTTCTTTTTTTTACTATATATAAATATAAATTTGTCACGTTTTTAATTTTTTGGAAGAAAATTGTTGTCTCGTTTCTAAATAAAACCACCAATATACTTTTATTAATTATCAAGTATGAAAAATCACCAACAATTATTAACCTAGTCTCGACGACTTCTAATGTGTAGTTCGCACATAGGGAGGACTGAGTAAATGGTTCCAGATGGATGTCGGAGTGAAATAGGGATTTATTTTACCCCCCTTGTTATTTGGATTTGGATTTATTTGCCATCGACTTCATAATGTGGAAATGTTGTACAGGTAACAAAGGCATTGGATGAACACTTGGATCTCACTTGGGAGGCCTTGATTGGCGTATGGCAAGGCTTGTATCAATAGCAATGTGAACATAATGCAAGAGCAAAAAACAAATGCCCTATCATCAATGGCTAGAACAATAGGACTTGAGATCAATTTCTTTTTTTTTAAATTAATACAAAATACTATTCATCTGGAATAAAAAAGAATATATCTTGAATGAAAAGCAGTGGAAGAAGTAGATAATTTGTGTATATATTGAAAGCTGCATAGATCAAGAAGGAGCCACACACAAAAACGAAATTAGAATGAGAATAGAGAATGCGGCAATGACTTTCAGAAACCTTGATAAAATATGGAAATCAAATTTACTAAGCACGAAAACAAAGTTCAGGATTTTCAAATCAAATGTATTAACCAACCTTACTTATGCACGCGCGAGCTGGAAAACAAATAAAGAAATAGAAAATAACTTGGATGCATCTGAAAACAAATGCCTCGGGAAAATACTTTGTATACAATAGAATGAATGTAAGACACGTGTAGAAATGTAGAATGCGAAACGTAATACATAACATGAGATGAGAGCAAATTGTCATAGCAGGTAAAACGTATTGGAAAAGAAATCAAGAAGAACAAAGACAAAATGCCAGACAGTATTATATTGAAGGGGTTGTTGAAATTCAGACACACAAAAAAAACACTAACGACGTCTGCATGCTTCTACAATCTTTTACTGCCTAAGGTATTCCTTATAATGTTTCTCCCTTGAAATTCCCTCCCTTGCAATACAGTTACAACAGCAAAAAATATATTCATTAATTTCTTTGTAGTTTTTTACGTGTTTTGTTTTATCTCCAGCCTGTTTATTTCTCTCTTGACACCGGAAATCCAATAAGAAATATAAAAAAAAAGCGTAGGTGTAATGCTAACTTATTCTCCCTGTTTAATTCATCCCTCCAAACAAATATAATAAATACAATGGAACTCAGAAACTGTCGGCGGCTGTATATTGATCTCTACCTGGTTAAAGTGTTTGCGACATTGACCGTTCATGCTTGACAATGGTCGCATTTTCAGGAAGATAAATCTATACAGTAGAACCGATACAAGTATATACAACCTAACATTAAAATGGATGAACAGTTCTCCTCGCTGTTATTATTTTAGCAAACTGCACTCCGGGTATTATATTGATGTTTCATTCAGGTGTTAGATCTTAATTTTGTCTTTCACTTCGTGGGGTAAGGAAGGCGGAACTTCTTGTAGGAAGTTGGGTCGGTTGTGGTCTTTGCTGAAGGCAGAAATCAGTATATTGTTTTTATATTTGTGGTGCGACAATGCGAAAAGTTGTCGTTTTAAGTTCTCTGTACATGGTTCTGGTAGTTAAACATGAGGGAATGCAAAATGCGTTGTATAGGGATGGATCTAAATCTTCTGAACACGTGAATATGTTTACTATATTCTTATATATATATATATATATATATATATATATATATGTACGAACACAAATATGATCATTGTAGCATCCATCAATAGAGGAAAACTGGTGGCCACATTGATAACTTGTCGCATTCAAAACCAGGATAACGCGGGTTCGAATTACGTTACAGTCAAAAGTTGTTTTCTGTCGGGGGGTGAAATGAAAAATTAAACCAGAACACCTCGTGGCTACTGCACTGTACATTCGGCCTTTATTTTCCGATCCTGTAAGTCTCCCGAACAGTCCCTCTAATGGGATATGCCGTAAAGCTAGTGTTTATTTAGTAATATAATTGTTCCTGGACAGTGTCTCTTCCGATCTTTGTTTTAGCCACAAAAGAAACAAAAGATAAAGGTACCAAATGTGAATCTTCTTCATAACACCGGTAACTATACCAGAAAGTGTTTTGTCTTCCGGCCAGTAGTTGACTAGAAACTTCCGATTTGGAGTCGTCTTCAGCACAAACTCTGTCACAATTCTAAAAATTCGTCATCATTCCCAGAGCATGAACTGTAGTCTCCATTTTTCTGGTGACCGGGTACACTACAGGAGCTGTCTACAAACCGTCGATGGTCCCATTGCTGAGTGTGAAAATCGAACCACGGTCACCTCGTTGTTGGGCAGGTTTTTTTTTTTTAAACTACACTACCTGACTCCCGAAAGAATTAAAATCTCAGCGCTGAACACTAGCTCCGTGGCACCGGTGATGGTTTCTGGAACAATCTCAGAAGTGTAGACAATGTATTATTTCCTGATCTTTGTAGCTAAGCTTTGTCGTTACAATACAATACTATGAATTTCAGCCAAACCTTATCACAAACGAGACATTTCATAAAACAACCTCACAAATTACCAAACTAAGAGCTTTCTATATCGAATAGGACCATAGGAATTGACATTATACGTTATTGTGGGTGAACGACTGTTTAAACTGAGGACACTTCGAGCTAAATCAAACATCCTACACCACCAGCGAACTTCTGTTGCTGACGATTATCTTCTCAGAGCTAATTCAGAGCTTGATCATAGACAGAGAATTTTCCAATTGAAGGCCTATTGAACCGCAACGTCTTTTTGTGTTTGTTGTCCCTTAGCTATGTAAAGCTGTAAACATTTTCACCTTATTTTTCTTTTCATTCTTATCAATAGCTGTACAGCTGCTTGCATTTTCATGTTTTTTACCCCCTCACCTCCCCCCATCCTTTGGACATAGTCTCTACAACTAACCTGACATTAAAATCCCAATGAACACAGAGAAAACAAGAATCATGCTCCAATTAGCCTCTGGTAGATCTTTTTTCTTAATGAGTCCACTTTCACCTTAAAGGTTGAGCAACTGGAAGTCCTAAACACATTCATGTACTTTGGTAGTCACCGAAGTTTTACAATTGTCATTATCATCAACTTTACATTCGTCTTTGCATCTTTATGCATCTTGGTGCATTTTGGTGCACCTTGGTGCATCTTGGTACATCTCTATGCATCTTGGTGAATCTTGGTGCATCTCTATGCATCTTGGTGCATCTTGGTGTATCTTGGTGAATCTTGGTCCATCTTGATGTATCTCTATGCATTTTGGTGCATCTTAGTGCATCTTGGTGCATCTTGGTGCATCTTGGTGCATCTCTATGCATCTTGGTGAATCTTGGTGCATCTTGGTGTATCTCTATGCATCTTGGTGAATCTTGGTGTATCTTGGTGTATCTTGGTGTATCTTGATGCAGCTTGGTGCATCTTGGTGTATCTTGGTGCATCTTGGTGTATCTTGGTGCATCTTGGTGCATCTTGGTGTATCTTGGTGTATCTTGATGCAGCTTGGTGCATCTTGGTGTATCTTGGTGCATCTTGGTGTATCTTGGTGCATTTTGGTGTATCTTGATGCATCTTGGTGCATCTTAGTGCATCTTGGTGCATCTTGGTGTATCTCTATGCATCTTGGAGCATATTGGTGTATCTTGGCGTATCGCTATGCATCTTGGTTGGTGCATCTCTATGCATTTTGATGCCGTTACTCCTTTACTTCGGTAATCACCTCTCACAGAGCGCCACATTTCATGGTGAGATGAGCACAAGGGTATCCTAAACTAGTACTACATTAAGCAGCTTACATACCCCTGTTTGACATTGTAGTGGTGTCAGGTAACAGACAAAGATAAAGATAAGCAGATCTGATGTACTCCCTGTGGTGTGGTACTCATGTAAACTTGGACTATGTATAGACACCACACAAAGAAGTTAAATCATTTCAACGGCTTACTTTAGGAAGCTGATAAACATTAAACAGCAAGCCGAGATCCTAGCTACCGTCATTTTGAAAGATGATGACATTCTCTTTCACTTTTTTCTGATGCATACACAAACCCGCAGTGCAGGTCATATTGTCGGCATGCCAAACTACCTGATAAATATTATTATATGAAGAGATACGGAAAGTTAAACGCCGAAAAGTTGGATAAAAGAAGCGCTTTTAAACATACGCTCAAAACCTCACTAAAATACTCCAATTTGTATCTTGACACAAGCGAATTCATAGTGCAAATCTCATCTATGTGGGCCCACAATTTGTAAGACATAAAAATAGAAGCAGAAGATCAGCAATGACGAGGTAGAAAGACTCACGAAATGGATACACCTATCCACGACATTGGAAAACAAACCACTGCGCCCAGAGCTGCTATCTGTAGAAAAAGCTATGGGGGAACGTCCAGGCAGAAACTATGACCAGAGTGGGCATAACAGCCCTGAACGACATCCAACCTGCGAGAAGGAAACCTCTTACGTCAAAGCAAGATCCAGCAGGTTATGATGAATAAATCAGGACGCACGCGCATATACAAGTATCGACCATGCGATCTGCTAAATTGTGTCATGTTGTTCCTATCTCTACGTCATCAAAGAGAACAAAGAGTCAGGATCACATGACAAAAAGACTTGAATGCTGCATAGAAATGATCTGAGATGAATTGACAAAAATATAGAAAAATAATATTTAGAAAAATATAGAAAAAAACGGTATGGTTAGAGTTTTACGTAGTAAGTGGACGACACGAATTAGAACGACGTTTCGGCTCAATAGACCTTCAGCAGGAACAAACATACAGCATATACACAGATATGTATTTAAAATAAAATAAAAAAAACAATAAATAATTCTTTTAAAAATAATAATTTCGAATTAGAGTGAGAAATAAAAATAAAAATAAAATGTCTTCCCTGTAAACTGAGCTATGACAAAAAGGAAGTGTAAGGATCACCCACCATCAGCAACTATTATATCTCCAAACTGTTCTGAATTATTCCGTGTCCGTGAGCTTCACATGTGCGTACACACCAACTAATTCAACATCTGAAAGAATCGGGTGCTCTTTATAACCGTGATGAACCCATAATCATCATCAGGTGTCATACTGGTTGGTGTAAGCGATTATCTCATTCCACATCAACTCGGTCCTTCATCCATGTCATCATTTCAGTCAGCGATCTTTCGTTACACCATTTTGATAAGCTGTTCATTATTTTTATCTGTTGCTTTTCCCCTGATCTTCTTTCCATTAATTATGTCTCATCATCGGGCCTACTGGCGTAGGTGATTATGTCTCTCCACAACTTTCGATCTCGACAGTTCTTTATTATTTCTGTTGTTGACCTCCTACCAAGCTATTCTCTTCAGCTGTCTGGTATTTTCTCTCTTGGCTTCCCTCTATCTCTTCGTCCCTCAATTTTTCCAGTTGTTACAATATATTCCAGATGCACTCTTCTCATTACATGGCCAAAAATGATTATTGTCTCTTCCTAATATTGAAAATTAGCTCTCATTTTGCTTTGACCTCTTTCAGAACATTTTCATTACTCTCCTTAGCTGTCCATGGTATAATTCTTACTACTCTTATTGTATTCTTAATGTATTATTTTTGCTTGCCCTGTCAAATAAAAACGTATCGTCTCTTCCTTATGATTGTTATAATATTTATAGTTTCTCCAGCTGGTTAAAAAAAATGCTTCATCTGTAAATTTTGCTATCTATGGAATTCGTAACATTCTTCTGATAGACTCCATCTCAGCTGTTTTTATTGTTCTTTTGTGTCGTCTTACTTATCGTCAATTTTCAATTGGGAAAGGTGGCTCAATAATACATAAAACACAATATGCTGATATAGGCGTGTTACGAGATCCTGATTGCTTTAAACAATCGTCAAGGTAACAGTGAAAGGCGGAAAGTTGTGAGGTGGACAAAGAAGAAAATTGATTGATGACGTCAAAGACACGTGAAACGGGGTATAAGTTTTAAACGTTGATACGTTGCGAGCCGTTGCGTTTACATACTGACTCGTTGACTTCTTGATAATGGAACAATGGGGACAGGACCAGTGGCGTTCCGTTCCCTCAGCGCTCTCTTCCTGTGCACACGAGTGACTGTAGTCGCCCCGAATCAGCTGGTCACCGTCTGGTCTTTCTTCGCTTCTTCCACCGTAATTATGTTCAGAGCTTCCGGACACTTAGCTCCTCACCTGGTCGTATAGCTTGCACGTGTTTATCGCCTCATCATGCGTATATCGCGTTGTGTTGATCTGGCATTGATGGTGGTGGTATTTCTTACTTCGCGTTGTGTTGATCTGGCATTGGTGGTGGTGGTATTTCTTACTTCGCGTTGTGTTGATCTCTGGTATTTCTTACTTCGCGTTGTGTTGATCTGGCATTGGTGGTGGTGGTATTTCTTACTTCGCGTTGTGTTGATCTGGTATTGGTGGTGGTGGCATTTCTTACTTCGTGTTGTGTTGATCTGACATTGGTGGTAGTGATATTTCTTACTTCGCGTTGTGTTGATCTGGTATTGGTGGTGGTGGTATTTCTTACTTCGCGTTGTGTTGATCTGGTATTGGTGGTGGTGGTATTTCTTACTTCGCGTGGAGTTTATCGGCCCAATCGGCAACTAAAACAATCTGTTACACAGCCGTACATTATTAAAGTCACACAAGTCATGAATGAACACAACACTTCGCTGGATTTGTTTACAATATGCTGAGTATAACAATCGATTTACATGTTCTAGGCGGTCTGGCTACTCGCTCCATTCTATCCAGTAGGCATAACAACGTTTTGGCTCCCTATCGACCTACACTTACATGTGTCTTATCTAGCCTTTCTATAACTCCCACCTGATCTGTATCTGTGTTGGAATCTCCACCTAATCTCTTATTTACGAAAGAGTGTTTGCTCTGCTCCCAATGAACGAGCCGGCGCCTAGCAGCACGGCCTCCTCCTACACTGGCTCTATTTATCTCTAAACTGGAACTTCCCTCTACCAACCAAACTGACCTAAGCTGGAATTGGTCTTTCCCTCTCTCCAGCCCTTTAAGCATCTCGTATTCCATGCAATCACAGATCACCTACGTCATCACTCAGCCAATCAAATCAATCTTCCCATCTTAAGGCAACTTACTCTAGAGTTTCTCATCATTCACTTATTGCACAAATTTCTTACAATCTTCACTCAACACTATCACTGTCCCGGGCCACTGTCTCAACTCACGGCGGTTCTCAAATCTCACATTACCTACAATGCCCCATTCTCTTTACCCTATACCCAACTACATCTATTTCCTTACAGCCCTTCATCTCTCGGCTACACACGATGGGGGAAAGTGTTGAGGTGGATAAAGAAGAAAATTGATTGATGACGTCAAAAACACGACGGGAAAAGTGTTGAGGTGAACAAAGAAGAAAATTGATTGATGACATCAAAGACACGATGGGGAAAGTGTTGAGGTGAACAAAGAAGAAAATTGATTGATGACGCCAAAGATATGACGGTGAAAGTATTGATATGAACAAAGAAGAAAATTGATTAATGATGTCAAAGACACGACGGGGAAAGTGTTGAGGTGAACAAAGAAAAAACATTGATTGATGACGTCAAAGACATTGTTGAATAAACCCAAGAACTAGCGCACACACACACACACACACACACACAACTTGAACAGAGAAACAAAAAAATAACTCATTATTTTGGAACACCAAAGTCTTTTCCAGTGAACAAATAAATAATCAGGGGAAACAGAAGCAGAAGCAGGGAACCTATTTTCTTCAATTTTCTACTGGAATCTACCACAACTAGACTTTCATTGAGAACGTGTGATGGTTTGGCGTGATACTGACCACAGCCATCTAAATTATCGATCAGCCCCGCAGGCTGGAAGTAATCACCGAAAGTGTAGGACTTTTTCAGCTTTTGTGAGTAGGGCCGGTTGTGGGTAAAATTCATCAGCCGCCTGTAGCTCCTTAAGCTGAAGGAAACACATACTTTGGCTGACCTCGGGGTTTTCCTCTCAGCCTATAGGCCTTAGTAAACTTATAGATAGCTGTGCACTGACTGACCTCATTTTAGTCGGTATAAAATTTGGTACTGAGGACATATGCCCAGACGTCACAAGGTGTGATGTCACCTTTTCCAGTTACTTTACAACTAAAACCATTTTTTCTTCAATTCCTTATACAATCCATTTGTATTCAGTCCAAAATGCAATCCGCTTTTTTTCTTCCCCATATACAATCCATTTTCTTCAGTTCTAAACACGGTACACATTTTTTTTCCATTTCCAATAACAATCAAGTATTATTCCGTCTTAAATTTAAAACTATTACCAACATGAAGTGTGTCAGACGCGTGGCAGGAAATAGTCTGAGAAGTAAAAAAGAGAAATGAAGAGAGCTGATTAAAAAAAAAAAAGCTAGTAAAAAAAATTCCCTCATTGAGTACATGAAGAAACAACAGACAAAATGGTTTGACCCCGTGATATGACAGAAAGATCAAAACACAACACAATAATCCTTCAGTAAACGTTGCGAGAACTTCAGACACAAGTCCTGCCTTTGAAAAAGATGGATTAATTGAATATTACATAAACTAAGAAACATAAAAATTGGAAAAGCCAACAGAAGAGCATAAAAAAGACCATAAACTATATGTCCCCTCGACAATGAAAGACAAATAAGGAAAGAAAGAACAAGAAATATCAATAATTAAACCAAAGCCACCCAGTCCTCATGTCCTAGATCATACAAAGTCCCTCCATACCATCCTGGTCTCGAAAGTTGTCGCTGTTTCCTTCAAGTCTAGGCCACTTTTCTTGAGGGTTTTAATTTAATTATTTCTTTTCCTATTTATTCCTGATTCATCTTTGCTTATTGTTTTTTTTTTCCTGAGTCCATATACAGTCCACCGTTATTAATTTCCAAATGCAACCTTCTTCTTCTCTTCTTTTCTCATTCTCACTGGTACCGAAAAAGTTTCGCGGTTATATCATTTGTCGTTCTTTGCTCAAACTGTCTGGATTAGTGACTTTCCTTTGTTGTTACATGTCCCTGTCGTCGCATCTATCCACTTCTTCTGGGTCTTCCTCTTGATCTGTTTCCATGCATTCTCGAGAAGAGCGCCCTTGATGGTGATTGGTGAGGATTCATTCTGATCAGGTGGCCAAACCATTTAAGTTGTTGTTGTTCTATATATTCTTGGCAGGGTTTGGTTCCTACCATTTTTCTTATGGTTTCATTTGGTATTCTATCTCTTCTTGTATTGTTTGTTAATTTTCTCAAGCATTGCATCTCACATGTATTGATCTTTCCAAATGCAACCAACTGTTACTATATCTCAAAAATAACCTATACAATTTCAGAGGGCCATAATTTCTCCATCACAAATATAAACCGCCGTTTTTAATCCTATGTATAACCCACCTTTTCCCAGTCAACAATGTGAGCCATTTTTACTGAGTCTCAAATGTAACCCACCTTTAATTCAAACCAAATAAAAATCCACTATTTTGTAACCAATAAATGGCCCACTTTTTCCAGGTCCAAATGTAACCCACCATTTTAAAGTCTAAATATTATCCATTTTTCCAGTTCTAAATATAACCCACATTTTTCCAGTTCTAAATATAACCCACAATTTTCCAGTTTTAAAAATAACCCACATTTTTCCAGTTCTAAATATAACTCACCTTTTCAAGTTCTAAATATAACTCCCATTTTTCCAGTTCTAAATATAACCCACATTTTTCCAGTTCTAGATATAACCCACATTTTTAAAGTTCTAAATATAACCTACATTTTTCCAGTTCTAAATATAACCCACATTTTTCCAGTTCTAAATATAACTCACCTTTTCCAGTTCTAAATATAACCCACATTTTTCCAGTTCTAAATATAACCCACATTTTTACAGTTCTAAACATAACCCACATTTTTCCTGTTCGAAATGTAACCCACATTTTTCAGTTCTAAATATAACCCACATTTTTCCACTTCGAAATATAACCCACATTTTCCACTTCTAAATATAACCCACATTTTTCCAGTTATAAATATAACCCACATTTTTCCAGTTCTAAATATAACCCACATTTTTCCAGTTGTAAATATAACCCACATTTTTCCAGTTCTAAATATAACCCACATTTTTCCACTTCTAAATATAACCCACATTTTTCCAGTTCTAAATATAACCCACATTTTTACAGTTCTAAACATAACCCACATTTTTCCTGTTCGAAATGTAACCCACATTTTTCAGTTCTAAATATAACCCATATTTTTCCACTTCGAAATATAACCCACATTTTCCACTTTGAAATATAACCCACATTTTTCCAGTTATAAATATAACCCTCATTTTTCCAGTTCTAAATATAACCCACATTTTTCCAGTTCTAAATATAACCCACATTTTTCCAGTTCTAAATATAACCCACATTTTTCCACTTCTAAATATAACCCACATTTTTCCAGTTCTAAATATAACCCACATTTTTCCAGTTCTAAATATAACCCACATTTTTCCACTTCTAAATATAACCCACATTTTTCCACTTCTAACTATAACCCACATTTTTCCACTTCTCATTATGACCCACTTTCTCCAGTTAGAAGGAAGAAGAACTAGAGACTAGAGCAAGAAACTACTTTCTTAAAATTTGAAACCCACTTTGATTGTCTCAACAAGAGTCCATTTTCATTTTTATTCAGTTACAGTTAAAACCCACTTTGTGAATAGCAATAAGAACAAACTTTGTTCAGTCCTAAATTATCTGATTCTGATAGTCATAACAAGAATCCATTTTGGTTCAATTTTAATTAAAACCCTTTTTTATAAAGTAACAATAAAACCCCACTTTTATGCAGTCCTGTTTCTCTCTCTCTGGGATCAAGACTCAATCAGAGTAGGATTCCAGACTCTCTCATGAAGTCAGCTTGTCTGTTTAAGCGAATCGATTGCCCCATATAGTTTTTTCTTCCAGGGAGGTGGACCACATTGCTCTTCTCAGGTCTGTGTGCAATCATGTACAACCCAAAATGGGTCAGGGTGACCACCAATGACTTGGGGTGGACCACTTCGTGGCACGTGGCACAACATTCCACCTGCCTAGGGGGACTCCACAGACGGAACATCATAATTAGAGTCTGTTAGATCAATTCTGATTCAATACCTGTTAAAACGTTGCACTGTGCTCTGCGCCAGTGGCCCAGTGCATCCGATTTCAGCCAGCATTTTATTCAGGTTTGCTTTCCTTAGCCTTTGATATTCCCTAATCTTCCTGCAAGGCAGCAGATTGTCTTTTCTGTAGGGGAATTCTGCCCTTAGATGGTCGGCCTTCCCAGGTTAACGAGCACCATCTGCCCAAGTTTGATGTATGAAGTTCTATTTAAAACCCACTTTTACAGTCATAATAAGAACCTACTTTTAATTAGGTAAAAAAATTAACATATTTTGATAGTCACAACAAAAACTCACTTTCTGTTCAATTCAAATTAAAGCTTGTTTTGCTCAAAGACAAATTCGGATACAGAAAATCTCATAAACTTCTGTAAGTCGAGCCTTAAATTGAGTTTTGCTCGACGGAGGTGAGATGCCTATCACATTAAAACGTCTCCTAATGATGATTGATAACCCGGGCGTAATTGTTTAATTGCATAATGCGTAATTTGGGTGCTCGCATCGTCCAGTTTACCTATGCAGGTAGAACAAGATTGCATTTCCCTGCGGCAATAATCGAAAAAGCTTCAACATTCTAATGCAGTGGTTTTCAAATTGTCACGCCGCCAGATACATTTGTTTAGGTGATTTAGGCATAAAAATGCATCAAGATGCATTTGTGTGCATACATATATATATATAGAAGCAACGATAGCTCAGTGGTTAGTGAACTGGACTACAAAGGACAAGGGGTAGGGTTCGATTCCAACCGACGGCTTCCGGGTTCACCCAGCCTTAAATTGGTGCCGGATTTTTTTCTAGGAAAGTAAAGCAGCACGGGCGTAATACCGACCACATTACCCCAAAAATCATGTGCTGAAGGTCTGTAACATTTATGGTCACTAACACCATATTCCCGATCTCTCTTTCCTTTTATTTTGCCAGTTGTAACCAAGTATTCCAACTTTCCTCTTCTCATGATGTGCCCGAAAAATGTTGATTGCTTCTTTCTGATGTTTTTTAAGAGCTCCCTTTTTGTGTTGGCCTCTTTGAAAACTTCCTCATTGGTCTTTTTAGCTGTCCAGGGAACTTTCAACATTCTTCTGAGAAATCCCATCTCTGTGACCTCTAACCGTCTTTTCATTTGTTTGTCTACTGTCCATGAATCGTTTCCATAGGTCAGAATTTGCTCTATATAGCACCAATGAACTCTCTTTCTCATTTTTATTGACATAGATTTGTTGCATAAGATATTTTTCGTTTTCTGAAATGCTATTTTGGGCCTGAGCTATTCTGCTTTTTATTTCCGTGGTGCATCTCCCATTCTGATTTTATTATTGTGCCCAAGTATTTGAACCGTTGCACTTGTTTCAGATTTGTTTCGTTTATTTTTATGCTGCATGATGGTGGTGATTGTTTCTTCGATATAACCGTTACTTCTGTTTTCTTACTATTCAGACTGAGAAATTTCTTGTTGCTTTCTTTTACTATTATGTCTATCATTTCTTGTAGTTCATTCTCTGTCTCTGCTATTAAGACTGTGTCATCCGCATATCGTAAATTATTTATGTTGTGACCGTTGACTTCAATTCCTTTTTTGTCTACTATTGATCTCATAATATATTCGCTGTAAAGTGAAAACAAATCCGGTGACAGAACACAGCCTTGTCTGACTCCTTGCTTTACATATCGGAATTCTCCTGTTTGGTTGTTAATTCGTATAGCTGCTGTCTGTTGCCAGTACATGTTTTTTTTATGATTCGCAGATATATATATATACAACTCTTTAGTAATAATTTAACTCCGTTGTTGGCTTTCTACAGAGCATTTCTCTTAAATTCTTTGGCATTTCTTTCTCTATATTCCCTTGTCTCTTCTTCCATCACATTTTTCCTGTTGCCATAATGTATTGGAGCTATTCTTTTCTCATTCTCTCTCTCTCTCTCTTTCTTTTCTCTCTCTCTTTCTTTTCTCTCTCTCTCTCTCTCTTCACTGCCCCGTATACCTATTCGGGAACCGAGGGAGACACAACGTTTCGGTTCTCGCCCTTCTAAAAATAGATGCAATCATTGCCAGTTGATGTTGTTGAAGCGTTTCTATTTGTTGTGATCGGTTCATATTTCTCTTGATTTGCTTCTTGTTCTTCTCACTCATCCTCTTTTCAACATATGCTTCGCATGATAAAGAATCGCATGACACTTTTCTCATGACATGGCCAAGAATTATAATTATTTCCAACCGGTGCGGGAATATTGTGTACACATTCTGGAATCCTAATTTTCCTCCTAATTAAGTGAAGACTAAAATGAACAGAGAAATCTGCACACAACAGAAAGGGTATTACGAGTCTATAGTGATATGTGAGCATGATATTTTAGGATTACAGGAGTATTGGCTCGGAGATATAGAGTTAATGCCACAAAAATATGGTTTTCTTTTTCTTAAGCATATAACATTTCAGAAAGAATGCCAGTAAAAATGTCAGAAAGAATGCCAGAAAAATTCCAGTAAAAATGCCAGAAAGAATTTCAGAAAGAATGTCAGAAATAATGCCAAAAAATGCCACTAAAATGTCAGAAAAAGTGTCAGAAATAATGCTAGAAAGAATGCCAGTAAAAATGTCAGAAAAAATGCCAGAAAAATTCCAGTAAAAATGTCAGAAAGAATTTCAGAAAGAATGTCAGAAATAATGCAAGAAAGATGCCAGAAAGAATGTTAGAAATAATGCAAGAAAAATGCCAATAAAAATGCCAGTAAAAATGCCATGAAGAATTTCAGAAAGAATGTCAGAAATAATGCAAGAAAAATGCCAGAAAGAATGTTAGAAATAATGCAAGAAAAATGCCAATAAAAATGCCAGTAAAAATGCCAGAAAGAATTTCAGAAAGAATGTCAGAAAAATGCCAGTAAAAATGCCAGAAAGAATGTTAGAAATAATGCAAGAAAAATGCCAATAAAAATGCCAGTAAAAATGCCAGAAAAAATTTCAGAAAGAATGTCTGAAAAATGCCAGTAAATATGCCAGAAAGAATGTCAGAAAAATGCCAGTAAAAATGCCAGAAAGAATGTCAGAAATAATGCAAGAAAAATGCCAATAAAAATGCCAGAAAGAATGTCAGAAATAATGTTAGAAAGAATGCCACTAAAAATGCCAGTAAAAATGCCAGAAAGATTGCTAGAAAGAATGCCAGTAAAAATGCCAGAAAGAATGTCAGAAATAATGCAAGAAAAATGCCAATAAAAATGCCAGTAAAAATGCCAGAAAGAATGTAAGAAAGAATGCGAGAAAGAATAACATAACATTTTAGAATAACCAGCATTACTGATTCTCTCTGTTATTACCTCCCTTATCTCACTCAAACAGCCAGCTAATATGTATAAATGTTTGAAGTTGCTGTAAAGCTAGCAAAAAAAAAAAAAATGAAAAAATTAGTAGAATTATTATGTTAGAGATTGTCCGATTTACTCAGCTGGATTGACTGGAATTTGATAGGCTCGAACTGAACTTCGACCTTCTTTATCATTGAGCGAACGCGCTAATTGTTGCTGTATTGACATTAGTTGTGAGCATAAGAGCGTAATTGCTATCAATAATTTCAATTAGAACAAGTCACTTTCATGGCTCTGTTTTGTGTTAGAATCACCATCTTTGTACGAGGACAATATCCATTAGTAGCCGCCATCTTTCCTGATAACACAGAAATAAATTCTACTCGGCGTACAAACTCAGTAGGACTGATGAGAACCACCAGCATAATTTGAGAAATAACTTATATTTTGAGTTTTTATGAAAGATGGTGAGAATTGTACTTTCATATTCTTTAACATTTTGCCCTGACAATGGCATACAAACATGGACTCTTTCTAACTTTGAGGTAGAAAATTCCAACATCAACGAGCTACTCTTCGCAAATGACCGATGCTTACTATATGAGGATGAAAACCTGCTACAACAGCATTTAACATCTCTAGATAAAGGCTGCACAAACTACAGTATGAAAATTAACACAGCATAAACAGAGGCTATGAGAATAAGCAAATTAAGACACCCATTAAACATTAAGATCAAAGATAAAGAAATAAAACAAGTAGAGGAATTCAAGTATTTAGGCACAATGTTCACAGAAGATGGAAAACTAGATAGCGAAATTGACATGAGGATACAAAAAGCAAATGCTGTCACATACCAGCTTTCACCACTGTTAAGACATCCAAACACTTCTATGCCAGCTAAACAACAAATGATAAATAGCATCTTCATACCAACTTTGTGCTATGGAAGTCAAACATGGACCCTTTATAAATCACATATAAGAAAGATCAATACATGTGAGATGCGATGCTTGAGAAAAGTAACAAACAACACAAGAAGAGATAGAATACCAAATGAAACCATAAGAAAAATGGTAGGAACAAAACCCTGCCAAAAATATTTAGAACAACAACAACTTAAATGGTTTGGCCACCTGGTCAGAATGAATCCTCACCAATCACCATCAAGGGCGTTCTTCTCGAGAATGCATGGATAAAGACCAAGAGGAAGACCCAGAAGAAGATGGATAGATGCAGTGACAGAGACATGTAACAACAAAGGAAAATCACTAATTCAGACAGTTCGAGCAGAGCAAGAACGACAAATGATATAACCGCGAAACTTTTTCACTATTATATATCAAACACTCTCTCAGTGAGATAGAAAAACAAGTATGGCATACAGTCAACTTCAACTCATTTGCTTTTAACTTTTCAACTGCATTGAGTTCTTTATTTAAAAAAAAAAATTTTATACCTCTGACGAAGTCCCTAAAAACTAGGAGCTGAATTTTGCGTGTTAGTCGTTTTTCCCTGGCAGCCGTGTGCACAGGGGTCCCTCGCCGTACAGGTAGACAACTCCGTCTTCTGAGGTACTCATTTTTTTTACCATCCATTTGTAATTAGCTTTTCAAGCCGGCGTTCGTTGCTGAGACCAGGGGTGGTTGCCGCAGAGGAAAATCACAAATAGAAATCCCAATTGGTGCAACCGGAATATGAACCCACAACCTCTCTGTCTCGAGGCCGGCGTCTTGCCTTGAGACCAACCAGTTCCCTAGTTCTTTCATGTGACTTGAGCTACTTGAACACGAAACCTATTTTTGTAATTGTACGAATTCGGGTCTGGGTGGTTGAGCGATAAAACGTAGGCTGCTGGACAAGGAGGTCCGGTGTTCGAATCCCACGAAAGTAAAGGGGGAAAAAAAACAGGAGCGGATGAGATTTTGACATGAAATGTGTGATTCCTTCTTGGCTTTCCCCTACCCGGTCTCTGGGGGTAGAGATATCCCACGTCTAGCCCTCTCTGATAATGATAAAAAATAAGAGATCCCGTTTTCATTCTGCAAAGGACAATTCACTGGCAGTTGGAAGTCGAAAAGTTTAGACTCAAAATCGTCTCTGCCCTAGCAAAACTGATAGGACATAATGTGCTCAAAACATCGAAACTCTCGAAGATACAAAAAGAGAGTACCTCTGAAGTAGGAGAAATAAATGTATGTATAATGAGGAGGGACACGTGTGCCATGTAGTAAAAAAATTAATGAGCCCCCGTTACGCCAAGTGGCGTATTGGGAATATGGTGTTAGTGACCATAAATTTTACAGACCTTCAGAAAATGATTTTTGGGGTAATGTGGTCGGTATTACTCCCGTGCCGCTTTACTTTCCTAGAAAAATATCCGGTACACATTTAAGGCTGGGTGAATCCGGAAGCCGTAGGTTGGGGTCGAACCCTACGCCTTGTCCTTTGTAGTCCAGTTCACGAACCACTGAGCTATCGCGGCTCCCACCTGTGCCATGTGGGAGTGAAAAAATTGAAAAAAAGTTATATTCACACAAGATTCAGTTCTTCGGGACTTAGCTAGAGATACAAAGCTGGCTTACGCAAACAGCAGCAAACAAACAAACAACAACCAACAAAGAAACAAACAACAACCAACAAACAAACAAACAACAACAAACAAACAACAACAAAAACAAACAACAACAACAAACAAACAACAACCAACAAACAAACAACAACAAAACATATTTCGATTTCGACAGGATTACAGTGTTCTCACTCTCTGGTACACGACTCCCGAATGTCTGCTCAGACAACGTAAAGGCATGATAGCTTACGCAAACAGCAGCAAACAAACAAACAACAACCAACAAAGAAACAAACAACTACCAACAAATAAACAAACAACAACCAACAAACAAACAACAACCAACAAACAAACAACAACAAAACATATTTCGATTTCGACAGGATTACAGTGTTCTCACTCTCTGGTACACGACTCCCGAATATCTGCTCAGACAACGCGAAGTCACTCTGGCTTATGCAAACAGCAACAAACAAACAAACAACAACAACCAACAAACAAACAACAAACAAACAACAACAAAACATATTTCGATTTCGACAGGATTACAGTGTTCTCACTCTCTGGTACACGACTCCCGAATATCTGCTCAGACAACGCGAAGTCACTCTGGCTTATGCAAACACCAACCAACAAACAAACAACAACAAAACATATTTCGATTTCGACAGGATTATGTTCTCACTCTCTGGTACACGACTCCAAAATGTCTGCTCAGACACGCTGGCTTGGACACTTACACAGTATGCAATATAGATACATATCAAAAGATATACTTTATGGACAACTAGCAAAGGGCGAAAGAACTAGGGGAATCCCAAAACTCTGATTTATAGAAGTGTAAATGTGACATGAAGACTCTGAAAAAATAACCCTGTAGCCTGAGAAGAGATAGCTGCAGACCGCAATCTTTGGAAACACACCTTAAAGCTTCAATTAAAGCAAGAAGCGGATATATTCATAGAAAAAGAAGAATACACGACGAAAGAAAAGAAGAAATTTATATTTCCTAGGTGAGCTGCAAAATCAATAATCAACTATGACTGACGGAGCTTCCTATTACAACTATGACTGACGAGCCTACTACTACAACTGTGACTGATGAGCCTACTACTACAACTATGACTGACGGAGCCTACTACTACAACTATGACTGACGGAGGCTACTACTACAACTATGACTGACGAAGGCTACTACTACAACTATGACTGACGAAGGCTACTACTACAACTATGACTGACGGAGCCTACTACTACAACTATGACTGACGAAGGCTACTACTACAACTATGACTGACGGAGCCTACTACTACAACTATGACTGACGAAGGCTACTACTACAACTATGACTGACGAAGGCTACTACTACAACTATGACTGACGAAGGCTACTACTACAACTATGACTGACGAAGGCTACTACTACAACTATGACTGACGAAGGCTACTACTACAACTATGACTGACGAAGGCTACTACTACAACTATGACTGACGGAGCCTACTACTACAACTATGACTGACGAAGGCTACTACTACAACTATGACTGACGAAGCCTACTACTACAACTATGACTGACGAAGGCTACTACTACAACTATGACTGACGAAGGCTACTACTACAACTATGACTGACGGAGCCTACTACTACAACTATGACTGACGAAGGCTACTACTACAACTATGACTGACGGAGCCTACTACTACAACTATGACTGACGGAGCCTACTACTACAACTATGACTGACGGAGCCTACTACTACAACTATGACTGACGGAGCCTACTACTACAACTATGACTGACGGAGCCTACTACTACAACTATGACTGACGAAGGCTACTACTACAACTATGACTGACGAAGGCTACTACTACAACTAAACTATGACTGACGGAGCCTACTACTACAACTATGACTGACGGAGCCTTCTACTTCAACTATGACTGACGGAGCCTACTACTACAACTATGACTGACGGAGCCTACTACTACAACTATGACTGACGGAGCCTTCTACTACAACTATGACTGACGGAGACTTCTACTAAAACTATGACTGACGTAGCCTACTACTACAACTATGACTGACGGAGCCTACTACTACAACTATGACTGACGGAGCTTCCTACTACAACTATGACTGACGAGCCTACTATTACAACTATGACTGACGGAGCCTACTACTACAACTATGACTGACGGAGCCTACTACTACAACTATGACTGACGGAGGCTACTACTACAACTATGACTGACGAAGGCTACTACTACAACTATAACTGACGGAGCCTACTACTACAACTATAACTGACGGAGCCTAATACCACAACTATAACTGACGGAGCCTACTACTACAACTATAACTGACGGAGCCTACTACTACAACTATGACTGACGGAGCCTACTACTACAACTATGACTGACGGAGCCTACTACTACAACTATAACTGACGGAGCTTCCTACTACAACTATGACTGACGGAGCCTACTACTACAACTATGACTGACGGAGCCTACTACTACAACTATGACTGACGGAGCCTACTACTACAACTATAACTGACGGAGCTTCCTACTACAACTATGACTGACGGAGCCTACTACTACAACTATGACTGACGGAGCCTACTACTACAACTATGACTGACGGAGCCTACTACTACAACTATGACTGACGGACACTACTACTACAACTATAACTGACGGAGCCTACTACTACAACTATAACTGACGGAGCCAACTACTACTAATCATGTACTCAATATCAAGATCCACATAAAAAACCTAATGGCCAAAATTGCTGTTAAAACCTGATGTCATCTGTGAGACCAACTACAACCGCCCCCAGAAGTCAATGTTCTAATGCATGTTCTTCAGTCTTGATACAACTTATAGAAATCAACCTCAATTATCATCTCCAACGCAAGAAAGACAAAGTCTAATTGAAAACTCGCATAAGAATTTTTAAATACTTTAATTGTTCTACAGGATTGCCCCCAGTACACAGACCTGAGAAGGACAACGTGGTCCACACCCACCTCCCTGGAAGAGAAACTATATGGGGCAATCGAATCACTTAAACAGACAGGTGACTTCATGAGAGAGTCTGGAATCCTACTCTGATTGAGACTTGATCGCAGAGAGAGAGCGAGAGAGAGAGAGAGAGAAAAATACTTTAACTCATTTTGTGTTGCATTTTATGGGAAGTGCTATGATTACAACACTCAGAAAAAAACCCACAAATAATCAACAACAGAAAAAACACAGAGAATAATAGATGGTCCGAAGCAGAATCAAACCCGTACTCCTCGGCACAACGACTTGCCACGAGAACTAAACGCTAGACCACACGGGCAACTAAGTTATCTAAAAAAAAAAAAAAAAGCTGTCATTGGCGATGTCTTTCATGCATGTGTGCTCATGTGTTTCTCTCCAGTAGATTCTCTACGAATGGCATTAGGCCGGTTCATGCTGGTCTCAGATTTGTTTTGAAACCTTCCACCTTGATCATCATCATCATCATGTGCCATAACGGTTGGCATAGGAGATCATGTCCTTCTACGGTCCTCTATCTACCCTACCGTGCATCGTATATATTCTACTGTTGACTGTTTTCCATGCCGTGACACCAAGCTATCTATTATTTTCGCTCTTTGTCGTCTGCGATATCTAATTCTCTGTATTTTGCCAGTTGCAATCAAATATTCCAACTTCCCTTTTCTCATAATGTGTCTGAAAAATGTTGATTGTTTCTTTCTGATGTTTCTCATGAGCTCCCTTTTTGTGTTGGCCTCTTTGAGAAAATCTCCATTGGTCTTTCTAGCTGCCCAGGGAACTTTCAACATTCTTCTGAGAAATCCCATCTGTGTGGCCTCTAATCGTTTTTTTCATTTGTTTGTCTACTGTCCATGATTCACTTCCATATGTCAGAATTGGTTCTATATAGCACCGATGAACTCTTTTTCTCATTTTTATTGACATAGATTTGTTGCATAAGATATTTTTCATTTTCTGAAATGCTAATTTGGCCAGAGCTATTCTGCTTTTTATTTCTGTGGTGAATCTTCCATCTCATGTTATTTAACATCTTTAACAATATTAGTAAAATGCCTTTCTATAAGGGGAAAAAATAACCTCCTGTTGGAATTGAAGGCTCTGCTCATTGATATGGAGAAAGTGTCAAGTTTAAAGGCGTTCGTGGTTCGCTTTCATTTAAGTAAAATTAAAGATGTTAACAGTCCTGGCATAAAATTAGACTTCTACTATTAGTTGTGTTCTACTAAATTTATCCTTCTGAAATAGCAGTAACAGGAAACTCTTTATACAGAACTTCGCAATAGGAGGAGTCTGATCATCAGAAGTAATCGAGCAAGTGTTTCGGCCCTTTAGCTTCTGGACACTGTAGGAGAGGTGGCCTCTGAGCCATGACTCCCAGGCGTCGACCTCCTCCTGCACTGAACTTGAAGTAAAAGTAAAAGTAAAGAGCCCCCGTCAGGCCAAGTGGTGTATAGGGAATATGGTGTTAGTGACCATATATTTTACAGACCTTCAACACATGATTTTTGGGGTAATGTGGTCGGTATTACGCTCGTGCCGCTTTACTTTCCCAGAAAAAAATCCGGTACCCATTAAAGGCTGGGTGAACACGGAGGCCGTCGGTTGGGATCCAACCCCACCTCTTGTCCTTTGTAGTCCAGTTCACTAACCACTGAGCTTGAAGGCTCACACTATATTCAGGATGTAATAACGATTCTAAGCAACACTTCTGATCGAATCTACCATCAGCATCAAGTATGTCATGTTGATGTCTCTGCTAGAGAATCTACAAATGAACTGCTTTATAGGGGCCTCTTTTAAGGAAACTATCATCATCAAGTACCGGGCCTACTGGCGTAGGTGATCATGTATCTCCACAATTTTCGATCTCGGCAGCTATTTATCATTTCTGTTGTTGACCTAAGCCAAGCCATTCTCTTAAGCTGTATGTTATTTTTTCTCTTTGCTTCCCTCTATCTCTTCGTCTCTCAATTTTTCCAGTTGTTACAATATATTCAAGTTGTTCTCTTCTCATTACATGGCCAAAAAATGATGATTGTCTCTTCCTAACATTGGAAATTAGCTCTCTTTTTGCTTTGACCTCTCTCAGAACCTCTTCATTACGCTTCTTATCTGTCCATGGTATTCTCAACATTCTTCTGTAAAACCACATTTCTACAGACCTAGTGATTTTCTTGTCTGTTGTCCTATTGTCCATGACTTGCATCTGTATGTTAAGACTGGCTCTACGTAACATTTAAGAACTGTTTTTTCTTGTTTATATTGTCAAAAATGGATTGCATAGTATTCTCCTCCTTTTTTGGAAAGCTGCTTTTGCCTGAGTCATTCTACATCTCACCTCTTTATACATCTTCCGTCTGAGGTTAACACTGTTCCCAAATATTTAAATTCATTTACCCGTTTTAATATTGTCCCACTTGTTTTTATTTTGCACTGAGGTGATGTCGTTTTCTTTGTTGTTACCATTACCTCTGTCTTTTTGCTATTATATCTACCATACCCGGTCATATATCTCTGTTTTAGCAGTAATCGAGTATATTAGTACATAGGTAACATTTTATTGATATACATATAACATTTTGAAAGAACAAAATGAATCAAGTGTTATACGAGTAATACAGTCAAAAGAAGTTGCGCAAATGATATTTGGCAAACGATGAAGCTAGAGAAAGCATGTACTCAGAGATTCAGTACTCAGAAGAGAATCAGTACGCAGAAGAGTTTCAGCACTCACAAGAGATTCAGCACTCACAAGAGATTCAGTACTCAGAAGAGATTCAGTACTCATAAGAGATTCAGCACTCACAAGTGATTCAGTACTCAGAAAGGATTAAGTACTCAGAAGAGTGTCAGTACTCATAAGAGATTCAGCACTCACAAGTGATTCAGTACTCAGAAAGGATTAAGTACTCAGAAGAGTGTCAGTACTCAGAAGAGAGTCGGTACTCAGATGAGATTCAGTACTCAGAAGAGAGTCGGTACTCAGAAGAGATTCAGGACTCAGAATAGACTCTGAAACAATCACAAACATTGTTGTTAAAAGGCTCCTCAAAAGCAAGACAAAAGTCAGTTTGAACAAGGACACACTAGAGTATAACAGTTTACACAAAGATGAAAAGTGTTGGCCAGAATTAGACACTGTGTTACAGATGGCCCCGAACTGTGAAAAATTGAAGAACTTTGTTGGCATCATTTCAAGATGCTACTAAATGTATCAACTACATAATACACGGGGAGCCGCGATAGCTCAAGGATTAGTGAACTGGACTACAAAGGACAAGAGGTAGGGTTCGGTCTCAACCGACGGCTTCCGGTTCACCCATCCTTTAATGGGTACCGGATTTTTTTCTGGGAAAGTAAAGCGGCACGTGCGTAATACCGACCACATTACCCCAAAAATCATGTGCTGAAGGTTTGTAAAATATATGGTCACTAACACCATATTCCCTATACGCCACTTGGCGTGACGGGGGAACTTTACATTTTTAATTTACATATTACATGATATGTCTGTGACGAGGAAAAGGGAGCCCTTTTTAACTGACATTCACTTATGTGTCCTTAAACCGATCAGACAGACCGGTTGTTAGATATTACCTGAGACTTCCTGTGATACTTCATGTGTTGCTAGTTAGTATCAACTACTCAAACTATTCAGACCTCCTTTGGGAGCTTAGACCTGGTACAACGTTTCTCCAATCATTTATATTCATGAACCTTTTCTCTTTCACTTTTCATTTAAAGCCAATGGCTCAATGGTATTTATAGCTTTCATTTCCCATATATACCTCTGTCCTCTTTCCTGTGGATCTCATAACAAAACATGTTATGTTATGTCTGCATCACATTTCTCTCAGTGTGTGTTCAACCCAACTCTATTTTATATATTTTTTTAATCGGTTGCTCAATTGGCTATTGGCCTGCACTTTTCCAAATAACTTCATCTCGTAACTTTATCATCTGATGTTCGCAGTACTTATAAGGCAACTTGTTACATGTCTGCGTCCTTTGACTTATTGTCCAAAGAAAATAAAACATTTCGAAACAGACATTCCCATGTGTCTCCTCAAACGGATCCAACAGAAGCGGTGGGTTGTTGAATATCACGGGCCCGCAGGGACACAGGTTAGGAACCCCTGATTTAATGTGTGATTAGCGACCTCTTTTGGATGCTTTGGACTGCACAATGTAATGAGTGATTGAGAGACAATCAGTGATTGATGGTACGGACAAGAGAGGAGGCGTACTGTTAGAATTAGATACAAGAGAATAGTGCCATATTCTCAAACATGCCGATCATGGCAGCCAATGGAAAACAAGCTACAGTACAAATACGTCGGAAGTTCCAGACACGCCCTGTTTGCAATAAGATGAGGAAAAAAAAAATAGAAAACATAGGATTGATTGTTAGCCCATCAAGCTGATTGATTGTTAATTTTTCCCTTTATTCATGATGTCGGAATGTTTGACTGTCATGTGTCATTTATGTCCTTTTTTATTGTTATGTTAACTAATGTTTATTTATACGCAACGCACGATCATTAAGATGGACATTTGTCAGTTAACATCGGTTTGTTAATTGTTTAATTGTCTGTTGGCATTTACTTGTTAACAGTAGCGATGTTTGTGTAAAGGTTGTTTCGCAAGTTCCAACAAATTAAGACTCTCACTCGCCCTTGCAATCTAAATTTGTTTAGCGTTATAAATGTGATTACGATCATTTTGCACTTTCTTTAACAAATTATAGGAGTATGTTAAGTCACACGTCACCTAGCACAGATCTCTTTGACGTGGAGTTACGTTCCATGGGACAGAGTGGATACAGAACAAGGGAGACAAGTTAAAAAGGCAAGCAAAATGGACTCTCTACCACAAGAAACTATAACATATCCACACTATCCTAGATTTTCACAGACTATCAACGAGCCTAATAGTCATTAAAAAATTTAACATAAAGTCTTGTTTAGCAGCTAAACCTGTAAATATACGAGACAAACTACAATGTTTCGGCAACAGCCTTCATCAGGTACAAAACAGCAAATACTAATACAAAAACAAACACAAAAATTTAGTACTTATCTCAAAATGGCAATTTGAGGCGGTAGACTCGTGAAGTCAAAAATGTCATACTGGCACACGTGGACTAAACTAATAAATAGATGAGATGAAACAAGTGGTCTTCGTCAGCTTTGATGGTCGTACAACAATAGTCGCTTGAAATCACTTTATTTGTTCAATTAGTCTGACTCTCTCACCCACTGCTACCTATATGTCGGTAAGTGAGTGATGTAAGAGTGATACGGCCAAAACGTATTTTAGACATTTACATGTAGCGTTACATATATTTCGTATAACAAGAATTTATCACTTATATACAAGTGACAGTGGATGGAACCATCATGTACATCACTTTGTTTTATTATAAATCTCGGTATGTTCAATTTAGCTGATAATTGTGTCACAAATACTTTTGACCCTATTCAGCCACATTTATGATATTACAGCTTTATGAGAAATTGAGCATTCTTCAGCAAAAAAAAAAAAGAAAAAAAAAAGATAATAATATACGCACTATGCTTTCAGTATAATTTGTTTGCAATAAATACTAATAATTAGATTTTAAATTCTTTCACAACCTGAGTTTTGCACTAGCGCTTTCTGTAGTCTGTCTCCGGGCAGCCAAGCTGTTAACGCTCTAGAATAGTTTTCTTGAACTAATTCAACATAATAAAGACGTCAGTTAAACCGATCCATCAGAGATTACGAGCGATTTATTGTTGATAAATACCTTTAATATTTACTTACTAAAATTGCTTTTATTATCTATATTCTTGGCTGTGGTAGAAAGTGTAACTCTCAAACGCCTGGAGATACAGCTGTCAATCACTCTCACATGTTGTCTCCCATTTCTGATGTGCTGCTGCCATTATCTGATCGATTTTTGTGCAAATCTGCTCCCTAAATGACGAATGTAGTAATTATGACACGAATAATGGAAATAATAGCAAGCAATATAATTGTCAGAGTTGATAGTGTGACGTCAGAGATATATAGTCAAGGACATCGCTGATTGCTAACTTTCACTTGTCGCTAGACGTCAGAAAACGTAAAGGACAGGTTTTATCAAGTTGTTTGCCCCCATTTTATAAGTCACTAGCCCGGAAGTCATAAGTCTTCATTCTTCATTATTTATATTACCAAATGTTTATTATTGCCAAATAATAAGTTTAAAAAGTTGACTTCCTTTCAATATGGCGGATTGGCGACAGAAACCTTTCAGGCTCAGTCTCAAAAATGTTCCTTGTAGTTTCTTCATATTCCAAGTCCAGCTTGCTGCTGGAGCTACTGAAATTGGTGCTCTGTGCACACCTTGACAGTTCAGCTGCCTTCACTTTCGGTGCCGCTTGGCCGTATGTATTTTGACGTATACTGTAACTGCTGTGTTGGGGACTGCAGCTGCCTTTCTTTGTTTGGATCCTACAATGGGATGTTTTAATGCTGATGATTCCACTGGCACGGGCTGTTGAACAATGATAGATTTTAATTCTGATGATTCCACTGGCACGGGCTGTTGAACAATGATATATTTTAATTCTTTTGCAGTGATACCGGGGCCTTCGATTAACCATAACCATAATCATAAGTAAAAAAAAGTAAGGGTTCCCCTCCATATCTTGAGATGTATCTGAAGTATAGTGTTAGCGCCCAGATTATTTTCAAGGGTAAACTGCTCATTTTATGGTCGATATCACGCCAGGTCGCACTATTCTCCCATTAAAAAAAAAAAATTCTTGTACCCATTTACGGAGTAATAAGAGTGTGGGCGAATCAATAACTTGTCGAGCTCCATACAAGGAGATCGTGGGTTCGAATCCTTATAGGATCGAAAGTCTTTTACATCTGAGGTGAAATCAACTCTGAACACCTCGCAGCGACTGCATTGTATAAACAACCACTATTCTCCGGTCATTGACACCCATAGTGAATACTTGACCGCTTATGGGTACCACCCATAGTGAATACCTGACCGCTTAGGGGTACCACCCATATTGAATACCTGACCACTTAGGGGTACCACCCATAGTGAATACCTGACCGCTTAGGGGTACCACCCATAGTGAATACCTGACCGCTTAGGGGTACCATCCATAGTGAATACCTGACCGCTTAGGGGTACCACCCATAGTGAATACCTGACCGCTTAGGGGTACCACCCATATTGAATACCTGACCGCTTAGGGGTACCACCCAAAGGTTGTAACGTTTTCAGCATTGCAAGCAAGGCCGGTTATGAGTAAAATGACGTCTATGATGTCTCTAGATTTTTGTTTTCTTGTTGTTTGGCTATCTCTTTTCATAATTGAAACCTCTTTCTTTAGCGTATCTGGTGTTGTTAGAAAAGAAATGTTTTGGTCTTTGCATAAGTATTTTACTCATCTATCCATCTTTTCCTTGGTATCCATCTTTCCTCCTGTTTTTACGTTCTCATATAGATTGCTCTTGGTGACATTTAGTCAGGTTTCATTTTTACTTATTGTCCATACAATTTCATGTGTAGTTCGTATATATATATATATATATATATATATATATATATATATATATATATATACCAGGCACGGTTTAATTCCGATTTCTTCTCTGATTTAAACATTTGATCAGTGTATGGGGTGTATACTGATATTACAACAAAAAACAAATTCCAACAAATAGAATTGTTAAACTAAGTAGAGACGTGAGTTAGTGACTGTTCTCAGCTTGGAATGCAATCAACTTTGGCTTAACTTGGCTCATTTTCAGTCACTAACTACATGTTATTTGTGCCAAGCTTACTCGTGGTTTTATTACCAAGTTTCACAAACATGAATTGTCACGTCCTGAGCCACAGACGTCATGTATATATATATATATATATATAGCTGCTTCCTTCAGTCAGGAAAATACAGTGCAATCTGTTTCCTTTTGTCAGGTTTGCTTTTATGTCAGGGTACATGGGAGTAAAATCCTAGCTGGCCGAGAGTTGTATGCGATTGATACTAATCTGAAGGATTAGGCCTCGATTTTCAGATTTCTTTTTTTCTCCGGTAGTTTACCCAGCCCTTATAGGATGGGTACCACGGCATTCGAGATTTTTGGGGAAGAAAGAACGGCGAGGTATGATACCGACCACATCACCAAAAACTTAAACTTGAGTCATTAAAAAATGTCACTAACATTATATTCCATGCGACTATAAAGGCTTTACTGTTTCTTCATAACAGATAAGAAATAGCGAACAAGGATGTTTATTGCTGACTCTTTTTGTCTCTCAGTAAAATTATAACTCTTTCAGGACGGAGAATGCATGCAACGGAAGAGTTTTCAGTGACCATATTTTTCATAGTCTTCAATATCGATGTTCATGTTTATATTTATGTAATAGATAACATACTATATTTGTATTTTTATAAAATTTAACAAGGATTTAGATTTCACCAATACCAAGATGACATGTAAAAAGAATATGGTTTGACGGTTTACGCTTCAAATTGAGAGTGACGCACTGTGCGGCTAAACGTATGTGAGCGAAATCAACATGACGTACAGTGGGTCGAAAAGTACGGACAGAGTTAAGAATGTTTTTAAATCTCTTGTGATCACTGCCGCCTCTGCTTCAGCTTTTCTGGGGTGAATCTCAGCAACATGTTCTCTATGAACCAAAGTCAAAGAAGACAGTAGTGCATACGTCATGACCACGAGTAGTATGGCGATGGAGGTGATGGCTGTGACCAGGGCATTCATCTGGTTAGTTACATGACTACAACCATGCTTGCAAACTGAGTGATTCGATGGGCATGATAAAAAGAGGTGGAGGCGGATTCCGTATGCAGGCATTGGGTTGAATCATTGTAGAAGTCAAAAATACGTAGGGTCACCTTTGTCTACGTCCCTGGATATACGGGAGTACGGTTAAATGAAAGAGCGGACGGGTTGGTCAACCAATGGATCGGGCGAACATCACCAATGACCTCCTAAATGTGGGAAGGACACATGATTTCGACAACCATGAGTCCACGTCACTCATTCGGATTAAAGAGATGGGAGTTAAGGTGGGCACAGACAGAAATAAGAAACTTAGTGGCCGTGTAAGAAGACTAATCAACCAACACAGAACTGGAGTCGTCAGTCACTGGACACTGTGGGACTTGCTGAGGAGGGGATATGAGCATCTATGGACATGTTCTGAGTGTAATGATGATAACCCGCTAATAACTCAATAATTCTCTATGAGACACTTTGTGTGATGACTGCTGTCTTTTTGCTTCGTCTCTCCTATAAGAGATAAGAAATCTAGTTACTCCTCTAGAGGATCATATGTAGAATATTGTGTTATTTCATATATTTTGTTATTATCATCAGTATCATATCTTTTAGATGTATTCCCTGTAATAAGAAGAAGATTGTCATTATTCTCCGGCAGTCCAAGACAATGAGACAAAAGTAGACAAATGTGATTTCCAGACATGAAGGAGCCCTTGACATTGGCAAAAGAAGACGTGGGAGATCTGGCTAGAGACAGATAATATTTCACACTGCCTCTGGTGAAAGCAAACTTTCTGTAAATAACATACAACCTGATGATGATCGACACTTTTTGGGGTAATGTGGACTGGACAGACTACGCCAGGCCGTTTTGATTTCCCAGAAAAAGAACAAACCTTCAGTGTATATCTAAGGTACGATATCTCCAATAGCTTGTCGATTGAAGGAGTGAACCTGAGTACACCCGTTCAGTAGATCAGCTCATTAACCTCTGTGCCATCAGGGCTCCCAGCCTCTCCTATACTCAAACTTTTGTTTGCTTCTTTCAGTCTTTTGTTTTTTTCCTTCAAAACCGTCAATGGATCTTTCTATATGTCTATATTTCTTTCTTTCTTTCTTTCTTTCTTTCTTTCTTTCTTTCTTTCTTTCTTTCATTCTTTCTTTTAAATTACTCATCGACGGAAAAAATATAAATACCTCTGAAGTCGGAGTTATCTGCCTGTGTAGCGAGGGATCCCTGTGTACACGACTGCCAGGGAAAAATGGATTAACACGCAAAATTCAGTTCCTAGTTTCTAGCTGGCGAACGAAAAAAAACATTCTTTCTTTCTTTCTCTCTGATGTTGCAAGTACAAATGAGTGACAATCCTCTTTGATATTCGCCCTTAAAGAGGCTGTAAATGGGTGTAAGCGCGTTTGCATCTTGACTATGATATCTGCGTCCTTCGACCCGATACCTCCGATGCTACATTATTCTATATATTTTGTTCATTTTATTTTATTTGAAGAATGAAGCTGTTTATTTACAAATTCATAGAGTAAAATTTTTATACAATTGTTTAATTGGGTTGTCTTTTTTCTTTTCTTTGATCGCATTTCCATTTTTCTATTTTATTTGAATTAGTTGTGTTTCTATGCTTATGGTTACCAGGCGTCGTGGTTTTCCTGTACATATTCAGCTTTTTAGGTCTGAGTCCTGCTTTAGACATGCTTTCTTTTTATTA